>OX451736.1:633743783-634273783 GCA_948472305.1 Vicia faba | reverse complement strand
TCAAAAACCTTGGAACATCTTTTCAAAAAGACAAACACCTTTTGTAAAACATTCGAGTAAAGAATTGTTACAAGGGTAGCCTAAACAAGGCATCTTTTTCAAAACATTTTTCAAAACCACGCACCAAGCACCATTTCAAACAATTGAAAACCGAGGCAAGTTGATCTAAGCAAGTACCTAAGAGCCCATGGATAACCATGGATAGAAAGGGTGCTAATACCTTCCCTTTCTATAATCTACTCCCCGAACCCAAGAAAAAAAATCTCAAAGGTTTTTGCTGTGCTTTTTAAACCTTTCCTTAGGATAAAATAAAAAGTCGGTGGCGACTCTTGCTCAACCGAAACATTTGCGAAAACAAACGCAAAACCATAGTCAGTTCTCCCACCGTATCACACTTTCCTTTTCCAAGGCCTTGCACGATTTTCTTGTCCTCACCCAGCCTTGCATGAGTTGTCTTGGCTTTAAGAAACTTGAATATCAAGCCCACACTCCTTTAATTCCTTTTTTGCATTTTATTTTAATTAAAATTGAATTCAAATGATTTAATTCATAATAAATTAAATAACATACAAAGAGGGCGTGTAACTGAGTTTAAAAGTCATGGGCCATGTTAGGAATGAGCTTCAAACTTGAAAAGATAGGCTCATGTTGAAAAAAAAATGTAATTTTGGGCATTGTTGACTTTGTGCAAATTTCCAAAAATGGCCAACTTTGACAATGCATATCTCTTTCCATTTTGACCCTAGGAGGGTGTTCTTGGAGTTTTTAGAAAGCTTAGGGTGTCACCTAAGCAACCTCTTTGGTTTCATCTTAAGTGCATCTTCCATGTTCATGTAACGAGCTTTGACCCAAAAGGTGTTTTTGTTGACTTTTTGGAATGACCTATAATGTCTGAGTTCATATCTTTTCATGAGTGCATTTATTGAACTTGATGACTGAAGATGAGTTGTAAGGAATTGAATTCCCTTCAAAATGAGACTTGGATGGGAAATTTCTGATAAAGGATGAGAAAGTTATGCTTGGTCAAAGGTTGATTGACTTTTCTTGTGAAACCCTAATTTATCATTTTTTGAGTATTGATGAATTAGGAGCATTCCTTGGGGAATCATGGTCATACCTTAATCAAATTATGGATATTACTTCAAAATGTTTATTTTGACCAAAAATCTTAAAGTTTGACTGTATGTGGGCCATAATTGACTTTTGACCTAGTATAGTTGATTTTCTAACACTTGAGCAATTGACTGAGCAAACTTCTTGTGCAAGGCATAAAAGTTGGCATGAATGGTATTGAGAACATCTTAGGACTATTGAGAGCATATGAGGCCCTTGGGACTTAATCATCTTGATGAAAATGGAAACCCTAGTTGGAGGTTCATTGCTTTAGGAGAGAGTTTGTCTGGTCAACTCTTGGGCATCTTTGAGCAAGTTGAGTATCTTAATGAACATATGTTGAGTAATATAGGAGGGAAAATTTTGGGGTACAACAACTGCCCCTATTCAATCTTCTTAAGCCTACGGATGTAGATTGGCTGGTCTGCCTTTCATGATCTGAAGGTGGAAGATGATTGAACACTAGAGTGCCTAGAAATTTGTACTCGCATGAAGTAGCACTGATTGGTGATATCGGGAATGGGCTTACATATGCCATTTGGAAGTCGATAGAGAATCATTGGAGATGGGCTTAAAGATGCCATCCAAAAAGCTATCGGTTGCATAAGAGATTCCTTTGCAAGAATTCCTGTACCTTCCACTGAAGAGGACTTCGTCGTGGAATGTTGATTTACACCTTGGAAAACAAAGTATAGGAGCTTCGGTTATCCATTACTCTACTGGGGAGCTAACTCCTGATTGAGTAGGTTGAAGTGAACTGCATATCTGGTCAGGTTCCAGGCTGCACAGTGACTTACTGGGGAATTATGAAATTGACTATATCTGGTCGGGTCCAGGTCTTACAGTGTTGTAAACTGTTGTCTAGAGATAAAAGAGAAGGAACCTGGATAGTAGGGTTACTTCAGAATGAAAGCCTGGATAGTAGGGCTGTGAGAAGGAACCTGTATAGTAGGGTTACTTCGAGATGAAAGTCTGGATAGTAGGGCTTATGAGAAGGAACCTGGGTCGTAGGGTTACTTCGAGATGAAAGCCTGGATAATAGGGCTTATGAGAAGGAACCTGGGTCGTAGGGTTTCTTCGGGATGAAAGCATGGATAGTAGGGCTTATGAGAAGGAACCTGGGTCATAGGGTTTCTTCAGGATGAAAGCCTGGATAGTAGGGCTGTGAGAAGGAACCTGGATAGTAGGGTTACTTCGAGATGAAAGCCTGGATAGTAGGGCTTATGAGAAGGAACCTGGGTCGTAGGGTTTCTTCGGGGTGAAAGCCTAGATATTAGGGCTATGAGAAGGAACCTGGATAATAGGGTTACTTTGGGATGAAAGCCTAGATAGTAGGGCTATGAGAAGGAACCTGAATGGTAGGGTTACTTCAAGGTGAAAGCTTGGATAGTAGGGCTATGAGAAGGAACCTGGATAGTAGGGTTACTTTGGGATGAAAGCCTGGATAGTAGGGCTATGGGAAGGAACCTGGATAGTAGGGTTACTTCGAGATGAAAGTCTGAATAGTAGGGCTATGAGAAGGAACCTGGATAGTAGGGTTACTTCGAGATAAAAGCCTGGATAGTAGGGCTATGAGAAGGAACCTGGATAGTAGGGTTACTTCGAGATGAAATCCTGGATAGTAGGGCTATGGGAAGGAACCTGGATATTAGGGTTACTTCGAGATGAAAGCCTGGATAGTAGGGCTATGAGAAGGAACCTGGATAGTAGGGTTATTTTGAGATGAAAGCCTGGATAGTAGGGCTATGAGAAGGAACCTGGATAGTAGGGTTACTTCGAGATGAAAGCCTGGATAGTAGGGCTATGAGAAGGAAGCTGGATAGTAGGGTTACTTCGAGATGAAAGCCTGGATATTAGGGCTATGGGAAGGAACTGGATGGTAGGGTTACTTCGAGGTGAAATCCTGGATAGTAGGGCTATGAGAATGAACCTAGATAGTAGGGTTACTTCGGGATGAAAGCCTGGATAGTAGGGCTATGAGAAGGAACCTGGTTCGTAGGGTTACTTCGATATGAAAGCCTGGATAGTAGGGTTATGAGAAGGAACCTGGATAGTAGGGTTTCTTCATTTTTGGTTATAGAGATTAGTTGACCCGTTTGATCTTCGGGAACTAATTTTCCATTAGCTGTCTATAAATATGACATATATAACTGCTGGAACTGTTGGTGATAATTGTCTTTCCTAAAAAGATAACAGGGTTAATTATAAGTGCGATGCACGAAGTTCCTCGTGAGATGATGTTCTCAAAATAAATGAGATTATGCTGTATACGATGTATATGCGCATGTCATGATGTATGTACATGAAATGCTATTAGGGATATGTCCGAGTCTGGGAAAATAAATCCCTGACTGCTGCTGGAGAGTATAGGATTCCTGACTGTTGTAGAGGATTCTGGTTCTTCCACTTTTGCTGGGAATGGTGAATGGAAATGATTGTGCTAAAGATTTACTCTTTGTTGTTTGTGAATATTCCGTCAGGGAGAGACTCTGCTAGAGAGTAGCTATGTGGGGAATAATTTGGAAGGTAAATTTACGTAGCTGAATTAATAGGATCTGTCGGGGATTGAGCTTCTGTATTCAGAGAAATAAACTCTGCTTGGAGAGATAAAAATTATGATGATTCGCTCGTGATTATGAAATTCGGCTGGGGTACAGCTGTCAGGTTTCTGAAAGACCCTGGCTGGAGAGGTTACTTCCCATTTTAGGAAAGTTGATATCAAAGGCCTTGATTGCTTTTACTCTATGGGGAGTGTAGATGTCACGATGTCATATCTACTGATGGCTGTACTTCAAAGTTGTCTGTGCCCCGGTACCTGCTGGACATAGTAACTGTCGAGTTTGACATTTTTTAGCTTTCGTTTTGCCCATGTTTCTTAAGTTACAAGCAATTGTCTTTCCATTTCTTATGTGAATGTGAATATTTGTGAACAGGAATCATATTCAAATGCATATGTCAAGAATAAACCATTGGACGTTCTTTCAAAACAAAACAAAAAAAGAAAAAACACATAGTTTTTGTAAAAATGATTTGTATTGATTTTCGAAGTTGGCCTATAATAGGCGTTCTTGTACAAGGAAGCTGACGCTCTAGTAAGAGAATTCCACTGTAAAAATGAAAGCTATACAATATTTTGTAAATAATAAAACAACTATGTACAATAATCCCACTGGGCTCCAAGTCTGCTATTGCCCCTATGTCTTCGAGCGTCTCATCACTTTGCTACTTGTCCAAAGTTGATTAGATTGATTGGTGTCGTTCAAGCTTGACAGTTGATACTGAGGTCTGGTCGCAAGGTGATCTAATGGGACATAGTGATACGCTTTACATCCCTAAATTTTGCCTGGACTTCCCTTTCGGGTTTTCAGTCCACCGGGATACCCCTTTTTGCCCAAGTCGCCTTTTCAGGTTTTCGACTTATCGGGTGTACAAATGTTTTTGTTTTCATCCCTTACTTTTGCCCGAACCATTTTGGTTCGCTGGGAAGCCCTTATTTTTTCCTAGGCCAGTCAACCTAGCGGGTCTTTTATCATGCATAGTATCTTTTCACTATGCCTGCATTGACAGGGTGATGAAGGTTGTCACCGTCCATGGTGGTTAGAATCATAGCTCCACCCGAGAAAATGTTTTTAACTACAAATGGTCCTTCGAATGTGGGAGTCCATTTACCCCTGGGATCACCTTGCGGCAGTATGATGCGCTTGATTACCCGATCCCTGACTTGATATTCTTGACGTTTGACTTTCTTGTTAAAAGCCTTGATCATTCGCTTTTGATATGTTTGACCATGACAAATAGCAGTAAGTCTCTTCTCGTCGATCATATTTAGTTGATCAAGTCAAGTCCGGATCTAGTCGTCTTTGTTCAAACCCGCATCCTTTATAATCCTGAGAGAAGGTATATGGACCTCGATGGGTAGGACTGCCTCCATGCCATGTACCAAAGAGTAGGGTGTTGCCCCTGTCGACGTCCGTGCTGAGGTACGATACCCATGAAGAGCGAATGGTAACATCTCATGCCAGTCTTTATATGTCACCGTCATTTTTTGTATGATCTTCTCAATGTTATTGTTAGCTTCTTCAACAGCGCCATTCATCTTCAGCCGGTAAGGAGAAGAGTTATGATGCTGTATCTTGAATTGCTTACAAAGCTCGGTGATCATCGTGTTGTTGATATTTGTACCATTGTCAGTAATAATTCTCTCTGGCACACCATACCGACAGATCAGATTATGTCGAATAAATCGCGCCACAACGTTCTTGGTTACAATAGCAAAAGAGGCCGCCTCAACCCATTTTGTGAAGTAATTTATGGCCACCAGGATGAAGCGATTCCCATTGGAAGCGGTAGGCCTGATTTCTCCGATCATGTCAATGCCCCACATTGCAAAAGGCCACGGAGCTGTCAATACGTTCAAAGGAACCGGAGGCACATGCACCTTATCAGCATAGATTTGGCACTTATGACAAGTTCGGGAGTGCTGATAATAATCTGCTTCCATAGTGGACCAGTAGTATCCTGCCTGTAGGATATTCTTAGCCATGATATGTCCACTTGAATGGGTTCTGAAGGTACCTTCATGTAGATCTGTCATGATCCTCTCTACTTCTCTCTTGTCTACACACCGCAGTAAGGTAGAGTCATGATTGCGCTTGTAGAGGATTCCATTACCGAGGAAGAATTTCACAGCAAACCTTCTCATAAACTTCTTATCATTGACAGATGCCCCTTTGGGATATTCCTGAGTCTCGAGGTACTTCTTCACTTCATAAAACCAGGGTTTGTCTTCCACCTCTTCGGTATCAATCTCACAATAGTGCGCTGGTTCATCCAACCTTTCGATGATGATTTAGGGAGCTTGGTTGTCCCACCTAACTTTAAACATAGAAGACATGGTAGCTAGCGCGTCCGCTAACTGATTCTCCTCTCGCGGAAAATGTTCAAAGGTTACATCCTCAAAGTGTGGGAGTAATGTCAGCACATACTCTTTGTATGGGATGAGATTCAGATGCTTCGTATCCCATTCACCTTTGATCTGACTTATCACTAAGGCTGAATCCCCGAAAACGTCCAAGAACTTAATCCTGAGGTTAATAGTAGCTTTGAGACCCATGATGCAGGCTTCATACTTCGCCATGTTGTTAGTGTAGTTGAAACATAGTCGGCCAGTGAAAGGAGTATGACAACCCTCAGGAGATATGATTACCGTGCCGATGCCATTACCAAGTGCGTTTAAAGCTCTATCAAAAACCATAGTCCATCGGGATCCCTCCTCGGGTCCTTCATCCGGTCCAGGTTCTTCGTAGTCAGTCACCAGCATAATATTCTCATCCGGGAACTCAAAATTCATGGACTAGTAGTCATCCACGACATGATGAGCCAAATGACAAGCCAATACACTCCCCTTGATTGCTTTCTGGGTTGTATATTGTATATCGTATTCAGTTAAGATCATCTGCCATCTCGTTATTCTTCCGGAGAGAGTCGGTTTCTCGAAGATTTACTTGATTGGATCCATCTTAGATATCAACAAAGTAGTGTGGGTCAGCATATACTGTCTTAGTCAGCGAGCAACCCATGCCAAAGCGCAACAAGTTTTCATGAGCAGTGAGTATCTTGTCTCACAGTCGATAAACTTTTTTCTAAGGTAGTGTATTGCATTCTCTTTTCCACAAGACTCGTCATGCTGCCCCAACACACACCCCATTGAATTGTCTAGTACTGTTAAGTACAGTATCAAAGGTCTTCCTTCAACAGGAGGCATCCGAATTGGTGGTTCTTGAAGGTATTCTTTGATTCTTTCAAAGGCTGTCTGGCATTCGTCATTCCATTTTACCACTTGATCTTTCTTCAGAAGCTTGAAGATGGGCTCACAAGTAGCAGTTAGATGTGAAATGAACCTGGATATATAATTCAAGCATCCCAAGAAACCTCTAACTTCTTTCTCTGTACGGAGAGTTGGCATCTCTTGTATGGCCTTTACCTTCGCAGGGTCTACTTGAATACCTTTGTCACTGACGATGAAACCCAAAAGCTTACCAGACCTTACCCCGAAGGTGCACTTGTTCGGATTCAACCTCAGCTTGTATGTCTTCAACCTGTTGAATAACTTTTGTAGATGATCAAGGTGCTCTTCCTCTGTTTGAGACCTGGCTATCATGTCGTCAACATAAACCTCTATCTCATGGTGAATCATATCATGGATGAAGGTAACCATGGCTCGCTGATAAGTTGCCCCAGCATTCTTCAACCCAAAAGGCATCACCTTGTAACACAAGGTGCCCCATTGTGTGACGAAGGTTATATTTTCCATGTCTTCAAGAGCCATCCTGATCTGGTTGTAGCCAGAGAAACCGTCCAGGAAGGAGAAGATTTTATGCTGCACGGTGTTGTCAACCAGAACATCAATGTGGGGAAGTGGGAAGTCGTCCTTGGGGCTTGCCCTATTCAGGTCCCTGTAATCCACACACATCCGTACCTTGCCTTCCTTCTTAATTACCGGAACGACGTTAGCAACCCACTGTGAATAGGAGGTGACAGCTAGGAACCCAGCATTAAACTGCTTCATGACCTATGCCTTAATTTTCTATGACTTTTCAGGATGCATACGGTGAACCTTCTGTTTAACCGGAGGACAATCTTCTTTAGTCGGCAAACGATGTACCATAATATCGGTGTCTAAACCAGGCATGTCTTCATATGACCAGGCGAAGATCTCAACATAGTCGTGAAACATCTATATCAACCGATGTTTGACCTTAGCTTCCAAATTTGCGTCGATCTTGACTTCCTTTCTGTCCACCTCTGTGCCCAAGTTTATCGTCTCAAGTAGCTCTTCATGAGGTTGTATAGCCCTTTCTTCCGGCTGTAACAGTCTAGCAAGCCCTCCAGGCACCTCACAAATGTCCTCACCTTTGTCCTCGGCTTGGTTGGTCGGATTTTCGAAGTCATAACCGACAGTAGCAGAACTGTTGTCAATGGGATCCAGAGTGGATATGGATCTGCAGTATGATATGTGAGTGTGTGTAAGAGTATAACTGTTTTGATAAAGTGAAAGCAGAAAAGAAAAAACAAAGAGCGTAAAATTTGTATGCAAGGAACGTCCAATGTTTTATTGATGATATATGAAATGACACATAATAACCCTCACAAACAAAACCAATGTGCCTCAGGCAAGACACAAGGTTGTAGAGTTTAAATTGTTTATTACAATCTTGGGAAACAAGTAAGACAATTACTACAGAATAAAAGAAACTGATATAAAATCTCTGGCCGTCCAATTACTCGGTCCACCATTGGTAGTTAGGTAGATCCATCTATCAATATCAGAGTCTTCCTTACTGTCTTCAATAGCATTAATTCCCCGATTGCTGATGCGTAGGGGAAGTCCTCCAGCTCGAGCGCGTCGAACTGCCCTTTGAGCTCCTGAAGTAAATCCTAAACCAAACTTGTCAGTTTTGTGAGTAAAATCAGGGAGTTGTCCCCAGTTGGTATACCCACCTTCTTCAACCACTGCTCTGGCGTCTTTGAGAGAAGCCTTCTTTAGAGGAGGTTTGGTGCCGGTAGTGGTCTCAGTCGATGCCAAGATCTGGGGAACCTCTTTAAAGTTTTGGCAAGGAGTCTCTATGAATTCCCCGTCCATCTCTACGTACCTGGAGGATTTGAGGTGGCTCACCATATACTCATCTTTGCCACGTATAGTGACAATCTTCCCCTTCACTGGATGCTTCAACATTTGGTGCAGTGTAGAATTAACAGCCCCAGCTTCATGGATCCAAGGACGACCCAACAAACAAGAGTATGATGGTCGGATGTCCATTACATAGAAAGTGGACTCAAAGGTCTGAGAACCTACCTTGACAGGGATGTCCACCTCCCCATGCACCATTCTCTTTGACCCGTCAAAAGACCTTACCACAATGTTACTAGGCTTTAAGGTCAAGCCCTCATAATCTAGTCGATCAAGAGCCTTCTTCGATAGGACATTCAGTGAAGACCCAGTATCTACCAGCACATGAGCCATAGTGGTGCCCCTGCATTCGATCGAGACATGTATAACATCATTATTCTTTCTCCCTTTTGGTGTCAAATTGGCATCTGAAAAACCCAGCCCATTGTCAGCAGTCAGGCTGGCCACACAGTCTTTGAATTGATCAGCCGAGGTCTCCTGCGGCACGTGTGTAGTCTTAAGGAATGCGATCAAAGCCTTCACATGGGCCTCAGAACACAACAACAGAGACAACATGGATATCTTTGAGGGGATCTATCCCAGCTGCTCGACCATATTGTAGTCACTCTTTTTAATTATTTTTAATATTTCCTCTATCTCTTGCTTAGAGGCTTCTACGACAATTTTTCTAGGTGCCTCCGTCCGGGCAGGGTCACCTATAGCTTCTTTGCCTCGGGTACTAGATGACTCGACAACAGGGGTAACAATTGGAGTAAGAACATGAGTAGTAGTTGAAGCACCAATAGGAATAGCAAGCAAAATAACGAGAGGTTTATTGACAGTCTTTGGGGAAATATTGGGAGAGAAAACCTTTCCACTTCTGGTGATCTTACTGGTCCTGACAATGTTACTGACATCAGGATCAGCCTCTTCATTCTTCAGGTCTTGTTTAATGCCATGATAGTAGACGTCGGCGCCATAATGCCAAGGGACAACTTTGTCGGAGGCGTATGGGACAGGACCAGGAAGGGTGATTATTAACAGAGCGACTCTTGGAGTAGATATAATCCTAACAGGTCTTCTCGAGGAGACCTTGGAAGGATTGGCAGAAATGGTTATAATTGCAATATCTTCACATGGAACAGTTGGAATCAAAGTTTTCTCGAACAAAATTTCTCTGCTATCCATCAGGCGTTAGACACCTGTTTTCAGCAAATGACAACCAGAAGGAAGAGATGAACACACGTGGTAACCTTCACCACAACCCGAAAATAAACCTCCCAACAACAAATTCTTCTTAATAGTCATAAGAGGAGTAGAAACTTCATCAACTGAGGTCACAAACATATCGATATCAACAACATTAACTCCACGATTGTGCTTAGGCATGGGAGAAATTACGACATTGGGCTTCTCCAGAGGCCAACAATCATTTGTATCATGGCTAGGACTCTCAGAATGGTAGGCACACCGAGCATTTGGATTGTACCGAGGAGATGTAGTATTTGGATTCTTGGGAGCCTCTTTCAAGGTTTCCAAGTTGGATCTCAGTAGATGGGGTAGAACCTCTGTCAATGTCATGTTAATCCGGGTAAACTGCCTTTGTGGTCTTTCTACCCTTTGTTGATTGTGGCGTTGTGGAGCAGTCACAGGCCTAGGTATCATTACAGCACTTACCGTCAGATGGTGTTCAACTCTGATTCGGCCTCTCAGGCTATAGATGGCACTGGATTCCTTCTTACCAGTGAAAGGCTTCTTTACCGAACTCGAAGAGGCGTATTTCTGTATCTTATTGCTCAGAATCCCAGCTTCTACCCTTTCTCCTGTTAATATCAGCTCGGTGAAACCAGCTGATGAGCTACCAATAAAATGATTAAAGAAAGGACCATACAATGTCCCAAGAAACATATCAACTAACTCCCTGTCAGATAAAGGGGGTTAGACTCTTCCAGCCAAGTCTCTTCACTTCTACACATAGTCCTTAAAGCCTTCACCTGCACCCATGGACATACTCTGGAGTTGAGTACGAGTGGGGGAAAGGTCGGCATTGTATTGATACTGCTTATAAAAAGAAGCGGCCAAGTCCTCCTAGTTTCGGACATTGGTTCTCTCCAATTGGTAGAACCATTCAAGCTGAGTCCCTGACAGACTGTCTTGAAAGAAGTGAACCCACAAGTTTCTATCAGCGGTGTGGGGATGGATTTTCCTTACATAGTAACAGAGATGGAGCTTAGGGCAAGACACCCCATCATACTTTGCAAAAATTGGAGCCTTAAATTTCTACGAGATGACCACTCCCGACACCAATCCCAGTTCTTCGAAATCCAACCCAGGTGTCCTCTGGACTTCTATAGCACTCAAACGATCTTCCAACTACTTCTATCCTCAGTGGGAGGATACTTCTCTTCGTTGTAGTCCATATCATTGTTAGAAACTTCAAGACTGGGGTCCTTTTCCCTTGTCTCCCTTTCTTGATTCTCCCCTTCCTTGGATGAGGAGGTTAGATCGACTGGTTGCTTTAATGGCCCCCTGAATCTTCTGCCCATATTCAGAATACCAGAGACCTTCTTCTTTTTCTTCTTCTCCTTCAGGATGAGGGCTTTTAGATTCTCCTGCTCTTTCACCAGAGTTATGAACATCTGTTGAAATTGGGCATTTTGTGCCTGAAGATCTTTGATGCTTTGTTCAGAAGACATTTCTGCTGAAATAAACAACGAAGAAGATGAGAAGCCTATAATGGTACCTGTATATGTAGTGTTTATGGATGCGTATGCAATGATTTCAAGGACTTTGGGAAATTTAAATTTGCGAACCAAAATGAAACAAAGATTTTATTACCAGAATTCAAGGTTCAATTGCCTTTTAGGCGTTACAATTAAAAACAATTCTAAAAAACTAGAAAAAATCAAATTTCCCACGGATACTTCCTCTTCATGCCGAGATAGACATTAAGGCTTATTTCCTCATTGTTGTACCCCAAAATTTTCCCTCCCATATTCTTCAAAATTTGCCAAGTTAAAGCTTCAAAATTCCCCAAGGGTTGCACAGTTCAAGGGCCTCCTAACAGTCAAAAATTAAGGTTTTGGTTCTGACAAAGAAAATAAAGTTTCCAAGGGTCCAATAAAGTCCTACATGCCTACAAACATGGTCAAGCATCCTCATACCAAGTTTCAAGACTTACAGCACAAAATTGCACAGTCAAAAACCCTAATTGCACTACAGTCAACTGTAGGGGCAAAATGGTCATTTGACAGTCAAAAGTTCAAATTTTTGGTCAACATCTCATTTTGAAGCCACAAACATCATTTGATCAATGCTTGATCATGATTCTCAAAGCTTGGCTCAAAAAGTCTCAAGATGCAAAAGTTTCCATATTTGGACAGTTGAAAAAGTCAACTGTAACTTGACCAGGGCATAACTTCCACATGGTTTATCAGAAAAATTCCATCCAAAGCTCATTTTGAATAGAAAGACATTTCCTACAACTCCTCTTCATACTTCAAGTCCAAGAAATGCTCTCACAAAAAGTTATCAATTTCAACATTATAGGTCATTTTCAAAAGTCAACAAAAAGGTACTTTAAGTAAAAGGCCATAACTTGAGATTGGAAAATCAAAATGACATGGGACCAAAGACATTGTTTAGAGGACTCATAGACCTTTCCAAAATGTCCAAGAACATGAGCAAAGCTTAAAAATTGAGCAAGTTACGCCTTGTGGAAGTTGGGAAATTTTTGGATATTTTGAAAAGTCAACATTGCTTCAAAAGTCTTAAAAATGCTAATGGGCCTCTTTTTCTTCCAAAATCCATCATCCAAGGCATGTGCACGACCATTTGGCCCAAAGGGAAGTTTTTTATCATTTTTATTTATTTAATTGAATTTTTAAATGCTAATAATTCATTTAATTAAAATAAATATGTGGAAAATACTAAACCTAAGTTTTTAAATCTTTTTGTGCATGAAATAGTCTCAAGATTTCGTGCATGATCTGATTTAGAAAAAATCTTGGTAATTGGACATGATTTGAAGCAAATATGCATGAAAAAGATTGGAAACTTATGGCATGAAAATCAAATATTTTCTCATCAATTCAAGGATTCTTTGGACCAAATTTCCAACCCTAATCATTCCAGTACATATATACATGCCAACCCTAATGCTCATGACCTCCCAGCTGCACAAGAACACCATAACCAAGCTTGAGTTTTTTTGACAAAAATTCCAAAACTGAAAACTATATTCCAGTGCGATTCAAGCCAAAATAATGGTTCCATTGTCTTGCTGAGACTTCAAGGAAGGAGTTTGAATCAAAACCATAAGCTCTAACACCAAGAAACGTGAGAACCATCGCGTCCTGTACATAATTTTTTTTCACATTCTTGCATCATGATTCATGCGTTTTCTATAGTTTTTAATATTTGATTTGTATTATTTGACTCATTACGAAGCTGACCACATGATTTAATTGAGTTTTTAAGCATTGTGCGTGATTTCACCATGGATGGACACTAGGGTTACAGGACATTCAAATTAGGCGTTTCTAAATGCTGTAAAATTGGGACTTCCCAATACCATGATCAAAATCAGGACACTTGGACGAATCGATTGCCATGGTCGCGCCTAATTTCTGATCCAAGACGAGCTATTCGCTATTATTGAAAACTGCATGTTTTGGGGGGGTTCAAAACCCCCGCTAACCTTTTTTATATTTCAGATGCAGCGAGGCCTTGGAGAAGATGATGAAGTGTCAAGACCTGATTGAGTCATTTGAATTTTCGCGCGAGAATGTCCACTAACGCCTGATTTACCTTATGTTATTTGTCTTCCATATAATAATTAAAACGCGTTGGTAGCTCCACTGGTCAAGCGAAGGGTTGGTAATCTGTAGGACCTGAGTTCGATCCCAGGTCCCCCTCCCTTTCAATAATATTTTTCCTAACTTGATCCCATGCAGATTCAATTCTTGGGTGCACCATACGTCCCTCCTCCAGGCGTGCCACGCGCTTAGTGATACCAATCTAAAGGCCCAGATGTGAAGAACACCCTAGGCGTTAGTCAACAAAGTCATAGGCATCCTGAAAAAGTCAAAAGGCCTTGACATAATTGGGCCAGAATTGCTAAGGCTACACCTCCAAATTGGGGACAGAACCCCCCAAGGTTTGCTATTCTTTTATATTTTCTATTTTTATTTGATTTAATTAATTTCCTTTGAATTCTTCAATTAATTTACTTTCATGAAAATATAAAAATAACAAAAAAATCAGAAAGGTCATAAAATCAAAAAATATATTTTATGTTAATATTTTTTAAATAAATATCATTAATTAATTTTAGCTTTTTTTTAAATTAGGTTTAATTCAAATATTTTTCTCAATAAACTTAAAAAACTTGTAGAATTAGGTTTTAATTATTTTAATTACTTTTTCTTTTATTTCATCATCTCTAATAATTAATTATTTACTATTATTTTTATAAATCAAATTGCTTTAATTAATTAGGTTAATTTAGGTTTAACTTTAATATTTTTTTTCTTAATAAATAAAAGTTATAGAATTAGGGTTAATTTAATTTTAATTTCAGCTAATCTTCTCATTAAAAATTCACAACTCCAAAAAACCTCAAAAATAATTTCTTTTCATTTTTAATTTAATTAATTTAATAATATAATTTAATTTCATTAAAAAGGGTCCAACGCCCTCGCTTCCAATTTTAATTCCAATTCGCGCATTTTATTTTACTTCTTATAATATTAATGTAATTCTCCCAAAGCCTTGTAAACTCGGACATTTTATTGCTCGCACTTTATTTACTTTCTGTCAAATCGGGTCCCGGATTCTAATTTTGGCGATGTGGACCCGCGCCTTTGTAATAGTTTAGGAATTTTATCTTTCCGCACCTTTTTAACTGTTAATAATGGCATGCAAGAATGAATGATAAAATAAAAACAAACGCATAGATCACTTTGACATGAACAAGATAAATGCAAATGAACATGACACACAAATCACACACCACCCCTAGGGTACGCCTCACTGTTGCCTTGCCTCGAAAGGTGATCGTCGAGTAGAGGATGTCTTAGTAAGTCCTCATGATCCGGGAACCTGGCATGAGGGTAGCTTCTAAGGTATCTTCCTATTGCTCTGGTGATCACCATGTCCCGAACATCGAACTGACCCGAACACCTCCAACGGTGGTGCTACCTACCTCTCAATGGTGGGATGGCACTACTTTAAAGGACATTTACACAGACGAATTCCTTAGGGTAGGTAGACGACTCTAGATACTTGCTCTAATTTCAAAACAAATCAAAAATACTTTTCACACCGACACCTTTTCAAAAAGCTTTCGAAAGCAATTTTTTCAAACACTCTTGAGGACCGATACAAGAGTCGAACTGGAATTTTCAAAGAAACCTTTTTTAAAAACCCACAGTTGAAAAGCAAACAAACCATTTTTGAAAACACAATGAGCAAGTATCTAAGAGCCCATGGATAACCATGGATAGAAAGGGTGCTAACACCTTCCCTTTCTATAACCTACCTCCCGAACCGAGAGCAATCTCTATAAGGAATTTTTCTGTGCTTTTGTCCTTTCCATTTGGAGAAAATAAAAGACGGTGGCGACTCTTGCTTCCGCGACATTTCGCGAACCAGCGTTAAACAGTCAGTTCCAGATCCACCGATCACAGAACTGGCGACTCTGCTGGGGACACAAACTTAAAGTGAGGTGTACCTTAGGATAGATCATACTTATGTTTTCAATTGTTGTGTTTTGTTTGCTTTATTATTATGGGCATTGTCTTGGAGTTTCATAGATCCTAACCCGAATCTGGGGATACCCTGTTAGGTAGCATAAGCTGTGAGGGACCTGTCCGGCGTAGACCGACATGGGTGAAGCAGTGGCTACATTGGTGTGGCACCTTGGTCTGTACCGATATCCCTTGTGTCGCAACGAGGAGAATATGGGTCTTCTGAGGAGTCATTAAGCACCAACCGACCTTAGAACCTTAAATGACCAAACTTGGCCAATAAAACAGTAGCAATATGCTACGCCCATTGAGGCTAAACTCTCGTGATGGTTCTGGCCGCAAGAAAAGATTGTGATGCTGGAGTTATGACCGATTGAGGGTAGTCAATGATATTGGGATCCTCTAGAACCCGGTTACTTCTGATAGGACAGGTTGAGCCCACCAACTTCAAGAGGGTAGTACCTAAACTTCATGCTGGCCTAAAATCTAAGGGCTCTTTTGCGTGACTTGTTTGCCTTCATACTTGAACTACTTGCATACTTGTTATCTGACACTTGAGTTTCTTGCAGGTTTTGTTTACAGTCCTTAATTGGGACTCATAACAGGGTTACTCACATTATCCCATGCATACCATAACATCATACCATTGCATACATCCTAACCCATTTCAAGGATCTCAAAGGCTTGTGATGCAGGTCATGGTGAATCAACTATCCCAGCAAGGGGCAAAGGGGATTTATTTTCCTCTAGCCATGATTGTCAGGGGCTATGACCCACTCGATATGGTGAGCCTTGACTCTTGAAGAAGGACTCTCAACAACAAGAAGTTCCTTCAATCAAGCCACTGAATTCAAATTCTAACGGTTTTCTTGTTTACCCCGCGAGATCCTTGAAAACATTGCATGCATATCATACATATCATTGCATTGCAGGTACCCTTTTGACAGGTTGCTTACCTTCTTCGCTGTTTATTTCAGCCGATCGTCATGAATCCTGAATCGTCTACTGAGCAATCCATCAAGGCTCTCTAGGCCCAGAATGCCCAGTTCCAGGAGTTGATTGTGAGCCTAGCTCAGGGTCAAAAGGAATTGAAGACTCTGATTCAGAAGAAGAAGAAGAGGACTGTTTTGTTCAGCCCTAAACGCAGATCTGGGAACACACTGCAGGATGAAGCTGAGAGGACAACTCCATCTGTGGGGAAAGGCAGTCCCCATGAGAGAGAGGTGCCTAGTCCAGTGGTCTCCGACAACGAGACGGAGTTCAAGGATGAGCAGTACCCTCCAGCTGAGGACCGGTACAGACAACTAGAGGATCGTCTGAATGCCATGGAAATTCAACAAGTGCCGGGGTTGGATTTCAGAGACCTGGGTCTATCTTCTGGTGTGGTGATCCCACACAAATTCAAGGTTCCTTCTTTTGCTAAGTATGATGGGGCATCCTGTCCCAAGCTGTATCTCAGATCTTACGTGCGGAAGATTCAACCATACACTGTGGACAAGAACTTGTGGATCCACTTCTTCCAGGAGAGTCTTTCAGGAACTCACCTCGAATGGTTCTATCAGCTGGATGGGACCAAAGTTCGTAACTGGGAGGAGTTGGCTACTGATTTCTATAAGCAGTATCAGTATAATGCCGACCTTGCTCCTACACGTACCCAACTCCAGGGTATGTCGCTAGGGTCAAGTGAAGGTTTTAAAGAGTACGCACAGAAGTGGAGGGACCTGGCTGGCAGGGTGCAGCCTCCATTAACTGACCGGGAACTCGTTGACATGTTCTTGGGGACCTTATCCGGGCCGTTCTTCAATCATCTCATTGGTAATTCATCTGCAGGATTTACCGACCTCATTCTGACTGGGGAAAGAATTGAAGCTGGTATCAAGAGTGGGAAAATTCAAGAGGCCACACCTTCTGATACTCACAAAAAGCCTTACACGGGCAGGAAAGAGTCTAATGATGCATACGGTCAAAAGAGTCGTCGTGACCAACAAGCAGGGGCAGTCATGATCTCTGGTGCTGCACCACGCTGACAACCACAAAAGGGAAATCAGCGAAGGCCAGATGAGCCTAAAAGGCAGTTCACCAACATCAACATGTCGTGGTCACAAGCATTGCAGCATATGTTGAAGATGAATCTGATTACGGTGATCAACCCTCCTGCAAATCCCAAAACCTCCTCTCCAAGCTACAACCCAGAAGCGAGGTGTGCTTATCATTCTGATAGCCCGGGGCACGATACCGAGGACTGTTGGGCGCTGAAATATAAGATCCAGAATATGATCGATGCTAAGGAGATTGAATTCGAGCCTGATGAGGCTCCCAATGTGACCACTGCTCCCTTGCCAAAACATGGCTAGGATTGAGAGATTTTTGTTCATTTGAATTCAAGTTGTATTTTTCTTTTCTTGTTCAAATAAACAATTGTCATGTTAAACTCTTTTATTTCATGAATGCATTACACATGTCTGTCTTGAATTAATTATGTTTACCATACTTAAAACCGTTTTCATATTTTTGTGATAATCAACTCTTGGTTAATAATGCTAAGCCTCTTAAGGGAGGATGATGAAAACGATACCACAATCTATCGTATGCTTTTGAACAGACCCCGCTGATGAGGTACAGGCATTATTTCAATCCCTAAACACTGGAGTTATAAGGAAGGTAATCCCTCGTCAACCCCTCTGAGCCAAAGAAGTAGGAGTTTTTCTTTTCAAAAATTAAAACCCTTAATCATAACCTGGGGCAGGGTAGTTCTCTCAGTTGATCCAGGTGCATAACAAATGGCACCAAAGAGGTCCTTACAAAACAAAAAAAACAGTGATGGTTCTGAATAATCAATAAGAATAATCAATAAGGATAAGCAGTCATTATATCTCTCAGAAATGAAAGCCCAATAAGTCAAAACCTATGAAGGAGACTTACGAAAACTGGGGCATCCCGCTGACTGTAATTCCAAAAAGGAAACAGCTCAGGCAAAAAAAAACAGGGTTAACAAAATCAAAAAAGAGGTCCTACAAACCCTTGACAAAAAAGGAAATGACTGCCTATTCAAAATAAGTTATCAACATCCGAATCATCACCGGAAAATCAAAGCAAAGACTCGAACAAGGTCTAACGCACGATCAACTGAGTTTAGGTTTGGAGAACATCACGAAGAGTGGGTGGGTACAAATAATTTGAGCCTTTATCCTTTGTTTCTTAAACCGTGAACCAGGCCACGTTACAACCCTTAAAAGTCCTAGCTGAAGCATGGGTTAGTTCGAAAGCATACTGTTACAAAAGGTATTCTGACTCCTTAAGGCCTACGGTAAATACGAAGTTGACATCACCTTTTACAAACATTCACTTGTTTTATGAAAAAGAATGCATTTTCAAAATCTTCAAGACAGACATAAGCTTTGCATTTTTGATATAACGTTGTTTGCATATGACTATTTGTTTGAACAGCAGGGAAATTCGCACGATGAATACCTAGTGAACAAAAGCACTTCCAATCAAGGGGCAGACGTGATTATTGTCCATCATCTGAGGCAGTTAAGTCAAGATTCGGAGAATCTCTCAAAAGTCAGATAACCAGGGGCAAATCTCCGCCTAAGTCACTTGGGGCATTGGACAGGAATTTCAGCAACAAATCTTGCACGATCAGACATCTTCTGGTAATATGGCTACACAATGCTATTGACAGGGGCACCTCCCTGCATTCTAAGAGCGTGGACATAGTCGAAAAAATACTACGCCTAATTAAAGACCCGCTAGGTTGACACACCTAGGCAAAAATAAGGGCTTCCCGGCGAACCAAAAGGGTTCAGGCAAAAATAAGGGATGAAATGAAAAAAAATCTGTACACCCGGCAAGTCGAAAACCTGAAAAGGCGGCTTGAGCAAAAATGGGTATCCCGGTGGACTGAAAACCCGAAAGGGCGGTCCAAGCAAAAGTTAGGGATTAAAGCGTACGACTATGTCCCGGCATCTCGTCACTTGCCTACCAAAAGGAAGATTTGTCAATCGGCAGCTATCCAACGCCTCCACAAGATATCTTTTCCCCTCACCTCAGAAACAGGGGCAATAAGGAGTCGTCCAGGCGATCCAGTTGCTCTGTCAACCAGAGTACAAAGGAAAGGTCAATATAAAGATGATTACCATCTACCTTTACGAATTCCAGGTCAACATTGGTAACAAGCCAAGAAAATTTTGTGGGTTAACATCCGAGACCAAACAGGACAATTATCCACTTTATCACCAAAGTAACCCTACACCGGTTCCTTCTCAACGTTTAAACAAAGTCTTACACAGACTCATCCACAAGCAACCCTACACCGGTTCCTCTTCTCTCAGAAAAAGTCTTACATGGATTTATCTCAAGATGACCTTACCCCGGTTCATCAAGAAGTTTTACACGAACTTATCCTGCAGTAACCTTACCCCAGTTCCTCCAAAAGTCTTACACGGATTTATCTCAAGATGACCTTACCCCGGTTCCTCCAAAAGTCTTACACGGATTTATCTCAAGATGACCTTACCCCGGTTCATCAAGAAGTTTTACACGAACTTATCCTGCAGTAACCTCACCCCGGTTCCTCCAGAAGTCTTACACGGATTTATCTCAAGATGACCTTACCCCGGTTCATCAAGAAGTTTTACACGAACTTACCCTGCAGTAACCTTACCCCGGTTCCTCCAGAAGTTTTACACGAACTTATCCCGAAGTAACCCTACACAGGTTATCCCTTTCCAGACGTAGTTTTACACGGACTCGTCACCCAGAAACCCTACACAGGTTCTCCATTTTCAAGGATGCGGTTTTACACGGACTCGTCATCAGTAAACCCTACACAGGTTCCCTTTTCAAAACTCCAGACGTAGTTTTACACGGACTCGTCACCCAGAAACTCTACACAGGTTCTCTATTTTTAAAGACACAGTTTTACACGGATTCGTCACCTAGAAATCCTACACAGGTCCTCTATTTTCAAAGATGCAGTTTTATACGGACTCATTGTCAGTAAACCCTACACAGGTTTCCTTCAACCCCATATGCAGCTCCACACGAGCCCAACCTCAAAAGTAACCCTACACAGGTGTCCTTCCTTCCAAGATGCGGTTTTACACGAGCTCATCATCAGGCAACCCTACATAGGTTCCCTCTTTCAGCTTACAAAAATTATAGTTCAAAACTTCCCCAGGAGAGTCCAATCCAGCTTCCCCAGAAAAGTTGGAATCCATCTCCCCAAGCAGTAAGCTTATCCCCAGTAGATTCTGGAAGCCTATCCCCGTAGAGCACGAACGCGTCTCCCGGCTTTATTCAAAGAGTTATTTCCTCACCAGGATATAACTGGGTTATCCTCAGCCAAAAGCCACGGAAAGAGCGTCCTCGACGAAGTCTTCTTATCCCCAGCGGAAGCAAAGATCTATTCTTCAACATCAGCCCAGGAGTGACTTCCTGGCACCCGTCAAGGATTTATTTTCCTAGACGAAAAGATACATTCATAAACATTACATCTCCATACATTATAGCATGCATATACGCGCCATATCTTACAAATCTCACTTATGTTGAGAACATCATTGCTTGATCCATATCATGCATTGCATATGACTGACCTTTACCTTTCAGGAAAGAATTCAGTTAAGTTCCCAGCTACATTTAAGACCTTGACCGGTTCAGTTAAATCGACCCTAAGATTTCTCTGTTTCTTATCCAGTCAAAGGCCTTCTCTGTTTCAGTCAGATCGACCCTAAGATCTCCCTGTTTCTTATCCAGTTGAAGATTTCAAGACCTAGACCGGTTCAGTTAAATCGACCCTAAGATTTTTTCTGTTTCTTATCCAGTCCAAGGCCTTCTCTAGTCCAGCTAAATCGACCCCCGACAGATTTTTCTGATAAAGACTCAGTAGAAGATATCCAAGATTCTCTCAATGATTACTGTTGAGGTTGTAGTCGCCCAAGATTCTCTCAATGATTACTGTTGAGGTTGAAATCGCCCAAGATTCTCTCAATGATTACTGTTGAGGTAGAAGATATCCAAGATTCTCTCAATGATTACTGTTGAGGTTGAAGTCGCCCAAGATTCTCTCAATGATTACTGTTGAGGTTGAAGTCGCCTAAGATTCTCTCAATGATTACTGTTGAGGTTGAAGTCGCCCAAGATTCTCTCAATGATTACTGTTGAGGTTGAAGTCGCCCAAGATTCTCTCAATGATTACTGTTGAGGTTGAAGTCGCCCAAGATTCTCTCAATGATTACTGTTGAGGTTGAAGTCGCCCAAGATTCTCTCAATGATTACTGTTGAGGTTGAAATCGCCCAAGATTCTCTCAATGATTACTGTTGAGGTAGAAGATATCCAAGATTCTCTCAATGATTACTGTTGAGGTTGAAGTCGCCCAAGATTCTCTCAATGATTACTGTTGAGGTTGAAGTCGCCCAAGATTCTCTCAATGATTACTGTTGAGGTTGAAGTCGCCCAAGATTCTCTCAATGATTACTGTTGAGGTTGAAGTCGCCCAAGATTCTCTCAATGATTACTGTTGAGGTTGAAGTCGCCCCAGATTCTCTCAATGATTACTGTTGAGGTTGAAGTCGCCCAAGATTCTCTCAATGATTACTGTTGAGGTAGAAGTCGCCCAGGATTCTCTCAATGATACTGTTGAGGTTGAAGTCGCCTATGGTTCTCTCCCCATTACTGCGGAGGTAGTAACCGTCCCCAGATTCTCTCAGCGTTCCTGTTGAGGTAGTAATCATCCAAGGTTCTCTCAGCGTTCCTGTTGAGGTAGTAACCATCCCTAGTTCATTCATCACCCTTTGAAGATCCAGATCCAGCTCCTGTAACCAGTCAGGACACATCTACACAATAAATTTGAAGACCAGTTCCTGTAACAGGTCAGGTAATTCTTTTCTTTTGCAGGTACGCAAGTTCTCGCTAAGGAATCTCTTACGCGATCGACATCCAGATGACATCTATAAGCCCATCCACCTATCCATCATCTCTTAGCATGGCATCTATAAGCCCATCATCCTATCCATCAATCTCCAAATGGCATCTATAAGCCCATTCCCATCATCACACTGCTACTATGTGAGCGCAAATTTCTGGGCACTCTAGTGTTCAATCATCTTCCACCTTCGGATTACGAAAGGCACGTCAGCCAATCTGCATCCTCAGGTCTAAGAAGATTGAACAGGGGCAACTGTTGTACCCCAAAATTTTCCCTCCCATATTCTTCAAAATTTGCCAAGTCAAAGCTTCAAAATTCCCTAAGGGTTGCACAGTTCAAGGGCCTCCTAATAGTAAAAAATTAGGGTTTTGGTTCTGACAAAGAAAATAAAGTTTCCAAGGGTCCAATCAAGTCCCACATGCCTACAAACATGGTCAAGCATCCTCATACCAAGTTTCAAGACTTACAGCACAAAATTGCACAGTCAAAAACCCTAATTGCACTACAGTCAACTGTAGGGGCAAAATGGTCATTTGACAGTCAAAAGTTCAAATTTTTGGTCAACATCTCATTTTGAAGCCACAAACATCATTTGATCAATGCTTTATCATGATTCTCAAAGCTTGGCTCAAAAAGTCTCAAGATGCAAAAGTTTCCATATTTGGACAGTTGAAAAAGTCAACTGTAACTTGACCAGGGCATAACTTCCACATGGTTTATCATAAAAATTCCATCCAAAGCTCATTTTGAAGAGAAAGACATTTCCTACAACTCCTCTTCATACTTCAAGTCCAAGAAATTCTCTCACAAAAAGTTATCAATTTCAACATTATAGGTCATTTTCAAAAGTCAACAAAAAGGGACTTTAAGTCAAAGGCCATAACTTGAGATTGGCAAATCAAAATGACATGGGACCAAATACATTGGTTAGAGGACTCAAAGACCTTTCCAAAATGTCCAAGAACATGAGCAAAGCTTAAACATTGAGCAAGTTATGCCTTGTGGAAGTTGGGAAATTTTTGGATATTTTGAAAAGTCAACATTGCTTCAAAAGTCTTAAAAATGCTAATGGGCCTCTTTTTCTTCCAAAATCCATCATCCAAGGCATGTGCACGACCATTTGGCCCAAAGGGAAGTTTTTTATCATTTTTATTTATTTAATTGAATTTTTAAATGCTAATAATTCATTTAATTAAAATAAATATGTGGAAAATACTAAACCTAAGTTTTTAAATCTTTTTGTGCATGAAATAGTCTCAAGATTCCGTGCATGATCTGATTTAGAAAAAATCTTGGTAATTGGACATGATTTGAAGCAAATATGCATGAAAAAGATTGGAAACTTATGGCATGAAAATCAAATATTTTCTCATCAATTCAAGGATTCTTTGGACCAAATTTCCAACCCTAATCATTCCAGTACATATATACATGCCAACCCTAATGCTCATGACCTCCCAGCTGCGCAAGAACACCATAACCAAGCTTGAGTTTTTTTGACAAAAATTCCAAAACTGAAAACTATATTCCAGTGCGATTCAAGCCAAAATAATTGTTCCATTGTCTTGCTGAGACTTCAAGGAAGGAGTTTGAATCAAAACCATAAGCTCTAACACCAAGAAACGTGAGAACCATCGCGTCCTGTACAGAATTTTTTTTCACATTCTTGCATCATGATTCATGCGTTTTCTATAGTTTTTAATATTTGATTTGTATTATTTGACTCATTACGAAGCTGACCACATGATTTAATTGAGTTTTTAAGCATTGTGCGTGATTTCACCATGGATGGACGCTAGGGTTACAGGACTTTCAAATTAGGCGTTTCTAAATGCTATAAATTTGGGACTTCCCAATACCATGATCAAAATCAGGACACTTGGACGAATCGATTGCCATGGTCGCGCCTAATTTCTGATCCAAGACGAGCTATTCGCTATTATTGAAAACTGCATGTTTTGGGGGGGGTTCAAAACCCCCGCTAACCTCTTTTATATTTCAGATGCAGCGAAGCCTTGGAGAAGATGATGAAGTGTCAAGACCTGATTGAGTCATTTGAATTTTCGCGCGAGAATGTCCACTAACGCCTGGTTTACCTTATGTGATTTGTCTTCCATATAATAATTAAAACGCGTTGGTAGCTCCACTGGTCAAGCGAAGGGTTGGTAATCTCTAGGACCTGAGTTCGATCCCAGGTCCCCCTCCCTTTCAATAATATTTTTCCTAACTTGATCCCATGCAGATTCAATTCCTGGGTGCACCATACGTCCCTCCTCCAGGCGTGCCACGCGCTTAGTGATACCAATCTAAAGGCCCAGATGTGGAGAACACCCTAGGCGTTAGTCAACGAAGTCACATGCATCTTGAAAAAGTCAAAAGGCCTTGACATAATTGGGCCAGAATTGCTAAGGCTACACCTCCAAATTGGGGACAGAACCCCCCAAGGTTTGCTATTCTTTTATATTTTCTATTTTTATTTAATTTAATTAATTTCCTTTGAATTCTTCAATTAATTTACTTTCATGAAAACATAAAAATAACAAAAAAATCACAAAGGTCATAAAATCAAAAAATATATTTTATGTTAATATTTTTTAAATAAATATCATTAATTAATTTTAGCTTTTTTTTAAATTAGGTTTAATTCAAATATTTTTCTCAATAAACTTAAAAAACTTGTAGAATTAGGTTTTAATTATTTTAATTACTTTTTCTTTTATTTCATCATCTCTAATAATTAATTATTTACTATTATTTTTATAAATCAAATTGCTTTAATTAATTAGGTTAATTTAGGTTTAACTTTAATATTTTTTTCTTAATAAATAAAAGTTATAGAATTAGGGTTAATTTAATTTTAATTTCAGCTAATCTTCTCATTAAAAATTCACAACTCCAAAAAACCTCAAAAATAATTTCTTTTCGTTTTTAATTTAATTAATTTAATAATATAATTTAATTTCATTAAAAAGGGTCCAACGCCCTCGCTTCCAATTTTAATTCCAATTCGCGAATTTTATTTTACTTCTTATAATATTAATGTAATTCTCCCAAAGCCTTGTAAACTCGGACATTTTATTGCTCACACTTTATTTACTTTCTGTCAAATCGGGTCCCGGATTCTAATTTTGGCGATATGGACCCGCGCCTTTGTAATAGTTTAGGAATTTTATCTTTCCGCACCTTTTTAATTGTTAATAATGGCATGCAAGAATGAATGATAAAATAAAAACAAACGCATAGATCACTTTGACATGAACAAGATAAATGCAAATGAACATGACACACAAATCACACACCACCCCTAGGGTACGCCTCACTGTTGCCTTGCCTCGAAAGGTGATCGTCGAGTAGAGGATGTCTTAGTAAGTCCTCATGATCCGGGAACCTGGCATGAGGGTAGCTTCTAAGGTATCTTCCTATTGCTCTGGTGATCACCATGTCCCGAACATCGAACTGACCAGAACACCTCCAACGGTGGTGCTACCTACCTCTCAATGGTGGGATGGCACTACTTTAAAGGACATTTACACAGACGAATTCCTTAGGGTAGGTAGACGACTCTAGATACTTGCTCTAATTTCAAAACAAATCAAAAATACTTTTCACACCGACACCTTTTCAAAAAGCTTTCGAAAGCAATTTTTTCAAACACTCTTGAGGACCGATACAAGAGTCGAACTGGAATTTTCAAAGAAACCTTTTTTAAAAATCCACAATTGAAAAGCAAATAAACCATTTTTGAAAACACAATGAGCAAGTATCTAAGAGCCCATGGATAACCATGGATAGAAAGGGTGCTAACACCTTCCCTTTCTATAACCTACCTCCCGAACCGAGAGCAATCTCTATAAGGAATTTTTCTGTGCTTTTGTCCTTTCCATTTGGAGAAAATAAAAGACGGTGGCGACTCTTGCTTCCGCGACATTTCGCGAACCAGCGCTAAACAGTCAGTTCCAGATCCACCGATCACACTCATGAAACTGCTTTGTGATCTCTAAAATATTCCTCTCCTGGGCATAGAACTGATCCCTATAAGTATCCCGCTCTTTCTTCAACTGAATCCAAGACCTCTGTGAAGTAGTAAAAAACACAAGAAGGGGGGTTGAATTGTAAAACTGAAAATCAATGCAATGAACAAGATATTTTTATCCTGGTTCGTTTGATCTCAAACTACTCCAGTCCACCCGTCAAGGTGATTTCGCCTCTCTCCAACGAGGTCTTAATCCACTATATTCAACTGAATATTACAAACTGCTTTAACAACTGCTAAAGCCTTCTTGATGCAAACCACAACCCGGTTTGTCAAGGAAACACTTTCTTACAAAGAAGATAAATATAAGTGTGTGAATGTTTTCTACAAAACTGTATCACAACTGTGATGTATACACAACTTTAAGCTTAGAAACTAGATTGCTAAAACAAAGATTGAGTAAGAAGATGTGTAGTGTTTAGCAAACTGAGAGAACGAGGATTATGATCAGCTTTTAGGCGTGTAAAGAGTTGGAGAGCATTAGCCAATTCAATCTTCATAGTCTTGTTTATATAGCACTGAGATTCTTGAATGTTGGAGCAATATTCTTAATTCAGTGCTAATAACAAACTTTCCTTATCGAGCAGATCTTGTCTGGAATGAGGCCGTTAGTAATAATTTGCTTTCAATGCACAGTACCGTTGCTTACTTAATGCATGTTCTGGCTTGGCTCATTCTGACTCTGCTTAACTGCTGATGAACTGTTGTTTTTATTTATCAGAGTGTTGAGCGCAGTTCTGTTCATCAGGCTTCAGCATACACGTGAGTTGATCTTCTGATTCTGGTATTCTGATATAGCAACTTCTGATGCTGATGTCAAGAACCAAATATTCTGATGCTGATTAAGTGTGATCTTGCTTATACCTATCAGAGTATCTGCAAATCAGAACGTAATAATTTAGGCAGCAAATAGTTCATACATGAATTATATAAATAATATATCTTTTCATTTTGTTATCATCAAAACTTAAACATAGGGTAGTAGATTCAAACATTGTTCTAACAATCTCCCCCTTTTTGATGATGACAAAAACTGGATATTTTTAATTGAAAATAACGTGAAAAAGATATCAGAGATATGTATCAGAGTAAGAGGTTTATCAAAGATAAGGGATAAGAGATGAGAGATACTCCCCCTGAGTTTATTGCTTCCCTTTTTGATTCTAAGAGTTCTTCAGGATCAGAACTTTTTGCCTTTCTTTGAACATCAGAGTATCAGAGTCTTTGACTATCAGAAGCTTTAGATCAGCATATTAGAGCAGAGCTTCAGATCAGCGTATCCGAGCTTTTCTTGTCAGAGCTTTGCTTTGGGTCAGAGTGTCATAGCGGATCAGAGTATCAGAGCTTTAGTCTTCAGAGTATCATGGTGCTTTCTTGTACCTGTAGACTTAAGCAAAACAGAAAACATTTTCAAGTATAACAGAGTTAGAATGTTCGAGAATTTCTGTCTTAGTAATCCGTTATTATTTAAAATATCATTCTTGTTCTCCCCCTTTTTGTCAGCAATCAAAAAGTGTAAGTGATGTGCTAAAACAATTAAGATCAGAAAAACTTGTCATACTAAAAGGTTCAGAATCAAACAAAACATATTAAAACAGTACATCAGATAATCAAAGAAAACATGAAAATGACATGAATGAAAAAAAAAACTAAGGTTGGGGAGGAAAGCGTGTGAACAGGTTCTCCAGCATGGCTTTGATCTGATCAGCAATCTCATTCTGCTTGTGCACCATGCTGACAACAGTGTCAATCTTGCTATCCTGCACATCCATCCTTTCTTTCATTTTCTGGTCGTTTTCATCCATCCTCAGCTGTAGACGCATGTCATTCAGCTTCAGCTCTTCCAGAGTCTGCCTATCCAAGGCAGCTTGAGAAATATCAGAAGCAGGAAGCTTCTGAGAGCTTTCAGCAACATCTTTTGCTTGACTTGCTTCAGCTTGAATGGTCTTGTCTTCTTCTGGTTGCACCTTTGAAGCTAGCTGTTTCTCAGACCAAGGTTCACTATCCAGAGGGAGCACAGCTTCCTGAGGCAGCTGACTTTCAACTTCCTTCAACAGCTTGCTGAAGTTCTGTTGTGCCTGCTCATAGTTGATATCCTGCAACTTGAGGGCTTCAGCACGTACCCATATTCTGAATTGTGACCAGAGCTGGTCAGAAGCAGCTGGGTCAATTATTCCAGGACAGACTTGCTTCAAAGAAGCAATCCACTGCTGCACACCTGTTTCAAAATTCATAATACCAGAGCCAACATCTGGTTGTTTTGGTTTTGGGATGGCTATTTTATGTTTCAGATCAGCAAGACGGTCAAGACTGGATAAGTCTATGAAGGTCCTGCTAGGGTTTTCAGTGGTTTGCTTGGCAGCTGTTTGTTTTGGACATGGAGTGGGAGAATCAGAGATTATGATTGGACTGTGTGGTGTTTTGGGAGTGTTTGGTGGTGTAGATTCTGGTGAGGATGGCAACTGGGCCATTGTGACTGTTGTTCCACATGGCAGCTGGATTGCCAGAGGTGATGGTTGAGGTGAATGTGGTTCAGAAGGTGGAGGAGAAGGAGTTTCAGAGTGATGAAACTCAGGTTGAGGTGATGGTGGATGAATTTCTGGTTGAGGAGAGGGAGACGGAATTGCTGGTTGAGGAGAAGTTGTTGGAATTTCTGGTTGTTCAGGGATGAGAGGTTCTTCTGGAATGGATGAGAGTGGTTGTTGTTGTTCTGGTTCTTCAGCAGATTGTTGTTGTTCTGGTTGTGGAGGAGGGACAATTTGTGGTTCAGAGTTTGGATTGGAGGAGTGATCAGAGGTGTGTTGATCAATGTCAGACAGCACTTTGTCAATTACTGATGTTGTTGATATTGTTGGTTTGGGATGTTTGGTTCTGGGTCTTCTGAGTTGTAATGCCTCAGAAGGGTCATCTTCTGGTTCAGTTTCATCTATTGTTGGGATGGGGATTGAGATTCTATGAGAGGTTGGAGGTGGAATAGATGCTGGAATAGTAGAAGAATTTAAAACAGAAGCAGCAGATAAATTACCTCTTTTCTTGGGTGTCTGCTGGGATGATCCTTCTGATGGTGCCTTCCTCTTCTTCATCTTCTTCAGAGTCACTTCTGGTTGAGGTTGATGCAGATCTTTGATCTTCAGATTTGGATCTGTGCCATCAGCTTTGCACGCGTCCATATATTTGAGAACTACCACTTGCTTGGATTCTATCTGAGAGAATAAAGGAAAGTCACTCAGTGGAACTCTTCTGCTGGTAATATCAGCAATAGGAGTAGCGCTGGGTTCCTTTTTGATATTCTCTATCAACTTCATTTTCTTCAAGTTCTTCGTGTTCAGAGGCTTCCCAACTGTTGGTTCAATGGTGCTTAACTCTTGAGCCTCTATCAGATGCTCTATCAGCCTATTCTCTGTCAGAATATCTGATATCAACCTTCCAAAGGGAATCCAATCCCTCTTTGTTCTTTCTTCTTCCCTGGTTTCCTTCACGCTTGTTCTGAGGTGGTTGAACAGAAGATGAGCCAAGTTGATTTTTACCTTCTGATTGATAAAGTAGATCAGAAACTGCTGGTCCACATTTATGTAATCAGGGGAACTAGTTGGCTTCCTATGGTTGAAGCACCCCAGAATTATCTTTGCCCAAACTCTGTGATGATCCTTCAGATCTTTGATCTTGCTGCTGGGCACCCCATGGGTGAAAATCCTTTCAGCTATGACGCCCACGTCAGCACATCTCTCAGCCATATCAATACAGCGGACGCCACCGCCACTGTAACCTATTAACTTTGCTATGTGATCCTCAGTGATCGCAATCTTCTTCCCCATGATGTAGGAGGTGACTTGATGCGTTGAAGCTGTCGCATGAATCCAGAACTCCTTCACTAACATAGGGAATGTTGGTCCAACCAACCTGTAAAAATACCTTTCCCATTTCTGTGCCCTAACTTCTTCAGTTAAATCAAAACCGTTTTCCTTCAAGCTTCCAAAATCGATGATCAATTCAGATAACACTTCAAGATTCTTCACAGGAGTGAGGAATGTTCTGAATGGCACTTGATACTGTTCAGATGATGCTTTCTTCTGAGGACCTGCAGAAGCACTGCTGGAGGTTGCCATGTTCACGCTAAAAGATTTTGAGAAGAAACTGAGAAAAAGGGTTTGCAAGAGATGAACACAGAAAAATGCAGAGAATGCTTGAGAAATAGTGAGAAACTGTAAAGAATTGGAATGAGAGGTTAACGAGTTTAAATAAAGTTCAGAATATGTTGAAATTGTAAACGTTTTTAAGAGAGAGAAACAAAATCATGATTACGTTTTAAAAGCATGATTACTTTTCATTTAATGCTTGCTGATTTTGGGGGATTTGAGAAAGATACTTAAAAACGGTTACGAGACATGTGTCTCAATGCACCCAATCAGCGTTTTGCCTTCTCAGAAGCGTGCACGCGTTCTGCTTCAGAGATTTGCTGATGATTGGATGACACTTGTTTGATGTAGTGATCAGCATGTCTGTCTTTGAGCTTAAACTCTCAGATCTTTAGACTTGCATCTGATACAATCTGCATGTTCTATCTTTCTGAAAGGAGATTGATCAGAAGTTCACAGTAAAACAAATACATTCTGAAGATAAATATATGGAATTAAAACATTTTTACTCTGGGCAACTTTTCATGCTGAGATATTTCAGAATGAAATTGAACCTATCTTCAGAAAGGGGTTTAGTGAAGATATCAGCCCATTGATGGTATGTATCTATAAATTTTAAGTTCAAAATTCCTTTCTGAATATAGTCCCTAATGAAATGATGTTTTATTTCTATATGCTTAGCTCTAGAATGTAAAATAGGATTCTTACTTAAGCAAATAGCAGAAGTATTATCACAGAGTATAGGAATGTTACTCTCAAAGATCTGGAAATCTTCAAGCTGACTTTTCATCCAGAGCATTTGTGTGCTACATCCTGCTGCTGCTATGTACTCAGCTTCTGCTGTTGATAGCGCAATTGTTGATTGCCTTTTGCTGGACCAAGAGATCAGATTTTCTCCCAGAAACTGGCAGCTTCCAGAAGTACTTTTACGCTCCACTCTGTCTCCAGCAAAATCAGCATCGCAGTAGCCTACTAAACTGTAATCACTAGATTTTCTATAAAACAAACCCAGATTAGTAGTACCTTTCAGATACTTGAAAATTCGCTTAACAGCTGTTAAGTGAGATTCTCTAGGATCTGATTGGAATCTAGCACAAATACAAACACTGAATAATATATCAGGTCTTGAAGCAGTCAGATAGAGGAGAGAACCAATCATACCTCTGTAGACTTTCTGTTCTACATTTTTGCTTACCTCTTCTCTTTCCAGAATGCACGTGGGATGCATTGGAATATTTGATGGCTTACATTCTGAGAGGTCAAATTTATTCAGAAGATCTCTGATGTATTTGCTCTGATGAATGTAAGTTCCCTCTGGAGTTTGATTGATCTGAATTCCTAGAAAGAATTTCAGTTCCCCCATGAGGCTCATCTCAAATTCTGCCTGCATACACTTAGCAAATTTTCTTCCAAGAGAAGGATTAGTAGAACCGAAAATAATATCATCAACATAAATTTGATAGACTAAGATGTCATTCTTAACTGACTTACATAATAAGGTAGTGTCCACCTTCCCTCTGGTAAATTCATTTTCTAACAGAAAGTTACTTAGCCTTTCATACCAAGCTCTGGGAGCTTGTTTCAGACCATATAGTGACTTCTTTAGTTTGAAAACATGTTCTGGATGTTTTGTATTTTCAAAACCAGGAAGTTGGTGCACATAGACCTCTTCTTCTATATAACCATTTAAGAATGCACTTTTGACATCCATCTGATACAGAGTGATGCCTCTATTAACAGAAAATGAAATTAAAAGTCTGATAGATTCTAACCTGGCGACTAGAGCAAAGGTTTCTGTATAGTCTATCCCCTCTTGCTGACTATATCCTTGTGCAACTAGTCGTGCCTTGTTTCTGATGACTTCACCTTGTTCATTTAGCTTGTTTCTGAACACCCATCTTGTTCCAATGACGTTGAATCCTTTTGGTCTGGGAACGAGATCCCATACGTCATTTCTGGTGAATTGATTCAGCTCTTCTTACATTGCCAGAATCCAATCATTATCCAGAAGTGCTTCATCAATTGAAGAAGGTTCAATCAGAGACACAAGTCCCATGAGTGTTTCTTCAGAGTTTCTGAAGCTTGCTCTTGTTCTGATTGGATCTTCCTTTCTTCCTAAGATAGTCTCTTCTGGGTGATCCAAGTTGCTTCTGGGTAATCTCTTCTGAGGTTGATCAGCAGCTGTTGTAGGATTGCTAGCAGTGCTCCTTTCAGACGTTGAAGGAGTGTCTGTGTTGAGAGCTTCTGATGACTTGTCTTCAGAACCTGTAAATTCAATTTCCATACCTGCAAAAACTTCATTCTGCTTTGACTTTTCAGAGTCAAGCTTATCATCAAAACGAACACTGATTGATTCTTCCACAATCTGTGTTTCTGTATTGTATACTCTGTACCCTCTTGAGCGTTCAGAGTATCCTAACATAATACACTTCTGTGCTTTAGAGTAAAACTTGTTCAAATAATTCTTTGTATTTAACATAAAGCAAGTACATCCAAATGGATGAAAATATGAAATGTTGGGCTTTCTGTTCTTCCACAATTCATATGGAGTCTTTTCCAGAATAGGTCTTATTGAGATTCTATTCTGAATGTAGCACGCTGTGTTTATTGCCTCTGCCCAGAAGGTCTTAGCAACGTTTGTCTCATTGATCATGGTTCTGGCCATTTCTTGCAATGTTCTGTTCTTTCGTTCTACAACTCCATTTTGTTGGGGAGTTCTAGGACAAGAGAAATCATGCAGAATGCCTTTGTCATTAAAGAATGACTCAAAATCTTTGTTTTTAAATTCTCCACCATGATCACTTCTGACTTTAATGATTCTAAGATCCTTTTCATTCTGAACTTGGTTACAAAAGGTAACAAACACAGATTGTGACTCGTCCTTGTGTCTTAAGAACTTTACTCATGTCCATCTGCTATAGTCATCTACGATTACTAACCCATACTTCTTGCCACTGACTGAAGCAGTTTTAACTGGTCCAAATAAGTCAATGTGCAGAAGTTCTAATGGCTTAGAGGTAGAAACAACATTTTTAGATTTAAAAGAAGGTTTTGCAAACTTGCCTTTCTGACATGCTTCACACAGAGCATCTAAATTGAACTTCAAATTAGGAAGTCCTCTGACCAGATTGAGTTTGTTAATCTGAGATATTCTTCTCATACTAACATGCCCTAATCTTCTGTGCCAGATCCACTGCTCGTTGTTAACAGACAGAAGGCACTTTACATTCTGACTCTTTAGTTCATAAAGTTTGATTTTGTAAATGTTGTTTTTCCTCTTACCATTAAACAGGATAATCCCATCTTTCTGACTAACAGCTTTACATGATTTTTGATTAAAGATTATATCATAACCGTTATCACTTAATTGACTTATGGATAGCAGATTATGCATTAATCCATCTACTAGCAGAACATTATTAATAGAGGGAAGATTTCCATTACCTACAGTTCCAGAGCCAATTATCTTTCCCCTCTGATTGCCTCCAAAGCCAACGTGGCCTCCAGGCTTAAGTTCCAGGCTTTGGAACATATGCCTTCTTCCCGTCACGTGTCGCGAGCAGCCAGAGTCCAGGTACCATGACTGGTGTTTCTGACTTGCTGCTAAAGATATCTACAACATGTATTATTTTATCCTTAGGTACCCAGATTTTCTTGGGTCCTGATTTGTTAGTTTTACCAAAAATCTGGTTGAATTTTGGTTTCACAGAGTGCTTACTGCTAGTGTATTTAATATCATGTGTGTGACCATACACAAAATGTGAATTCAGAGGAGTGTGTTTAATAGTTAAGTCCATGACATTCTTTGGTGTAGGAACCTTACCTTGGTATCCTATTCCTTTCCTGCCGTTTCTGCTAACTCCATAGATCATTGAAGCCATTTTGCTTCTATCTATGCTTTTAGCAAGGAACTTCTGGAAACCGTGATCATACTCCTTGATGATCTCATCAGCGTTGCTGGGAGTTTCAGAAATTGGTTCCTTCTGAGAGTTTTGTAAAGTATTTTCTAATTTTGAAATCTTATTTCTCAGCTCAGAATTCTCCAATTTGAGACTCTCAGTCTTATTAGAGTCAGATTCAAGATTCCTTTTCAGGTCTATGAATTTAACTCTAATTTGCTGATACCTTTCCAGAATCTCATTAAGGCTTTCAACAAGTTCAGCCTTGGTAAAATTAACAGCAAAGTTTGGAAATACCTCTTCAGTATCTGATTCTGAGTCTGATTCAGAAGCTTCACTATCTTCTGAAATGTTGGCCATGAGAGCTATGTTTGCCCTTTCATCATCTGATTCTGAGTCAGCTTCAGACGAGTCAGAGTCATCCCATGTAGCCATGAGACTTTTCTTCTTTTCTCTTCCAAACTTCTTTTTGGGCTTTTCCCTCTGAAGCTTTGGGCAGTCACTCTTATAGTGTCCTTGCTCATTGCACTCATAGCAGATGATGTCCTTGGTGTTTGGCTTTTTGCTACTTGAGGAACCTTCAGATCTTCTGTATCCAGAGGAAGAGTCTGTCCTTCTGTATCTGGAAGAAGACTCGTTCTGATTAGATCTTCTGGGATTCCTGAACTTCCTTTGTCTTTGCTTCCACAGTTGATTTACTCTTCTGGAGAGGAGGGAGAGTTCGTCTTCTTCTGATGAGGATCCATCAGATGTTTCTTCAACTGCCTGCAAAACTTTAGACTCAAATTTTTTGTTAGATTTTAATGCTAAAGGCTTACCTTGCTTCTGGGGCTCGTCAACTTCTAGCTCTATCTCATGACTTCTGAGGGAGCTGATAAGTTCCTCCAGAGTGATTTTGTTGAGATCTTTAGCTAGCTTCAGAGCTGTAACCATTGGTCTCCACTGCTTGGGTAGACTTCTGATGATTTTCTTGACATGGTCAGCAGTAGAGTATCCTTTATCCAGAACCTTGAGACCAGCTACCAGAATCTGGAATCTTGAGAACATTGTTTCAATGGATTCAGATTCTTCCATTTTGAACGCCTCATACTTCTGAATGAGCGCCAGAGCTTTAGTTTCTTTGACCTGAACGTTGCCCTCATGCGTCATTCTGAGTGAGTCAAAAATGTTCCTTGCTGTGTCTCTGTTGGAGATCTTTTCATATTCAGTATAGGAGATGGTGCTGAGGAGGATGGTTCTGGCCTTGTGGTGATTCTTGAAGTCATGCTTTTGTTGGTCAGACATTGTTTTTCTATCAATCTTCTGACCGCTTGCATTCACAAGGTGCGTGTATCCATCTGTCACCATATCCCACAGATCAGCATCATGTGCCAGAAAGAAGCTTTCAATTCTGTCTTTCCAGTAATCAAAGTTTTCTCCATCAAAGACTGGAGGTTTGCCGCTGAATCTGTCTCTGTCCTCTTGGTTGTCATTGCTGGTGTGAGAATAGTTTCCTGCCATTGTGTTTTTCTGACGCTGGATCTTGTACTGACACGGTTAAGTGTTTTAGCTCAGAACCAGGCGCTCTGATGCCAATTGAAGTAGTGAAAAACACAAGAAGGGGGGTTGAATTGTAAAATTGAAAATCAATGCAATGAACAAGATATTATTATCCTGGTTCGTTTAATCTCAAACTACTCCAGTCCACCCGTCAAGGTGATTTCGCCTCTCTCCAACGAGGTCTTAATCCACTATATTCAACTGAATATTAAAAACTTCTTTAACAACTGCTAAAGCCTTCTTGATGCAAACCACAACCCGGTTTCTCAAGGAAACACTTTCTTACAAAGAAGATAAATCTAAGTGTGTGAATGTTTTCTACAAAACTGTATCACAACTGTGATGTATACACAACTTTAAGCTTAGAAACTAGATTGCTAAAACAAAGATTGAGTAAGAAGATGTGTAGTGTTTAGCAAACTGAGAGAACGAGGATTATGATCAGCTTTTAGGCGTGTAAAGAGTTGGAGAGCATTAGCCAATTCAATCTTCATAGTCTTGTTTATATAGCACTGAGATTCTTGAACGTTGGAGCAATATTCTTGATTCAATGCTAATAACAAACTTTCCTTATCGAGCAGATCTTGTCTGGAATGAGGTCGTTGGTAATAATTTGCTTTCAATGCACAGTACCATTGCTTACTTAATGCATGTTCTGGCTTGGCTCATTCTGACTCTGCTTAACTGCTGATGAACTGTTGTTTTTCTTTATCAGAGTGTTGAGCGCAGTTCTGTTCATCAGGCTTCAGCATACACGTGAGTTGATCTTCTGATTATGGTATTCTGATATAGCAACTTCTGATGCTGATGTCAAGAACCAAATATTCTGATGCTGATTAAGTGTGATCTTGCTTATACCTATCAGAGTATCTGCAAATCAGAACGTAATAATTTAGGCAGCAAATAGTTCATACATGAATCATATAAATAATATATCTTTTCATTTTGTTATCATCAAAACTTAAACATAGGGTAGTAGATTCAAACATTGTTCTAACACTCTGTAGTTCTTCAAGATCAGTGGGCATATCAGGATGGAGAACCGTGTAAGGAATACCCTCTTCAGTAGTGGGTTTCACAATCACTGGTAAAATGGCCATGTAGGGCATCATAAGTTTCTGGGCGCGAGCTCATACCCATTGGAGATAAGGTTCCATAGGAATGGAAGCTTTCGGCCCCAAAGCCTTGGCGTCAGATCTGTTTACCATGCTCCAAGCTCGTATGAACCTCTGGCGATACCCTTGAACATCATCCTCATAGTTAAATACAATTCCCTTGATAAATAACTCATAAGGACCATCCCTTCGAGCATAACCTAATTGTCACAGAGCCAAACAAGGATTGTAAGTTATGCCTCCTCTAATGCCAAGTAATGGGACATTAGGGTACTCCCTGCAGCGGTCAATAATAGTAGTATCTCCCATAGCTCGGGAATACCAGAGAATATTTGTGTGAGAGAGTAACCTTATCCTTTACGAACAACTCAAACCTTCTTCATTCTTCAGTACAGACTTAGGGAGGTGAGAAATAAACCACCTCGACAGCAATGGCATGCAGCACATAAGAACCCCTCTTCTCTTCATGGTACAAGTATGGAGAGCGTGCAAGATATCTCCGAGCAAGGTAGGCACAGGGTTGCGAGAGAGGAAGATCTTGATAGCATTCACATCTATGAGTAAGTCTGGATTAGGGAATAGTACTAACCCATGGATTAGAAGGGCCAAAACCTCCTCAAAAGCCTGAAAGTCCATATCATCCCAAAACAGCTGGGCCTTGTCTATTAGGAACTTGGCTAGAAAACCCTTGACTCTGCTTCTTGTTTCCCAATTGGATACCACGTCGTCCTGTTTCAGATGCAAGGCTGAGGCAATGACTTCTGGCTTAGGAACCTCTTCTAAACCCGTGAAAGGCAACTGTTCAAGAATGAGTATATCCAATAACTAAGAGAACTCTTCCATGGTAGGCACCGACTGATAGTCTAGGAAGGTGAAGCAGTGGTGCTTGGGATCAAAGAACTGAGAGAGTACACCCATCATATTTTCATCAAAGTTTGAAGTAACCAGGTTGAGAAGTCGACCATGTCTCTTAGTGAACACAGAAGTTTCAGGGACCCTTGATACTAGCTCCTTGAGTTGGGGAGGTATTCTCACAAAGCTGATTCGAATAGTGTTTCTATGAATAGAAGCCATGATCTACAAAACAGAAAAAAGATAAATTCCCTTGGTCCTTGAAATGATTAGTGTAATAAGAACGAATGCTATGTTATTATGCATGATGTTATGTTCAAACAGAATAAATCACACACAAGAAAAACACACAATAGACCTTAGGTTCAAAGGCTTGCACGAGGTTAAAGGTAAGTACCCTCTTGAAGTTTAGTTGGTTTCAAACTTGACTTAGAAGAGTAACCGGGTTCTAAAGATTCTCAATATCACTGGTCATCCTTTATCTTGCATTATTTTAGCTCAAGAAATCTTTTCTTGCGGCCGGAATATCCCGAAAGTCTGACCTCAATGAGTGTAGCATCGAGTATCAACCAATTCTTAGCTTTATACCGAGGCCGACTATCTCACTATCTTCTAATGGCCAAGTTTGTTCAACTAAGGTTCTAAGGTCCAGTAGTGCTTCACGACACCACACGGCGGCCCCATATTCTCCTCGTTTCCACACGAAGGATATCGGTATCAACCAAAGTGTCACACCAACACAACCATCACTTAAACCATATCGGTCTACGCCGCACAGTCTCCATGATCTATTGCTGTTTACCTAAAAAGTGCCCCAGATCCGGGTGTAGGATCTTTAACAATACCCAAGCAAAATCCCTTAAAGATAAAGCAAGCAAAGCAATTTAAAAATGACTTAAATCCTAAGGTAAACCCCACTTTATAAAGTTCTTCCCCAATAGAGTCTCCAGTTCTGTGACACGGTGGTAGAACCGACTGTTATACTGGTTTGCATTTTTTGTTCGCAAATGTTGCGGTAAGCAAGAGTCGCCACCGACTTTTATTTCATCCAACAAAGGAAAAGGAAAAAGATTAGAAAAAACCTTTTTTCGAGATATTTCTGAGTACGAGGGGTAGATTATAGAAAGGGAAGGTGTTATCACCCTTTCTATCTGTGGTTTTCAGCGGGCTCTTAGGTACTTGCTCATTTTTAAATTGCTTGTGTGTGCTTGTTTTGAAAAGTTTTGTTTACTTCATGATAACCCTTTTATCGGTCCTCAAGAGTGTGACGGAGTTGTTTTGAAAACTATTTTTTGAAAAGTGTTTGTGTGGAAAGTTTTTGTTTTGAGCAAGTACTTAAGAGTTTTCTACCTACTCAAAAAAAAGTCTATTCATTTTCGTTTCCTTTAGACAGCGCTATCCTACTATTAAGGTGTAGGTAGCTCCCTCATTGGAATTAAAGGGACAATCGAAAGGGACGAAAGGGACAATTACGATCACTAAAGCAATGATTAGGAAACCTTAGTAATTACCCTAAAGTCCTAAAGATCTTTCCGAGGCGATATTCGAATGGGTCATTTTTGATCTTTTGGACTGGAGGGAAACCACTAAAATTCCCTATGCTTCGTGACCGTTTATCGAAGGCAACTGAAGTGGAGCAAACTCTAGGAGTGAGTGTGTGCAAGTATTTGATTTCAGTTAATTTTATCTTTGCACAATTAGGGTTTTCTACCATTTTAAATTTATTTGTATTTCCATTCAATCCTATTATTCATACATCTAGGAAGTTAATAGTTATAGAAAGTAAAGTGCAAGAAATTAAAACCCTAGCTATTACAAGGCCTTGGGGAGGGGGATTACATGATCAAAAACCAGGGAAAATAGTAAATGCGACATAGTAAACCTAATTAACTATTACAAACTTGAAGCAATTACAATAATTTAAATTAAAAGAACGTAAAGGCGCGCATGACGACTTAAATACGAGAATAAATTAGAAGCCTAAAAAACCTGATTAATTAAAAAATATTTTTGTATTTTTTTATTGTGAAAATAATTTAATTACAAATTAAACCTAATTTGTCTAATTAATTGTAATTAAAAAGCAGTCAAATGAATCTAATTAATCTAATTTATTTTCAAATAAATTAATTTAAATAAATAAAAACCTAATTCTATATTTTTTTTTTGTGATTTATTGATTTTATGATTAATTAAAAAAAGATTTTTGTTTTGCAGAAAAAAAATAATTAACTCAAATAATTTAAAACAAATAAAAGAAATTAAAATTAAATTGGGCCTGGTGATGAAAGCTGATCAGGGGGTGCAACTGAAATTGTGTTTAGGCCCAAAGCTGGTGGCCCAATTGCTGTGCGTGATCCAGTGGGATCATCTTCTGAGGGTCTATCATGAGCTTGTGCACGCTGGGTGTTGGATCTAGATATGATGAGATCTTGTGGTTGAATTTGGAGACGCATGGTAGACATTAGATAGTGAGGCGCACTAGATCTGCAACCAAATAATTAGAAAAATGCAAAAGCAACGCGCCTGGGATCGAACCCAGGACACTTGCTTCAAACCCTTCACCCTTAACCGTCTGCGCTGTTTGTTCATTTGTTTATATAAATAACAAAAATAAATATAATATGAAAGCAAGGTCTAATGCTGAGTTAACCTAACACACATGCATTATGGGGCCCTGTAATTTAAATGAACGAATCACAAGCTGCTATCCCACCACATCTGCACAGGGAGCATCAAACCACCCCTCACGGTGGTTGACCACCATCGTCTCCGGCGATCCCAAAAATCCAACCTGCAAAATAGCGGGATTCTGATCCAGAAATTTGGCCTACTCCCCCTAAATCATAGGCTATGAGTTCAACCATGGGGTTAGTTTAACCTAAAACGATCTGCATCCTTAAAAACGAAGCTTGCACTTCTCTAAACCCTAGCAATGGTGATTTGCAGTTCTGGACTTGTTCCTTGCATGTAACACGTTAGATAATTCCCAAATAACAATAGCACTATGAATATGCAGCCAAAAGGATTTATATCAAGAGTTAAGCGAGTTTTGAGATCAAGAATTTTACCAACGTGAGAAGATCGGGCTAGGGCGATTTAGGGTACTTTGGCCTTCAAGGGTGGATGAGATGAGATGCTGGGATCCTCAGAATGATGATAGAATGCATGGCTTAGACTGAAGGAGGCTGGATCGTGTGTTTTAGAGTTGCACTTTTCTTGAACAATTTTGAAACTTTTGCTAGGTTTCTTTTGGCTGGCTGCGCTTCTCCTTATGCTTCTGAACGATTGTGTATTTGTATGAGGCAAGATTAGGCTAACAAAAATGGGCATAATCTCATGGCATTATGGTCTTTCAAAATGTTTCCAAAATTTACATTTATGAATATCCTTTCCTTTTCCAAGGCCTTGCACGATTTTCTTGTCCTCACCCAGCCTTGCATGATTTGTATTGGCTTTAAGAAACTTGAATATCAATCCCACACTCCTTTAATTCCTTTTTTGCATTTTATTTTAATTAAAATTGAATTCAAAATAAATTAAATAAAATACAAAGAGGGTGTGTAACTGAGTTTAAAAGTCATGGGCCATGTTAGGAATGAGTTTCAAACTTGAAGAGATAAGCTCATGTAAAAAAATGCAATTTTGGGCATTGTTGACTTTGTGCAAACTTCCAAAAATGGCCAAATTTGATAATGCATATCTCTCTCCATTTTGACCCTAAGAGAGTGTTCTTGGACTTTTTAGAAAGCTTAGGGTGTCCCCTAAGCAACCTATTTAGTTTCATCTTAAGTGGATCTTCCATGTTCATGTAATGAGCTTTGACCCAAAGGGTGTTTTTGTTGACTTTTTAGAATGACCTATAATGTCTGAGTTCATATCTTTCCATGAGTGCATTTCTTGAACTTGATGACTATAGTTGAGTTGTAAGGAATTGAATTCCCGTCAAAATGAGCCTTGTATGGGAAATTTATGATAAAGTATGAGAAAGTTATGCTTGGTCAAATGTTGGTTGACTTTTCTTGAGAAACCCTAATTTAGCAATTTTCGAGTATTGATGAATTAGGAGCATTCCTTGGGGAATCATGGTCAAACCTTGATAAAATGATGGATATCACTTCAAAATGTTAATGTTAACCAAAAATCTTGAAGTTTGACTGTATGTGGGCCACAATTAACTTTTGACCTAGTATAGTTGATTTTCCAACACTTAAGCAATTGACTGAGCAAACTTCTTGTGCAAGGCATAAAACTTGGCATGAATGGTCTTGATAACATTTTAGGACTATGGAGAGCATATGAGGCCCTTGGGACTCAATCATCTTGATGAAAATGGAAACCCTAGTTGGAGGTTCATTGCTTTAGGAGAGAGTTTTTCTGGTTAACTCTTGGGCATCTTTGAGCAAGTTGAGTATCTTAATGAACATATGTTGAGTAAAATGGGAGGGCAAATTTTGGGGTACAACAACCTGGAAATACAATTTTGATTTTTTAAATCCTTACCAATCAGAGATGCTTCGATCTGTAACCCTGGGCGTGGAACAACTCGTGTAAGGGTCTGGGTGGCTTCCTGGAAGTCTCAGGAGAATAATTTGGGCGTTAGTTTAGATTGAGAAGGCCTGTAAAGGTTGTTTCGAGTTTGACAATTTTGTTGAATCTTTTACAATTTTGTGGAACTTCGATAGGCAGTGTGTGCGTGTGGATCTTTGAGGCAATTGTTCGTGTCTCTTTGCTTCTGATTTAGTCTTGTACTTATAGGGGTGTGATAATGAACATATATGGCATGAATCAGCCATTAACTATGGCTTTGAAAGCAAAATCGTCAGATTTAAAAAGTTGCCATTCTAAGATATCTCATGCCATTTTGAACTTTGAGTGAACCTGGACAAGTTATGGTTGGTGTTTTGCATGAATTTGGGCTTTGAGCTAATCAGTCCAAGCCCAACAAGCTTCCTCCCATTAGGTTTTTGTTTCAACTTGCATCTCCATTTCACATCAATTGATTCTTTCGACAAGCTCCCAAGCTTTGTTCTTTTCGATGTCTCTGAGTTCCAATTCGAATTTCTCAAGGCTTCATCATCATGGCTTCTTCGACTTAGTCACCATCTACATCGATTGTGTAATCTGGAAACACCTCATATCCAATCAGCCTAGTCGAACTCAGTTCTTGTTCCTTTTCGATCTCCTTTCCTTCAATTCGACCAATCGAAGTATCACCTCCTCATCTTGACTTGCCAAAGCTTCATTTTATTCTTTTCGATCTCCTTTCCTTCAATTCGACTAATCGAAGTATCACCTCTTCCTTTTGACTTGTCGAAGCTTCATTCTGTTCATCTTCTTCGAACAAAGTTGTGCACGTGTCTGATTCTTATCGAACTGAACTTTGATTCCAATCCCACCTTTTGCTTTTGTCTTTAAGCCCATCTTTACTGATCACTAGTTTATCTTCAATTGGTGAATACAGCTTGTATGCACCTATCGAATGATAACCTATGAGCACCAAGACTTTACTTCAATCATCTAACTCTTTCCTCACCTACTCAGGTACATGCCTGAAACACATTGATGCAAAAACTATAAGATGTCTTATATTTGGATGATTCGACCCTAAGTCCTTCTATGAAATCATGCCACATTCCAAGGTTGCATGTGCATAGAACCATTAGACTTCCATGTGTTTCTTTAAATCTTTTAGATTCAAAATCTTCTTCTTTTTGAATCACAAATTCAATCAACATGACAATTGAAATGTCTTTCCTTGTAATTCTTCGAATAGCTTATATTTCAATAGTTCGAAAATGAACCCTTTGATAGCGGTTCAACATAGTGAAGCTTTTTACTAGATCTTCATCAATCGAAGACTTCATAAAAACCTCATTGCACTTTATTTTGAACTATTCGTCCTTCGATCATAGTGTCAATTATTCAAAACTTGTGTAATCGAAATTCCCAGCTAACACTGCTTCGTTGGGCATCTAACTAGAATGCATACTGTTGTCGAAGCTGTTTCAGCCTAAAATCTCTTAGACATATTCATAACTTTCCACATACACCTCATCATGTTCCGTACAATTCTTTTCTTTCTTTCAGCTAAACCATTATGCCGAGGCGTATAGGGTGCCATGGAAATTGCTCGAAGCTTTTGCAAACCAAACATCTTGGTGAAAAGTGAAAGCCTAGTTGGAGGTTCATTGCTGTAACACGGTGGGAGAACTGACTTGGGTGTTTTGCGTTTGATCACAATTATTGCGGATAGCAAGAGTCGCCACCGACTTTTCTTTTATCCAAAAGGAAAAGTTGAAAAGAACAGGAAAGACCTTTCGAGATTATTTTCTTGAGTTTGGAGGGTAGGTTACGAAAAGGGAAGGTGTTAACACCCTTTTCATCCGTAGTTATCTACGGGCTCTTAGTTTCTTGCTAGATCACTTTCTTTTGTTTGAGAATATCTTTATGGTGTGGGTTTTGAAAGTATTTTGAAAATGTCTTTATAATGGTTCTCGTTTCTATAAGAACACGTACAAAGTTTTGTTTGGAAAATAGTTTAAAGGGGTGTTTGTGGAATGTGTTTTTGAAAGTGATTTTGAAAAGGTATCTTTGTAATGGTTCTCATTTCTATAAGAACACGTACAAAGTGTTTGTCTTTTGAAAATGTTTCAAAGTGGGAGTGTTGGTGTATAAAATGTTTTTTTTGTGAGCAAGCAAGCAACTAGGAGTAACCTACCTACTCAAAAGGTCTTAAACATTCTTTTCCTCCTCCTTTAGATGTTGCTATCTTACCATTGATTTGGTAAGAAGCCCCATCATTGGATGTGAAGGGACGGGCGTGGGACATCTGTATAGTCATAATAGCAAGATTGTGAGATGTCTTATAATTTCTCTTGAGGGACTAAGATCATTTGTAAGACAACATTTGAAGCGTCATTGAGGGACTATGATCTTGTATTTTGATTGTTTTTGCTAAGACGTTTCACATGCATAACATGACCATTTTTAGGCAACAAGTCGAGTTAACCCTAAGGGTGCATGTGTGAATAATGTGTTTAATTTGCATGCATTTTGTCTTTGATCTTTGGGTTGTCTATTTGTTCTTTTTATCTTACCATACGTCCTAGTTACTAGAATTTATACAAAAGCAATAAAAATGCAAGAAATAAAACCTACACTATTACAACCATATTGAATTGCAATGGAAATATAAAGGAAAAAATAAAATAAATGCAAGAAAAATGGATCCTTCGATTTGGGTTGAAACACCCTTCGATTCAGCATTTCCTGGCTTCCTTCGATTTGGATTCTGATGTCAGTGAAGTCATGCCCTTCAATTTACCTTTCTGTCTCCTTCGGCTGAGGGTTGGAATCAAGATGGTCACGCCTTTCGCCTGGGCCTGGAAGTCAGCATAGTTCTGCCTTTCGCTTGAGGCTTGGAGATAGCAAGGTTCTGGTCTTTGTTTTGAAGCCTAGAGACAACAAGGTTCTGGCCTTCGTTTAAGGCCTAGAAGCAGCAATACTCACGCTTTGCCACATGTTCCTTGCTGACTCTTTGTAAGTATATTGGGCGCTCAGATTGTGATTCGAAAGGCTTGTGCAGCTAGCCAATCGAAGGGTATAACAAACCTATCTTAAAGTCTAAAATGCAATATCTAAACATAACTACAATCCAGGGGTTAGCATGAAAACTAATGGGTCTCAAAGTCCAAAGCATAACTAAACTAAGGTTGAGTTTTCAACATATAAGCAGTCAAAATCGAAAGCTAAAACATAGTATAAAAATGCCTACATTTTTCCTATTGACATGTGCACATGATATTAAAATAGAATAGACTCAAGTTTGAAAGAAACTTACCTCTTGAAGTCCTTAAATCGAAGGGAGATGCAAGTGGTTTCTTTGACGGAAAATGGGAGTTCGTTGGGACCTTCTTGGGGCTAGTCCAGTTGCTACTTTGTGAAAGTAGTGACTGGGTCGAAAGAGGTTGTGTGGGTGGATCGAAGGCTCTTTTATAACAAGTGATGGGATAACTCAAAGGTCTACTGTATGATAGTTGGGTGAATGGGTCGAAGGGTGGTTTGATAGTCACTTGGAGGATGAATTGAAAGTTTTTTCTTAGTGTAAAGAAATGTTTGAAAAATAATGTTGGAAGTGTTTGAGAATTTTTTGAGAATTTTCACAAGTGTTTCCTTGCAATCCTTTAGGCGCCCCTAATACCTTTTTATAGATGGCTTAGGCTGATGTTTTGGGAGGGAAAACAAAAAGCTCAAACAAAAAGGGTATTCTGTATTTGTAGCTTTCGAGGGACAATGTTTTATTGCCATTTTGGTGCAAGGAATAGGGCAGTAATGCAGGACTGCTCTGTAGCAGCTTTAGAGTTTTATGGCCAGTGTATTAGGTTTGATCCTGGCAGCACATGGGACTTTCAACAAGTACCTTTAGAATCTCAACCTTTTGTCTTGACTCCCTAGCCTCTCCTTCCGACCAGACTTTTTAGTAACCATATCTTTTTTCCAATCGAAGTGTCATTCAAATGACTCCCATGGATATCCTTCGAAGGGGCCAAATTAATGTTCTTTGGATGGGTCAGTAATATATGTACTTCGATTGGGGGGAATCCAGACATGCCTGACAAACTCTTCGAATGTACCACCATGGTGCTTTCTTCTCCTGAGGCAATGACATAGTGAAGAGGTTGTATGTTTGGAACATGCCATTTCTACAGGAGATCCTGCCCACTCAAATTTGTCTGCAAAGGGGCCACATGGCCAAATGAAAGAATGTGTGCAAGAGATTCATGCCTTGACTTTATGCAAATATGTTCAAACAAAATCTTGTAAAAGAGGAGCCAGATGTCCAAACGAAAGAATGACAAAAGACTTGTGCTCAAGGATTCACACCCACAAGCGAATGATGTGTGCCAGGGATGGAGGGCCTAATCGAAGCTTGCGACATTGGGAAAGTCATTTCCCTAAATGGAAAAGGCTTGCAGGGGCGAAATGTGTGATTGAAAGAGGGCAAAAGGGGGTTTTGGCCTCCTGAATCGAAGGACATCATCGGGAAGCTTTTTGCCTTGTGAATTGAAGCTATATTGAAGGGAAGTGTTTCCCTGTCGAAGCTTCTAACAAAATGCTTAAAAGGGGACTTTGGACTTGTGCATATTATTATGGTAGGAACGTATGCCTTGTATGTATTGGCTAACACGCAGGGAAGATGCTGTGTGGCCAAACGAGAGACCTGCACAAAACTTCAAACGGAGTCTAATGCTAAAAACGAAATAGGAAATGATCTTAGCCAAATGAGCCCAATGCCTCAATTGAAGCATGACACGAACTTTCCCCAAAGGAATCCAACACCCAAACGAAATATGCAACCAAGGCCAAAGTGTTCAATTTAAGGATGCAGAACCGAAAGGAACTTTGTTTTCCTTTAATTTTATCAAAAAGGGCATTTTCATTTGTTTTGTCCTTTATTTAGCAATTTCTTCCATGATCTTAATGCTGAAAAATCCAAATATATTTGTGTAAGCTTGAATTTTGGGAGCCCCTTTGAGAAATGTCTTGAGGAACGAGAGGGAAAATTTTGGGGTACAACAGCTGCCCCTGTTCAATCTTCTTAAACCTGAAGAGTTAGATTGGCGAATCTGCCATTCGCGACTTGAAGGTGGAAGATGATTGAACACTAGAGTGTCTAGAAATTTGCACTTGACGATATCGTGGTTGAGGTGTAAGGAATGGGCTTAAAGATGCCATTTGGAGAAATGATGGAGAGTTGACAGAGATGGGCTTATAGATGCCATCCAAAGGTGATTGTTGACAGAAATTAAACTAAGTCTAAGCTTGACTTTAACTGGGAAAAGAATCAGAATAAATCTTTGGTCAATTTAAAACTGAACCTAGCAGAATTCTTGAATAATCTTTAACTGGAAAGAATCAGAATAAGTCTTGGAGCGATTTATCTGAACCCGAGAAAGTGTCTATAGGAAAGAATCAGGATAAATTATTGAGAGATTTAAACTGAACCAACAGAGGTCTGGAAAAGAATTGGAATAAATCTTGGAGTGATTTATCTGAACCAGAGAGAGTGTCTACGGGAAAGAATCAGGATAAACCATTGAGGGATTTAAACTGAACCAGCAGAGGTCTAGAAAAGAATCAGAATAAATCTTGGAGCAATTTATCTGAACTAGAGAAAGTGTATACGGGAAAGAATCAAGATAAACCATTGAGAGATTTAACTGACCCAATAGAGGTCTGGAAAAGAATAAGAATAAATCTTATAGCTATTTATCTGAACCAGAGAAAGTGTCTACGGGAAAGAATCAGGATAAACCGTTGAGAGATTTAAATTGAACCAACAGAGGTTTGGAAAAGAATCAGAATAAATCTTGGAGTGATTTATCTGAACCAGAGAAAGTGTATACGGGAAAGAATCCGGATAAACCGTTGAGAGATTTAAACTGAACCAACAGAGGTATGAAGGAAGTAATTGTCATGTAGATAGTCAACCTGTCCTGTTTCGGGAATTGATCTACCATTGATTTGTTCACAGATAATTGCCTCGTCTTGTTGAAAATTTGATGATAATTTTTTTTATTGATTAGTCTTTCCTGAAAAGGTAAAGAGTCAGTTGTATGTAATGCCATGATGTATGAAATGCATGGTGTAATGATGTTTCTCAAAATGAATGAGATTGCGATATATGCATTTGTGTTGTCGATGTTTATGATGTATGAATGCAATGTATGTACATATTAGTTGTTTTGTTTCATTGAGGAAGCTTTGGAGAGGTAACTGGAAGTTTTGATTCGTCGGGGATATGAGAGCACCTGATACCATTAGGCTGTATACTGGAGATACGCCAGTGATCCAGTAGCAGGATGTCCTTTCTTCTGCTCCTGCTGGAGAAAGTACCTACGAGGATTTCATGGAATGGCCTATAGATATTACCCTATTTCTTAAAGCCATTAGTAATTGTCTTTCTGTTTTCTGTGCCCCCCTTTTTTTGCTCATTTGTAAACAATAATTACGTTCAAATGCATATGTTCAAAAATAATCATTGGACGTTTTTGCAAACAAAACATGAAAATAAAAGGAAAACAAATAGTTTTGCACTTTTAAAGGAATATCTTTGTATTAACTTGAATAAGTATTTTTGTACAAAGAGACAAACATCCTAGTAAGAGAATGTCGTCGTAAAAATGAAAACAGATACAAAGAAAACACAACTATGTGAAATAATCCGATGGGGTTTCCACTCTGCTATAGCCTTCATGTCTCTGAGCGTCTCATCCACTTGCTGCTTTGTCCGAAGCTAATCGGATTGATTAGAATCATTTGAGTTGGATGATCGATGCTGAAGATTGGCTGTAAGGTGATCCAACAGGACATAGTCATACACTTTAAATCCCTAACTTTTGCATGGACCGCCCTTTCGGGTTTTCAGTTCACCGGGATACCCTTTTTTGCCCAAGACGCCCTTTTAAGTTTTCAGCTTGCCAGGTGTACAAAGTTTTTTGTATTTTATCCCTAATTTTTGCCTAGGCCAGATGACCTAGCGGGTCTTTTTCATGCGTAGTATCTTTTAACTATGTTCGCATTTACAGGGTGCGGAAGGTCGTCGTCGTCCATAGTGGTTAAGATCATTGCCCCACCAGAAAATATGTTTTTAATCACAAATGGTCCTTCGTAGGTAGGATTCCATTTTCCCCTTGGATCATCTTGTGGCAGTATGATACGCTTGATTACCAAGTCACCAACCTGATACACTCGACGTCTGACCTTCTTGTTGAAAGCTTTAATCATGCGTTTTTGGTACATCTCGCCATGGCAGACAACCGTAAGCCTCTTCTCATCAATCAAGTTCAACTGGTTAAATCAAGTTTGAATCCAATCATCTTCATTCAACCCCACATCCTTTATGATTCTCAGAGAAGGTATTTTGACCTCAATTGGTAGGACAACTTCCATGCCGTATACCAAAGAGAAAGGAGTTGCCCCTATTGACGTGCACGCCGTGGTATGGTAACCGTGAAGAGAAAATGGTAACATCTCATGCCAGTCCTTATAGGTCACTGTCATTTTTTGTCTGATCTTCTTGATGTTTTTATTAGAGGCTTCCATTGTCATTCCCTATAGGAGAAGAGTTATGATGCTGGATCTTGAATTACGCGCATAGTGCGGTGATCATAGTATTATTGAGATTGGTACCATTATCTTAATGATTCTCTCCAGAATACCATAATGATAGATAAGATTTTATTTGATAAATCGGGCCACAACGTTCTTGGTAACAGAAACAAATGGAGCTGCCTCAACCCACTTCGTGAAGTAATCAATGGAAACCAAGATGAAACAGTGTCCTTAGAAGCTATCAGTTTGATCTCTCCAATCATTTCAATGCCCCACATTGCAAATGACCAAGGAGCAGTCAAGACGTTTAGAGGAACCGGAGGCACATGTACTTTATCCGCATAGATCTGACACTTGTGACAGGTTCGTGAATGCTGATGACAATCTGCTTCCATGGTGGACCAATAGCATCCTGCCCGGAGGATCTTTTTAGCCATCGTGTGCCCACTAGAATGGGTGCCAAAGGTGCCTTCATGTAGATTAGCCATGATCTTGTCTGCCTCACTCTTGTCTACACACTGAAGCAGAGTAGAGTCGTGATTGCGCTTATAGAGAACTTCGTTACTGAGGAAGAACTTAGTAAAGAATATTCTCAATAATTTCTTGTTGTTGACTAAAGCTCCCTCCGGGTATTCTTGGGCCTCGATATATCTCTTAATTTCATGGAACCAAGGCTTGGCCATTACTTCTTTAGTATCAATCTTGTGACAGTAAGCTGGTTCGTCCATCCGTTCAATGGTGATTTAAGGAGCCTCATTACCCCACCTGATTTTGAACATGGATGACATAGTGGCGAGCGCGTCCGCTAATTGATTTTCCTCTCGTGGAAAATGCTCGAAGGTAATTTCCTCAAAATGTGGGATTAATGTCAACACATGTTCTTTGTAGGGGACGAGATTAGGATGCTTCGTGTCCCATTCTACTTTGATTTGACTGATGACTAAGGCTGAATCTCCAAATACACTTAAGGACTTGATTCCCAAATCTATGGCAATTTTGAGACCCATAATACACGCTTCATATTACGCCATATTATTGGTATAGTTGAAGCACAACCTAGCAGTGAAGGGAGTATGGAATCCTTCAGGGGATATGATCACAACACCTATGCCGTTGTTGAGGGCGTTGGAAGCTCCGTCAAAAACTAATGTCCATCGGGATCCTTGTCCAGGTCCGTCATACAGTCTGAGTTCTTCACAATTGTTTACCAACATGATGTCTTCATCCTTGAATTCAAAATTCATGGATTGATAGTCATCCACAGCCTGATGAGTCACGTGATCAGCTAGCACACTTCCCTTTATTGCTTTCTAGGTAGTGTATTGAATGTCATATTCAGTCAGGACCATCTTCCATCTTGCTATTCTCCCATAGAGGGCGGGCTTCTCGAATATGTACTTAATTGGATCCATCTTAGATATCAATAAGGTAGTGTGGGTCAACATATACTGTCTTAGCTGACGAGTAACCCATGCCAGAGCACAACAAGTTTTCTCGAGTAGTGAATATCTGGTTTCACGGTCGGTAAACTTTTTGCTCAGGTAGTATATTGCATGCTCTTTTTGGCCAGACTCGTCATGCTGCCCCAACACACACCCCATTGAATTTTCCAAGACAGTTAGATACATGATCATAGGTCTTCCATCCACTGGAGGCATAAAAATGGGAGGTTCTTAAAGGTACTCTTTGATCCTATCTGCTGTACCCCAAAACTTTCCCTCCCATTTTACTCAACATATGTTCATTAAGATACTTCAACTTGCTCAAGGATGCCCAAGAGTTGACCAGAAAAACTCTCTCATAAAGCAATGAACCTCCAACTAGGGTTTCCATTTTCATAAATATGGATGAGTACTAAGGGCCTCATATGCTCTCCATAGTCCTAATATGTTCTCAAGACCATTCATGCCAAATTTCATGCCTTGTACAAGAAGTTTGCCTAGTCAACTGCTCAGATGCTTGAAAATCAACTATATTAGGTCAAAAGTCAACTGGGACCCACATACAGTCAAACTTCAAGATTTTTGGTCAACATAAACATTTTGAAGTGATATCCATCATTTGATCAAGGGTTGATCATGATTCCCCAAGGAAGGCTCCTAATTCATCAAAACTCAAAAGTTGCTAAATTAGGGTTTCTTAGGAAAAGTCAACCAAACTTTAACCAAGCATAAATTTTTCATACTTTATCAGAAATTTCTCATCCAAGGCTCATTTTGAAGAGAATCCAATTCCCTACAATCCATCTTCATCTCTCAAGTTTAAGAAATGCACTCATGAAAAGATATAAAATCAGACATTATAGGTCCTTTTCAAAAGTCAACAAAAACACCTTTTAGGTCAAGGCTTCTTACATGAACATGGAAGATCCAATTAAGGAGAAACCAAAAGGGTTGTTTAGGGGACATCATAAGCTTTCTAAAAAGTCCAAGAACACCCTCTTAGGGACAAAATTGAGAGAGATATGCATTGTCAAAGTTGGCCATTTTTGGAAAATTGCACAAAGTCAACCATTCCCAAAAATGCATTTTTCTTCAAATGGGCCTAACTTTTTATGCTTGCATCTTGCTCCTAGCCTGGTCCACGACCCATAAAACTCTCCATGCATTATTTGCTTATTTATTTGATTTATTTTGATTTTAATCATTTAAAAATCAAATTAAATTAAATAAAAATGAAGATTTGTTTTGATTTGATTTTTGAATTGAATCACAATCCATACATGCTATATAATAGCAAGAAATTCGTGCAAGACCAAATAGGCACAAAATATCCACATTTGGAAACTTTTCAAGATTTGATTTCTTCATTAAGGCCATGACATTATTCTTTGGATTCTTGCCAAAAATATTGCCCTAAAGGGATTCACTACATATACAAAGTCTTTCCAACCCGAGAGAACAAGAACACACGCACAACCTGCCTCCCAAGAACATGAACAAAGTTCAACCTTTTTGTGAAAAAGTGAAGATCGAATCTTTCATTACAAACCATTTCAAGCCATTCCAAGAATCAAAACATATTCCTGGACATCCTCTGAAGCGATTGCAAGCATTATCAAGGACTGAAGCATCAAGAATCACGCGCTAACACCTTCACGGTTTTCCCTTTTTTTCAAAACTCGGTTACAATGATTCTTGCATTATAAACATGTTTTTTATTATATATATATATATATATATATATATATATATATATATATATATATATATATATATATATATATATTTTATCATATTTGCAACGTACTGGAATGCTTTGATTGGAGTTTGAGTGCATGTATGGACATCTGCCATGGCTAGGGTTCATGAGCTCGAATTTGGGGTTTCCTTCTCTAGGGAAAATTGGCCCAGATTATGGGTACCATAGCACTCATGGGGTTATTTCCTATTGACCCTTGCCCTTGGTTGGGATTGATATTACTTGTGCTGAATTTTTGATGTTTACAGGTTTGTAGCCACGCACAAAAAACTGCCACTATAGCCTATAGTGACGAGTTCGTCTGTTGGTAAAAGCTTTTTCCAAAACAACAGTCCTGAGGAAAGAGACAATTGCATGGCTGACTTCCATTGGTCAATTTAAATTCACGCGCATGTTTTGGGAATGAAGCATTGTTTCCATTATAATATTATTTTGTCATATATATCAACGAATGACAACTTGGCCTGGTGGTAAGGAGGAACGTACGGGAACCAGAGGTCCTGGGTTCGAGACCTAGGTTTGGCATTTTATTTTCTAACAATTTGATTGCAGATCCGGTGTGTCTCACCTTCCCAATACCTGGAACGCGCCCCATATCCTTCCATTGGATTATCACCATCACAGATCCAACGCTCAGCATACGCGGGTCCACCAGGAACCCTTAGAAGATGGTCCTAACAGACCAGGCGCCAGACTCTGGGCCACCAGTTTTGGGCCTAGCGCATATTTGGCAATACACCCCCTGGGTTTCTTATAACATTAGGCCCATCTCTTTAAATTTTCTATTCTTTTTATTTGTTTTTTCTTTTAATTTATTATTTTAATTATTTTCACAATAAAGATCATCTTTTTTTAAAAAATTAAATCAAAAAATTAGAAAATCATAAAAAATTTAAATTTAGTTTTTTTTAAATATTTAATTATATTAAATAATTAGCTTAATTAGATTAATTCAAATTCTTTTTAAATTAATTAGACAAATTAGGTTAAGATTTCAAATATTTTTCTCAACAATAAAATGTAAAAAATATTTTCTCTTTAATTGATCAGATTTTTAGGACTTAGACTTTATTCCCGTACTTAATTTGCCGCGTGCGTCTTTACTTTCTTTTAATTCGAATGATTGTAATCATTTCGAGTTTGTAATAGATTAATTAGGATTTTAATTTCCGCATCTTTGTTTTCAGTCAAATATTTATGTATCTGCCCAAAAGCCCTATAATAGTTAGGTCTTTAAATTCTCGCACTCTTTAATTTCCGCAACTATTAAACTGTTAGATGATTGATACTAGGATTGTATGCTAAAGATCATAATTTAAAACAGTAGAAAACCATAATTGTGCAAAGATAATTAACTGGAAAAAACACACTTGCACTTGGTCACTCCTAGGGTTTTCCCCACTTGGTTTCCTCGGAAATAATGGTCGTGTCCCTCGAACATAGGGATACCTTAGCAATGACCCGCAATTTAAAATCGTCATAAAGATCATAGTCCCTACTTGTCCCTCGAGTTGCCTACGAATTGATCTTATGACGATAGTCCCTTCAAAAGGCTAAGTTATCTTTACTTGTTGCCTTCAGAGACCATTTCGTCCCTTTGAACGTCCCTTTAAAAATCCAACGACGGAGCTACCTTCTCCTTAATAGTAGGATATCACTGTCTAAAGGAAACGAAAACGAACAGACTTTTTTTAAGTAGGTAGAAATCTTAAGTACTTGCTCAAAATAAAAACTTTTCACACAAACACTTTTCAAAAACAATTTGCAAAACAACTTTGTCACACTCTTGAGGACCGATACAAGGGTTATCATGAAGTAAACAAAAATTTTCAAAACAAGCATACACAAGCAATTTAAAAAATGAGCAAGTACCCAAGAGCCCGTGGAAAACCACAGATAAAAAGGGTGCTAACACCTTCCCTTTCTATACCCCCCGTACTCAGAAATATCTCGAAAAAAGGTTTTTTCTATTCTTTTTCCTTTTCCTTTCTTGGATGAAATAAAAGTCGGTGGAGACCCTTGCTTACCCCAACATTTGCGAACATAAAACACAAACCAGTATAACAGTCGGTTCTGCCACCGTACCATCCTATCGAAAGAAGCCTGGCAGTCGCCGTTCCATTCCACCACTTGATCTTTTTTCAGCAATTTGAAGATTGGTTCACAAGTAGCGGTTAGATGGGAAATGAACCTGGGGATATAGTTTAGCTGTCCTAAGAATCCCCTAAATTCCTTCTCAGTGCAAGGAGCAGGCATTTCTTGTATTGCTTTTACCTTTGCAGGGTCCACTTTCATACCTTTGCCGCTGAAAACGAAGCCTAAGAGCTTGTCGGACCTCACTCCAAAAGTGCATTTATTCGGGTTCAGCCTTAATTTGTATTTCTTTATTCTTTCAAATAGTTTCTGCAGATGGTCAAGGTGTTCCTCTTCAGTCTGAGATCTGGATATCATGTCATCCACATAGACCTCTATCTCGTGATGGATCATGTTGTGAAACAAAGCTACCACGACACGCTGATAGGTTACCCCAGCATTCTTCAACCCAAATGGCATAACTTTGTAACAGAACGTGCCCCACTGTGTGACGAAGGTTGTTTTCTCCATGTCCTCGGGTGCTATTTTGATCTGGATGTATTAGGAGAAGCCATCCATGAAGGAAAATATTTTATGCTGTGCGGTGTTGTCAACCAGAATATCGATGTGGGGAAGCGGGAAGTCATCCTTGGTGCTTGCCCTATTCAAGTCTCTGTAGTCCATACACATACATACCTTTCTGTCTTTTTTAGGTACTGGAACAACGTTGGCGATCCATTGTGGATAGGAGGTGACAGCTAAAAATCCAGCGTTGAACTGCTTCATGACTTCAGTCTTGATTTTCTATAACATTTATGGCCGCATGCGAAGGACCTTCTGTTTTACCGGAGGGCAGTCTTCTTTTGTCGGCAGACGATGGACCATGATATCAGTGTCGAGTCTTGGAATGCCTTCGTATGACCAGGAAAATACCTTAACATAGTCATGTAGTAACTGACTTAAGCGCTTCTTGACACTAGGCTCCAGGTTGGCACATACCTTGACTTCTTTCTTATCCTCTTCAGTACCCAATTTAACTATTTCAACCGGCTCTTCGTGGGGCTGTATGGTCCTTTCTTCCTGTTGTAATAAACTGGCTAGTTCCCCTGGTACCTCACAATCTTCCTCACCTTCGTCTTCGGCTTGGTAGATCATATTTCAAAGTTATGGTAGGCCATAGCAGAATCGTTACCTATGGGATCTTGGGTGGATGTGGATATGTATTTTGATATGTGAGTATGTGTAAGAGCATAACTATCTTTGACAAAATAAAAAGGTAGAAAAAAGAAGAACAAAGAGCGTAAAATTTGCATGCAAAAACATCCATGATTTATTGATGACATATGAATATGAAATAACAACCATCACAAATGGACCGTTGTGCCTCGGGTAAGACACAAGGTTTTAAAGTCTAAATTGTTTAATTATTACAAGTTTGACAAAAAATTTAAAAGACAATTACTCTTGAATAAAAGTAATAGGGACAAATTCTTTGGCTTCCCAATTGTTGAGTCCTTCGCTGATGGTTGGAAAGATCCACTCGTCCATGTCACAACTTCCATCACTGTCTTCCACTGTGTTAACTCCCTGATTGCTAATACGTAAAGGTGGTCCCCTAATACGAGTTCTTCGAATAACTCTTTGTGCCTCCGAAGTAAATCCGAAACCAAATTTGTTGGATTTGTAGGGAATATCCGGAAGTTGACCCCAGATAGTGCATCCACCTTCCTCAATCACTGCTCTAGCATCCTTCAGAGAGGCCATTTTCAATGGCGATCTTGTAACTTTTGGAGTCTTGGTAGTAGTCTTGGCTGCCGCAACTATTTATGGGACCTCCTCAAAGTTCTGACATGGAGTATCAATGAACTCACCATCCATTTCCACTTACCTGAAAGAACTCGGGTGGCTAACCATGTATTCCTCTTCCCCATGGACAGTGATGATTTTTCCCTTGATTGGGTACTTCAACATCTGATGTAAGGTAGAAGTAACGACACCAGCGCCATGAATCTAGGGCCGGATCAATATATAGAAATAGGAAGGGTGGATATATGTCACATAGAAAGTTGAATCAAAAGTTTGAGTTCCAACTTTTATAGGGATGTCAACTTCTCCGTGCACTGTCTTCTTAGAACCATCAAAGGCCCTCACCACAATGTTGCTAGGCTTTAAAGTGAGTCCCTCGTAATCTATCCTGTCAAGAGCATTTTTAGGCAAGACATTCTGCGATGAGCCAGTGTCCACCAGAACGTGGGCTAGAGTAGTTCCCCTGCACTCAATAGGGACGTGCAAGACATCGTTGTGTTTCCTTCCTTTGGGAGTTAAGTCAGCGTCAGAAAAGCCCAATCCGTTATCAGCAGTTAGACTTGCCACACAATTATCAAGTTGGTCAATAGAAGTCTCTTGGGGGCACATGGGCGGTCTTTAGAAACTTTACCAAGCTTTGGCATGGGCCTCATAACACAAAAGTAAGGCCAACATTGATATTTTCGAGGGGGTTTTCCCTAAATGTTCCACGATGTTGTAGTCACTTTTCTTGATTATTTTTAGTATCTCTTCCATCTCTTTTCTAGAAGCTTCAAGAATGACCTCTGGATGTGCCTTCTTTTGGACAGGCTCAACTAATACCTCCTTGCACCTCGTCTTGGCAGCAGGGGTTACGGTAGGATTGTCAACGTGAGTATTACTGGGAATGCTGGTAGGAGCGGTAGCGGGAATAATTACAAGAATAACAATGGTCTTTGGATAGATCTCAGGTGAGAATATTCTTCAACTTCTTGTCATCTTACTAGTCCCAACGATATTGACGATGTCAGGATCATTGTCTTTCGCAACTTTGTCTTTGATAGCCAACATATCTTGATTGATGCCATAGTAATAGACGTCAGCCCCATAGTTCCAGGGAACAGCTTTACCCGAAGAATATGGTATTGGCCCTGGAATGGTGATGATTAGGGGAGCAGACTTTGGAACAGATGTAATCCTGACGGGTCTTTTGGTGGAGACCCTGGGAGGATTGTTGGAAATGGTGATTATTGAGACATCTTCATAGGAATTTTTGATAAGAGGAACTTTTTCAAACATGATTTCTTTGTTAGCCATTAGACGCTGGACACACATCTTTAGTAACAAATAACCATTTGGTAGAGACACACATAATTGACAACTTTCATCACAACCCAGAAACAGACCGACTCACAATAGATTCTGTTTAATGGTCAAAAGAGGAGTAGTTAAATTGTTCACAGAGGAAACAAAACAATCATCATCAACAACGTTGACACCTTAATCGTGTTTGGGCATTGGCGCCGTTATGACATTAGGTGTTTCTGGGGGGTCAAACTCAATCTCTTTCGTCTCGATAATGTCTTGTACCTTATTCGTCAAGGTCCAACAATCGTTCGTATCATGCCCTGGGCTTTTAGAATGATAGGCACATCGAGCATTCGGGTTATAGCGAGGAGAAGCAGTATTGGGGTTCTTGGGAGCTTCCTTTAGAATCACTAGATTGGACTTCAAAATATATGGCAAAACTTGGGACAAGGTCATGATGATCTGGGTGAATCGTCTCATGGGCGCCTCTAGCCTGCGTTGATAGTTACGCTGCTGATTTGGTACATGATTAGAAATCAAAACAGCCCCTACCGTCGGGTGACGTTCAGTTTTGTTTTGATTTCTGTGGTCGTATGCAACACTGACCTCATTCTTTCGGGTAAAGGGTTTCTTCATCGTGCTCGAGGATACATCTGTTTGAATTTTGCCACTTTTTATACCGGCTTCTACCCGTTCATCGGTCATGATTAATTCAGTAAATCTAGCCGAAGAGCTTCTGATCAAATGGTTGAAGAATGGGCCAGATAACGTTCCTAAGAACATATCCACCAATTCTCTGTCAGATAGAAGGGGTTGGACTCTTCCCGCGAGATCCCGCCATTTTTGAGCATAGGTTTTGAAACCTTCACCAGCACCCATAGACATGCCTTGTAATTGTGTTCGAGTTGGAGCTAAGTCAGCATTATACTGGTATTGCTTGTAAAAAGCGGCAACCAAATCTCCCCAATTGCGAATATTGGTCCCCTCCAATTGATAAAACCAATCCAACTGCGTTCCTGACAAGCTTTCTTAGAAAAATGCACCCATAGGTTCCTATCGGCATTATAGGGTTGAATTTTCCTGACGTATGACCTTAAATGCAGTTTTGGACAAGAGACACCGTCATATTTAGCGAAAGTGGGGACCTTGAATTTCTGTGGGATGACAACCCCTGAGACAAGTCCTAGCTCTTCAAAATCCAATCCGGGTACCCTCTGGATTTCTATAGCATTGAGGCGATCCTCCAGCTGCTTGTATTTATCGTCAGCTATGGGATACTGTTCTTCAGAGTAGTCCACTTCTTCCTCTTATTCAGATTCTGGGTGGTCATTTCCTTCCTTGTTCTTTCCTTCTTGATTGTATCCTTCACCTGACAAGGTTGAGAAATCTAGAGTTCGCCTGGCTGGTCCTTTGAACCTTCCCAGATTCAAAACACCGACTGGTTTCTTAGCTTTCTTCTTCTTCTCTTTGATCAGAAAAGTTTTCAAATCCTCTTGTCCTTTTGACAGAGCCAAGAATATTTATTGGAATAAAGCGTTCTGCACCTGAAGATCCTTTACTGTCTGTTCAATATCCATCTCACTAAAATAAACAGTAGAAAGATAAGGAAACCTGTTGTAAGAAACCTGTTTGTGTTATGATGAATGAAAATGCATATGCAAATGATTTCAAGGAAATTAGAGATTTAAATTTGTTTAGACAAAAAGGAAACACACGTTATATTAATAAATCCAAGTTTACGTACATCATGCCTCTTGAGGTATACAATGGAAGAAATAAAATACAGAAATAAAGCTCCTAAGACAAAAAGGTTGAACGCATCCTCTTTGGTGTGATGTAGGCGTTCATACTCCATTCTTTATGAAGCTACTTGGTGAGTTCCAGAACCTTCTTCTCACTGGCATAAAATTGGGCTTCGAAGATGTCTCATTCTTCCTTTAGCTGAATCCAAACCTTTTGCAAGTCTTCAAGAGAGGTAGGCATGTTGGGGTGTAGGACTGTATACGGTACACCTCCTTCAGCAACAGGCTCCATGATAACGGGGAGAATGGAGGGGTAAGGCATTACGAGACTCTGAGCACGAGCTCACACCCACCTAAGATAAGGCTCAAGGGGGATAGAGTTTTTGTATCCCAATGTCTTATTATCCACCTTGTTCACCGTCCTCGAAGCTCGTACAAACCTCTGACTGTAGCCTTGATCGTCACTCTCATAGTCGAACACTACACCTTGGATGAGCATATCATGAGTACCATCTCTTCGGGCATACCCAAACTGTCGTAAATCTAAGCAAGGGTTTTATTGGTACCTCCTCTAATGCCAAGCAGAGGGACATTAGGGAATTCCCCATAACGGTCAATGATAGAAGCATATTCCAAGGATCGAGAACACTAATAAATGTCGGAGTGTGTAAGGGATATCATCCTTTGAGACCATGTCAATCCTTGCTCGTTCTTCAATACAGATCGAGGTAGATGCGAAGTAAACCACTTGGCGAGTAGGGGAATGCAACACAAGAGAGTACCTCTTTTCTTCATAGTGCGAGTATGAAAACAATGTAAGATGTCTCCGAGCAGAGTAGGTATATGATTATGAGAGAGAAAGATTTGGATGGCACTCACATCTATGAATTGGGCCGAATTGGGAAATAGGACCAAATCGTATATTAGAAGGGCTAGGACATCTTCAAAGGATTGAAGATCCATATCTTCCCAGAATGAACGAGCCTTCTCCAATAGAAACTTGGCTAGGAACCCTTTGACTCCGATTCTTATCTCCTAATTTTCTATAATGTCGGCTCTCTTCAGATGCAAGGCTTTGGCAATGAATCCAGGTTTCAGAATCCCTTCTAGATCGGTGAACGGTATTTGATCAAGCACGATCACTCCTAATAGTAGAGATAATTCTTCTAGTGTAGGCACCAACTGATAGTCAGGAAAGGTGAAGCAATGATGTATGGTATCAAAGAATTGGAAGATAACATACATCATTTCCTCTTGGAAATTGGAGGTATCCAAATTGAGGAGTCGACCATATTTCTTGGTAAAAGGAGAGTCTCCGGGCACCCTTGATGCTAACTCTTGGAGTTGACGGTGTGCTTTCACGAAGCTGATTCGGATGGTGTTCCTTCGGACGAGATTCATGGCCTACAAAATAAAGCAAAGATAAATTCCTAAATCCTTGAAATGGTTAGTGAGAATGCTTATGATGTTATGATGTTTATGATGTTATGTACCAGTATGCAAAGCAAGAAAGTTGTTATGTACACACAAAGTAGACAAATCCTTAGGTTTAGGCTTGCATGGGGCTTGTAGGTAAGTACCCTCTTGAAGTTTAGTCGACTCAACCTGTCCTAGAAAGTAACCGGGTTCTAATGGATCTCATTATCATTGACCTTTCTTTTAGGAATTGTCTTAGCACAATCAATCTTTTCTTGCGTCCGAGATATCCCAAAAGTCCAATCTCAATGAGTGTAGTATCGAGTATCAACCAATTTTCATCTTTCCACCAAAACCAGTTATACCACTACATCCTAATGGCCAAGTTGTTCAATTAAGGTTCTAAGGTCAGTTAATGCTTCATGACGCCACTCAGCGGCCCCATATTCTCCTCAATTTAACACAAGGGATACCGGTACCAACAAATGCGTCACACTAACGTAGCCATTGCTTCAACCATATCGGTCTACGTCGTACAGTTTCCACAATCTATTGCTACTTACCTAATAAGTTCCCCAGATCCAGGTAGAGGATAAAAAATAAGCCCAAACAAGGAACCATAATGTAAAGTAAACAAATCAAACAAGGAAAGCAAGTAAAGGTGATCTAGCTCTAAGGTAACCCCACTTTTAAGGCTCCCCAGCAGAGTCACCAGTTCTGTAATGCGGTGGGAGAACTGACTTGGGTGTTTTGTGTTTGATTGCAATTGTTGCGGATAGCAAGAGTCGCCACCGACTTTTCTTTTATCCAAAAGGAAAGGTTGAAAAGAACAGGAAAGACCTTTCAAGATTATTTTCTTGAGTTCGGGGGGTAGGTTATGAAAAGGGAAGATGTTAGCACCCTTTTCATCCATAGTTATGTACGGGCTCTTAGTTGCTTGCTAGATCACTTTCTTTTGTTTGAGAATGTGCTTATGGTGTGGGTTTTTAAAGTATTTTGAAAATGTCTTTGCAATGGTTCTCGTTTCTATAAGAACGCATACAAAGTTTTGTTTGGAAAATAGTTCAAAGGGGTGTTTGTGGAATGTGTTTTTGAAAAGGTGTCTTTTTAATGGTTCTCGTTTCTATAAGAACGCGTACAAAGTGTTTGTCTTTTGAAAATGTTACAAAGTTGGAGTGTTGGTGTATCAAATATGTTTTATTGTGAGCAAGCGAGCAACTAGGAGTAACCTACCTACTCAAAAGGTCTTAAACGTTCTTTCCCTCCTCCTTTAGATGTTGCTATCTTACCATTGATTTGGTAAGAAGCCCCATCGTTGAATATGAAGGGACAGGCGTGGGACGTTTGTATAGTCATAATAGTAATGTTGTGAGATGTCTTAGCATTTCTCTTGAGGGACTAAGATCATTTTTAAGGCAACATTCGAAGCGTCATCGAGGGACTATGATCTTGTATTTTTATTGCTTTTGCTAAGACGTCTTACATGCATAACATGACCATTTTAGGCAACAAGTAGAGTTAACCCTAAGGGTGCATGAGTGAATAGTGTGTTTGATTTGCATGCATTTTGTCTTTGATCTTTGGGTTATCTATTTGTTATTTTTATCTTGCCATACATCCTAGTTACTAGCATTTATACAAAAGCAATAAAAATGCAAGAAATAAAACCTACACTATTACAACCATATTGAATTGCAATGGAAATATAAAGGAAAAAATAAAATAAATGCAAGAAAAATGGATCCTTTTATTTATGTTGAAACACCATTCGATTTTGCATTTCCTGGCTTCCTTCGATTTGGATTCTGAAGTCAGTGGAGTCATGCCTTTCGATTTACCTTTCCATCTCCTTCGACTGAGGGTTGGAATCAAGATGGTCACGCCTTTCGCTTGGGCCTAGAAGTCAACATGGTTCTGCCTTTCACTTGAGGCTTGGAGATAGCAAGGTTCTGGTCTTTGTTTTAAAGCCTGGAGACAACAAGGTTCTAGCCTTTGTTTGAGGCCCAGAAGCAGCAACACTCATGCTTTGCCACAGGTTCCTTGCTGACTCTTTGTAAGCATATTGGGTGCTCAAATTATGATTTGAAAGGCTTGTGCATCTATCCAATCGAAGGGTATAACAAACCTATCTCAAAGTCTAAAATGCAATATCCAAACATAACAATAATCCATGGGTTAGCATGAAAACTAATGGGTCTCAAAGTCCAAAGCATAACTAAACTAAGGTTGAGTTTTCAACATACAAGTAGTCAGAACCGAAAGCTAAAACATAGTCTAAAAATGTCTACATTTTTCTTATTGACATGTGCAAATGATATTAAAATAGAATAGACTTAAGTTTGAAAGAAACTTACCTATTGAAGTCCTTAAATTGAAGGGAGATGCAGGTATTTTCTTTGACAGAAAATGGGAGTTCGTTGGGACCTTCCTGGGGCTAGTCCAGTTGCTACTTTGTGAAATTAGTGACTGGGTCGAAAGAGGTTGTGTGGGTGGATCGAAGGCTCTTTTATAAAAAGTGATGGGATAACTCAAAGGTATACTATATGATAGCTGGGTGAATGGGTCGAAGGTTGGTTTGATAGGTACTTGGAGGATGAATCAAAGGTTTTTTCTTACTGTATAAAATTGTTTGAAAAAGAATGTTGGGAAGTGTTTGAGAATTTTCACAAGTGTTTCCTATCCTTCAGGCGCCCCTAATATGTGTGGTGATGCCTCCTTTTTATAGATGTCTTGGGTTGATGCTTTGGGAGGGAAAACAAAAAGTTCAAACAAAAAGGGTATGTTGTATTTGCAGCTTTCGAGGGACAATGTTTTATTGCCATTTTGGTGCAAGGAATAGGGAAGCAATGCAGGAATGTTGTGTAGCAGTTTTAGAGTTTTATGGCCAGTGTATCAGGCTTGATCCTGGCAATGCATGTGACTTAGTCAACAAGTACCTTTGGCATATCAACCTTTTGTATTGACTCCCTAGCCTCTCCTTCCGACCAGACTTTTCAGTAACCATCTCTTTTTTCCAATCGAAGTGTCATTCGACTGATTCCCATGGATATCCTTCGAAGGGGCCAAATTAATGTTCTTAGGATGGGTCAGTAATATATGTCCTTCGATTGGGGGGAATCCAGACATGCCTGACAAACTCTTCGAATGTACCACCATGGTGCTTTCTTCGCCCGAGGCAATGACATATTAAAGAGTTTGTGTGTTTGGAATAGGCCATTTCTACAGGAGATCCTGCCCACTCAAATTTGTCTACAAAGGGGCCACATGGCCAAACGAAAGAATGTGTGCAAGAGATTCCTGCCTTGACTTTATGCAAATACGTTCAAACTAAAGCTTGTAAAAGAGGAGCCAGATGTCCAAACGAAAGAATGACAAAAGACTTGTGCTCAAGGATTCACACCCCAAGCGAAGGATGTATGCCAGGGATGGAGGGCCCAATCGAAGCTTGCAATGTTGGGAAAGTCATTGCCCCAAACGAAAGAGGCTTGCAGGGGCAAAATGTGTGATCGAAAGAGGGCAAAAGAGGGTTTTGGCCTCCTGAATCGAAGGACATCATTGGGAAGCTTTTTTCCTTGTGAATTGAAGCTATATTGAAGGGAAGTGTTACCCTGTCAAAGCTTCTAACAAAATGCTTCAAAGGGGACTTTGGCCTTGTGCATATTATAATGGTAGGAACTTCTGCCTTGTATGTCTTGGCTAACACGCAGGGAAGATGCTGTGTGGCCAAACGAAAGACCTGCACAAAACTTCAAACGAAGTCTAATGCTAAAAACCAAACAGGAAATGATCTTAGCCAAATGAGCCCAATGCCTCAATTGAAGCATGAAACGAACTTTCCCCAAAGGAACCCAACGCCTAAACAAAATATGCAACCAAGGCCAAAGTGTTCAATCAAAGGACGCAGAATCGAAATGAACTTGTTTTTCCTTTAATTTTATCAAAAAGGGCATTTTCATTTGTTTTGTCCTTTTTTTAGAAATTTCTTCCATGATCTTAATGCTGAAAAATCCAAATATATTTGTGTAAGCCTGAATTTTGGGAGCCCCTTTTAGAAATGTCTTGAGGAACGAGAGGGAAAATTTTAGGGTACAACAATTGCTTAGGAGGAGAATTTATCTGATCGATTCTTTGGTCAACCTTGATCAATTGAAGACCTCAATGTGCATGTATTGAGTAAAAATGGGAGGGAAAATTTTGGGGTGCAACAGCTGCCCCTATTCAATCTTTTTAAATCTAAAGATTTAGATTGGCTTGTCTGCCTTTCGTGATCTGAAGGTGGAAGATAACTGAACACTAGAGTTCCCAGGAATTTGCACTCACTTGAAGTAAACGTCATTGGTTGATGATATCAGGAATGGGCTTACAGATGCCATTTGGAGAAGATGATTGATAGTTATCGGAGATGGGCTTAAAGATGCCATCTAAAGTAGATGCTGACTTCATAAGAGGTCTCTTTATGGGGATTCTTGCTCCTGTTGTCTGAGGAGGACTCCACTGGGGAATGTTGATTTCTGTTCTTTTGCTTGAGGAAAAATCTGTGGGGAATAGAATCTAGGAGCTTTAGTTGTCCGTAGCTCTACTAAGGAGTTATCCCTGGACTAGAGAGATGAAAGTTAGCTGTTTTCTGGTCGAAATTTAGGCTTCACTGTAACTTGCTAAGGGTAATAAAGTTGGTTGTCATCTGGTCGTATTCCAGGCTTCACAGCGACTTACTGGGGAAAATGAAATTAATTGTTATCTAGTCGGGTCCAGGCTTCAGAAATCAAGTTGTTATCTAGTCGGGTCAAGGCTTCAACTTGAACTTGAGGTATACTGACATCTGGTCAGGTCCAGGCTTTGCAGTGTTGTAAACTGCTATCTGGAGATATATGAGAATGAGCTTGTGTAGGGATGCTTTATGATGAGCCCGTGTAAAGCTGCATCTGGAGATTATGAGAAGGAACTCGTGTAAGATTGCTTCAAGATGAGCCCGTGTAAAGCTGCATCTAGAGATTATGAGAAGGAACTCGTGTAAGATTGCTTCAGGATGAGCCCATGTAAAGCTGCATCTGAAGATTATGAGGAGCAACCCATGTAAGATTGCTTCAAGATGAGCCCATGTGAAGCTGCATCTGAAAATTGTAAAAAGGAATCAGTGTAAGATTGCTTCAGGATGAACCCGTGTAAAGCTTCATCTGGAAATTTTTAGAAGGAACCCGTGTGAGGTTGCTTCAGGATGAGCCAGTGTAAAGTTACATATGGAAATATTTAGAAGGAGCCTGTGTAGGACTACTTCATCTGGTCGTGTAGGTAGTTGCCCCGTCTTGTTTCGGGAATTGATCCAGGGTCAGTTGTTCACAGATAGTTGCCCTGTCTGGTTTCAGGAATTAATCTGGAACTTACTTTTGTTGGTCGTTGAGATAGTTGCCCTGCCTGGTTTCAGGAATTAATCTCTAACCTGGTCTTGTAGATAGTCGCCCCGTCTTGTTACAGGAATTGATCCACAGTCAGTTGTTCACAAATAGTTGCCCTGTCTGGTTTCAGGAATTAATTTGGAACTTGCTTTTGTTGGTCGTTGAGATAGTTGCACTGTCTGGCTTCAAGAATTAATCTCTAACCCGGTCTTATAGATAGTCACCCCGTCTTGTTTCGGGAATTGATCCACAATCAGTTGTTCACAGATGGTTGCCCTGTCTGGTTTCAGGAATTAATTTGGAACTTGCTTTTGTTGGTCGTTGAGATAGTTGCCATGTCTGGTTTCAAGAATTAATCTCTAACCTGGTCTTATAGATAGTCGCCTCGTCTTATTTCGGGAATTGATCCACAGTCAGTTGTTCACAGATAGTTACACTGTCTGGTTTCAGGAATTAATCTAGAACTGTTGAAAAATGTTGATGATGTTTGTTTGTTGGTCTTTTTCTGAAAAGGTAAAGAGTTAGCTGAATGTAATGTCATGATGCATGACACACCTTGTGTAATGATGTTCTTAAAATAAATGAGATTGTGTTATATGTATTTTGTATGCATATGCTATGACGTTTATAAAATGATGTATGAGTGTAATATATATGAACTGATTAGTCATTCTTTGTAGCGTCATTGAATTAAGGGAAAATAAATCCCTGGCTGTTGCTGGGGATGCAGAATGTGATTCTTCGATATTTGTTGAAGTTGAATTGCTGGGAGATGAAATTCTGTGGCTAGAGAAATAAACTCTACTAGGGAAAGAAAACTCTGTAAACTGCTTGGGGATTTTTATGAAGCCCTATTAGGGAACCCAAGAAGTTTATGAACCAGGCTAGGGAATTCTTTAAGATGCCGGGGAAATAATTGGAGATTCTTGCTCTACCGGGGATATCATAAACTTTGACATCATTAGGCTGTATATTGAGGATATGGTTGTGACTTTGTAGTAGGATGCCTCTAACTCTGTACCTGTTGGAGAGAGTATCTGTGGGGATTTGCAGATGGCCTTTTTTAGACATCGTCCCATTTCTTAAAGCCATTAGTAACTGTCTTTCTGTTTTTTATACGCGTATTTGTAAACGGTAATCACCTCCAAATGCATATGTTCAAAAATAATCACTGGACGTTTTTGCAAATAAAACATAAAACAAGTAGTTTTGCACTTTCAAATTGATAGTTTTGTATTAATCTGAAGAATTCTGCTTATAACAGGTGTTTTTGTATAGAGAGACAAACATTCTAGTAAGAGAATTCCGTTGTAAGAATGAAAACTATACAAACATAGTATACAAAGAAAAACAGATATGTGAAATGATCCCATTGGGTTCCCATTCTGCCTTTTCCCTTTATATCTTTCAGCGTCTCATCCCTTTGCTGCTTGTCCGAAGCTGACTGGATTGATTATTACCATTTGAACTAGACACTTGTTACCGAAGTCTATCTGTAAGGTGATCCGACGGGACATAGTTATACGCTTTTAATCCCTAACTTTTTCCTGGACCGCCCTTTCGGGTTTTCAGTCCACCGGGATACCCTTTTTCGCCCAAGCCGCCTTTTCAGGTTTTCGACTTGCCGGGTGTACAAACTTTTTTTTCATATGTATATCCCTAATTTTTTCCCGAACCTTTTTGGTTCGCCGGGATGCCCTTATTTTTGCCTAGGCCAGTCAACCTAGCAGGTCTCTTTTCATGCGTAGTATCTTTTAACTATGTCCATGTTTACATGGTGCAGAAGGTTGTCACCGTCCATAGTAGTTAAGATCATAGCTCCACTAGAAAATATATTCTTGATCAAAAATGGCCCTTCGTATGTGGGAGTCCATTTGCCCCTGGGATCACCTTGCGGCAGTATAATGCGCTTGATTACTAGGTCACCTACCTGATATACCTGACGTCTTACCTTCTTGTTAAAATATTTAATCATACGTTTTTGGTACGTCTGACCATGACAAACAACTGCGAGCCTCTTCTCGTCAATCAGGTTCAACTGGTCAAGTCGAGTCTAGACCCATTCGTCTTTATTCAAACCTGCATCCTTCATGATTCTTAAGGAAGGGATATGGACTTTGATGGGTAGGACAACTTCTATACTGTATACCAGAGAGAAAGGAGTTTCCCCTGTTGACGTACGTACTGAGGTACGATAACCATGAAGAGAAAATGGTAACATCTCATGCCAGTCTTTGTATGTCACTGTCATCTTCTGTATGATCATATTGATGTTTTTATTAGCAGCCTCTATAGTGCCATTCATCTTCGGCTGGTAAGGAGAAGAGTTATGATTCTGAATCTTGAATTGTGTACAGAGCTCGGTGATCATAGTATTATTGATATTGGTACCGTTATCTGTAATGATTCTTTATGGAATACCATACCGGCAGATAAGGTTATGTCTGATGAACCGGGCCACCAAATTCTTGGTAACAGAAGCAAATGAGTCTGCCTCGACCCACTTTGTGAGTAATCAATGGCAACCAGGATGAAGCGATGCCCATTAGAAGAAGTAGGTCTAATTTATCCGATCATATCAATGCCCCACATTGTGAAAGGCCAGTGAGCAGTCAAGACGTTCAAGGGAACCGGAGGTACATGTAGTTTATCAGCATAGACCTGGCATTTGTGACAAGTTTAGGAATGGTGATAACAGTCCACTTCCATAGTGGACCAGTAGTATCCTTCCCGTATGATCCTTTTAGCCATTGTGTGCCCACTAGAATGGGTACCAAAGGTGCCTTCGTGTATGTCTGCCATAATCTTCTCTACTTCAATCTTGTCTACACACCTAAGCAAAGTAGAATCGTGGTTGCGCTTGTAGACAATTCTGTCACTGAGGAAAAACTTGGCAGAGAACCTTCTTAGGAACTTCTTATCATTGACGGAAGCTCCCTCGGGATACTCTTGAGCTTAGAGGTATCTTTTTACTTCATGGAACCAAGGTTTGTCCACTACTTCTCTAATATCAATCTCATAACTGTATTCTGGTTCGTCCAACCTCTCAATAGTGATCTAAGGGGCTTCGTTACCCCATCTGACTTTGAACATGGATGACATGGTAGCTAGAGCATTCGCTAACTGATTTTCTTCTCGGGGAATATGTTCAAAGGTAACTTCTTCGAAATATGGGATCAGTGTCAGCACATGCTCCCGGTAAGGGATGAGATTAGGATGCTTCGTGTCCCATTCTCCTTTGATTTGACTGATTACCAGGGCTGAGTCTCCATGTACACTTAGGAATTTGCATCTCAAATTGATAGAAGCTTTGAGACCCATAATACATGCTTCATGTTCAACCATATTGTTGGTACAATTGAAACATAACCCGACAGTGAAAGGAGTATGACATCCTTCGGGAGATATGATCATAATGCCGATGCCATTGCCGAGTGCGTTGGAAGCTCCGTCAAAAACCATAGTCCATCAGGATCCTTTTTTAGATCCTTCATCTAGTCCAGGTTCCTCACAATCAATCACTAACATGATCTTCTCGCCCGGGAATTCAAAATTCATGGATTGGTAGTCGTCCACAACCTAATGAGCCAAATGATAAGCTAATACACTTCCCTTGATTGCTTTCTGGGTTGTGTACTGAATATCATATTCGGTCAGGACCATTTGCCATCTTGCTATTCTTCTGGAGAGAGCGGCCTTCTCAAATATGTATTTGATAGGATCCATTTTAGATATCAACAGGGTAGTGTGAGTCAACATATACTGTCTCAGTCAGCGAGCAGCCCATGCCAAAGCGTAACAAGTATTCTCGAGCAGTGAGTATCTTGTTTCACAGTCGGTAAATTTTTTGCTAAGGTAGTATATTGCATGCTCTTTTCGACCAGACTCGCCATGCTTTCCCAACACACACCCCATTGAATTCTCCAATACTATTAAGCACATGATTAGAGGTCTTCCTTCAACCGGCGTCATCCGAATTAGAGGCTCTTGAAGATATTCCTTGATTTTGTCAAAGGCGGTCTGGAAATCGTCATTCCACTTCACTGCTTGATCTTTCTTCAGTAATTTGAATATTGGCTCACAGGTAGCTATTAGATGGTAAATAAATCTGGAAACGTAGCTTAGACGTCCCAAGAATCCCCTGACCTCCTTTTCAGTGTGGGGAGTTTGCATTTCTTGCATAGCTTTAACCGTCACAGGGTCTACTTCAATACCTTTGCCACTGACAACGAAGCCTAAGAGCTTACTAGATCTTACTCCAAAGGTGCACTTATTCGGGTTCAGTCTTAGTTTGTATTTCTTCAGTCTTTCAAGCAGCTTTTACAAGTGATCAAGGTGCTCCTCTTCAGTCTGAGACCTGGCTATCATATCATCAACATAGACCTCTATCTCGTGATGTATCATATCATGAAACAAAGCTACCATGGCACGCTGATAGGTTGCCCCGATGTTCTTTAACCCAAATGGCATAACTTTGTAGCAGAAAGTGCCCCACTGCGCGACGAAGGTTGTTTTCTCCATATCTTCAGGTGCCATTTTGATCTGATTGTACCCTGAGAAACCATCCATGAAGGAGAATATCTTATGTTGTGCGGTGTTGTCAACCAGAACATCAATACGGGGAAGCGGGAAGTCATCCTTGGGGCTTACCCTATTCAAGTCTATGTAATCCACACACATACATACCTTATTGTCCTTATTAGGTACCAGAACAACATTAGCAACCCATTATGGATAAGAGGTAACAGCTAAGAAACTGGCGTTGAATTATTTCATGACTCCAGCCATGATCTTTTCTGACATCTCTGGATGCATACGACGAACCTTTTGCTTCACTGGAGGGCAGCCTTCTTTCGTTGGCAGACGATGAACCACAATATCAGTGTCCGGCCCCGACATGTCTTTGTATGACCATGCAAAAATCTCAACGTAGTCATGTAACATCTTAATTAACTGTTCTTTGACACTATGCTCCAAGTTGGCACCTATCATGACTTCCTTTTTATCCTTTTCAGTACCCAATTTTACTGTCTCAACCGACTCTTCATGTGGTTGTATTGCCATTTCCTCTTGTTGTAACAGTCTGACAAGTTCTCATAGTACTTCACAATCTTCCTCACCTTCGTCCTCGGCTTGGTATATTGGTTTTTCAAAGTCATAATTGGTATTAGCAGAACCGTTATCAATGGGATCCAGAGTGGATGTGGATCTGCAGTTTGATATGTGGGTGTGTGTAAGAGAGCATAGTTGTTTAAAATAAAAGCAGAAAAGAAAGACAGAGAGCATATAATTTGTATGCAAAACTTCTAATGATTTATTAATGACATATGAAGATGAAGCAATAACCCTCACAAATAGGCCATTGTGCCTCGAGTAAAGCATAAGGCTTTAGAATTTAAATTGTTCAAATATTACATATTCTAAAAACAAAAAGACAATTACTCCTGGATAAAAGTGATGGGAACAAAATCCTTGTCCTCCCAATTATTGAGTCCATCGTTGATGGTTGGGAAGATCCATTTGTCTATGTCGCAGTCACCATCACTATCCTCTAAAGCATTGATTTCATGGTTGCTGATGCGTAGTGGTGGTCCTCCGGTGCGAGCACGGCGAAAAACTCTTTGGGCTCCTGAAGTAAAACCCAAACCAAACTTGTCAGATTTGTAGGGGATATCGGGGAGTTGGACACAAATGGTACACCCACCTTCTTCGAATACTACTTTGGCATCCTTCAGAGAAGCCATCTTTAATGGAGGTCTGGTAAGCTTTGGGACATCGACAACAGTCTTGGTTGCAGCAATTTTCTGAGGAACCTCTTCAAAATTTTGGCAGGGGGTCTCAATGAACTCACCGTCCATCTCAACATACCTGAAATAGTTCAGGTGGCTCACCATATATTCGTCCTCGCCATGGACTGTAACAATCTTTCCATTAACTGGGTACTTCATCATTTGATGCAGAGTAGAAGTAACAACACCAGCCCCATGGATCCAAGGGCGACCCAATAAACAAGAGTAAGACGAGCGAATGTCCATTACGTAAAAGGTGGAGTCAAAGGTCAGAGAACCAACTTTAATAGGCATGTCCATCTCCCCATGTACCATTCTTTTAGAACCATCAAAAGCCCTCACCACAATATTATTGGGCTTCAAAGTCAGTCCTTCGCAGTCTAATCTATCCAAAGCATTCTTAGGTAAGACATTCAATAATGAACCTGTATCCACCAGAACATGAGCTAGGGTAGTGCACCTACACTCAATAGAGACATGCAGGGCATCATTATGCTTTCTTCCTCTGGACATTAAATCAGCATCAGATAAACCAAGTCCATTGTCAGCTGTCAAACTAGCAACACAGTTCTTGAATTGGTCGGCAGGAGTCTCTTGAGGCACATGAGAAGACTTCAGGAACTTTACCAAAGCCTTAGCATGGGCTTCAGAGTATATCAATAAGGCCAACATTGAAATTTTTGATGGGGTCTTCCCCAATTGTTCCACATCATTGTAATCACTATTTCGTATGTGTAATACGGTGAGAGAACTGACTTGATGTTTTGCGTTTGGTCGCAATTGTTGTGGATAGCAAGAGTCTCCACCGACTTTTATTTTATCCAACAAAGGAAAGGGTGAAAAGAACAGAAAAGACCTTTAGAGATTATTTCTTGAGTTCGGGGGGTAGGTTATGAAAAGGGAAGGTGTTAGTACCCTTTTCATCCGTAGTTATCTACGGGCTCTTAGTTGCTTGTTAGATCACTTGCTTTGTTTGAAAATGTGCTTTATTATGGGTTTGAAAGTATTTTGAAAACTTCTTTGTAATGATTCTCGTATCTATAAGAATGCGTACAAAGTGTTGGTTTTGAAAATAGTTCAAAAAGGTGTCTGTGGAAGATGTTTTTCTGAAAGTAATTTTGAAATGTGTTTTTGTAATGATTCTCGTCTCTATAAGAATGCGTACAAAGTGTTTTAACTTTTGAAAATGTTTCAATTGAAGATGTTGGTGTAAAAATGGTTTTTTTAGTTGTGAGCAAGCAAGCAACTACGAGCGTCCTACCTACTCAAAAGGTCTTTGTTCTTTTTCTCCTCCTTTAGATGTTGCTATCTTACCATTGATTGATAAGAAGCCCTATCGTTGGACATGAAAGGACAGACTTGGGTCATTTGTAGTAATAGAAGGTAACCTATGAGACATTTTAGCAATTTTGTATAGGGACTTGTTGTACCCCAATTTTTGCCCATAAGATCCCTTCATCATACCATATTGATTCAATCACAACAAGATCACATTAGGGTTTTTGGCTCTCCTCCCTATCTTTAGCTTTGCTCTTTGAGGAATCACCAAGCACCTTGACTTGTTTGTCTTTTGTGATCATTCATGTTTTGTTTTGACTTTCCTTTTAATTAATAAAATGCAATGTTGGTTGTCTCACTTGTTAATAATGTAGGTAAAGGCAATGTGGCTTAGCAAGTTGATCCATAGGTTCATGAGTTTATTTCCATGCCCTAGTCATTAAGGCTTGAGAAATTAAAATTTCACCATTGAAGTTATTTTGGAAGAAATGGCATGGCAAGGTTCATTTTGGTTCACCATATTTCAAAGTTATCAAGATTGATTTAAAAGTACAAGGGGTTGATTGAAGAAGTTGTCATGGTTGGACAAGGCCTTGTTCCCATTGGTCACAAGTGCATATTTCTCTCAATTCTAAAGATATGGAAGTGGTTTTGGTTGATATTATTTCTCATTATAATCCTTAACAACTTATATTAACAAATCAAAAGTGTTGGTACAAGAAGTTTGTCCAAAATTGTCAAAGTTCCTCAAAGCATTTTCTTGATCTAGGAGCTAGGGTTTTGAACTTCAAAGAAGTATATCTTTCTCATATTTTGGTATTTTTGAGTGATTCCAAAGACATACTTATCTTCAAAGTGTTATAAACAAATCAATTCAAAAGTTTCAAGGAGTTTTCATGTGGAAGAAACTTAATGTTGAAGAAAGATTACAAGTCCTCTAGGTGAACCCCCCATTTCTCAGGTGTAACTTCAAATGATCATAACTTGGTCAGTTTTTATCACATTGAACCCATTATTTTTCCATAATGATCTTGAGGATGTGAACATTATGACTTCTTTTATGTGCAAAGTAAGAAAATGGATGGAAGATGCCCCAAGGATACAAAAGATTATAGGTCATTTCATGATTTTTTTTACCAACTTCAACAATTCATAACTCTCTCAATTTTTGGATATTTTGAATGGTTCAAGTCTAAAAATGTCATTCAAGAGGTGTATTTCATGCCATCTTTTTTGGTCAAGAGCAATTTCCAAGTGGAAGGACATGTTTGGATGCAAAACATTATAGGTCACTTTTGAAGAAAAATTTGAAATATTTCTAAGTATGGAAAGTCAACCTTTTTTTCCCAACTTTGACTCATTTCAACTTTCAGCTCAAACATCCATTTGATTCCATTCTTTTTCCACTGTAAAGCTTGTAATATCATCTTTCTAAAGCATCAAGAATCATTCCTTAAGACTCCTTGAGCTGAGAATGTCATTGGATTGAACTTGGTAACTTGGAACTGAAGTTTCTTCATAAGTCAGAATTTGAAATTCATGTTTTGGCTTCTAAACATCAAATTAGCATGCGTTTGTTATCTAAACATGTTTAACCAAGTTTCCAAAGTGGATTAGAGCCTTAAAGCGCAAGGAATGGATGGGTTTTGATGCAAAATAGATCACACCTTGCTCGTGTATCAAGTTCACACGATTTCCCTCCAAACTTCATCATTTCACACGCTTGAACATTCCATTTGATTCCCTATAAGTAGAGGGTCATCCCCCATTCATTTCCTCAAGCTTTGAGAGCCAAATACACTCTGTCAAAACCTCACATGAACTTCAAATTTTTTAAATTAGTTTATGAGATTCAAGCCTTTTCTTCCAAAATTCTTTTCACATTCATCATCCTTCAGCATCATCCAAACTCTCCAGCACTTAAACCAAGCAAAACGAGCCATAATTCAAACTACAGAAGTCCAGTTTCAGAGCTTCTTTCTTGAACTTCGAAAAGGTAGAATTATCCACCATTTGGATCCAAATAAAGCACTAACCTATTCTACTCTTTCTCCTGATTCTTGTGATTCTTACAATTTTTAAATCCATTGAGAATTGAGAGAGAAATCTCAAATTGAAGGTGCTCACTATTTTCTGGGTTTTTGATTCATATCTCTTTGCATACCTTATATAAATTTGGCGCGATGGTGGTGTTAGGATCGTCTTAAAGAGACAAATCCAATGATACTAGTCTGGGATCCTAATTTTTCCATTTGAAGGATCTCACAAAATCTCCATTGCAGGGTGTTTGGAGGTTGAAGACGATGACATGTCTCGTCTCAACCAATGATAGCGTGCCAAACATTTTAATTTCATTGGTTGCCTTTTTTCTGATCCTATGCGTATCTCACTAAGGTCTATATCAAGCACAGCGCGTCTGGTCCATTGGACCAGCTTACTAATGCGTTTTGACTATGATCTGATGGCCCACATCTTTTTGGTTTTATTTTATTTTCTGATTTTATATTTTAATTGATTTAATTTTCAAAAATTCATAACTCTTTTATTTTTTATCCAAAAATTATGAAAAAATTCACAAAAATACTTTGAATTATTTCTGATCTCTTGACCATTCTTTCACATTTCTATTTTGCCATTTGATATTTTTTAATATTTTTTGCATTGTTTGCTTCCTTTTAATTACTTTAAAAATATTTCTGACATTTTTTTAATTCTAAAAAAATTCATAAATATCATTTTACATATTTATGACTTTTTGAAAATTTTATGGAATTTTATATTGATGTTTATTATTTTTGATCTATTTCCTATTTGTTTGAGCAATTTTAATTAGTTTAAAAATATTTTCTGACTTTAAAAAATTACCAAAAATTTTACAAAAATATTTGAGTTCATCTCTTATTTTTCTAAGGTCTTACTTATTATTTCTTGATTTATTTGAACATGGTTGATATTTTTCTCTTTTATCTTCTATTTTAAAACATTTAAAAACCCTTTTTAATGTATATAATAAATGTATTATTATTTTGTGATTATTTTCTGGCTGATCTTGGATTCAATTTTTGATCATGAACTTTGTTAACATCATTGGATCCATGGTATTGAGTTTAACTCCATAAAAATGGATGAATGATTTTAATAATAGTTTGATTAAAATTTAATTCAAATGTGGTTTATATATTTTCCCCCACCCTTCTTCATCCCATCCCTTTCTTATTGCACTAAGTGTTATTGGAGCATGATCTCTATATCATGTCTCAAAATAAATGGTGCATAAATTACTATTGACCGGCCTCAAAATAGGCGCGACTTCTATATAAGTCCACTTACGAATGCTTAACATAACGCTAAATTTTGTCACGGTCCGAATAAATGATCATTCGTGGCCCAAACCTATGTTTGCAAGCCCGAGTATGTTAATTTGATCTCTTTGATCCAATAACCTTGAGATTCATTGTGTGGAGACTTTGGTTCTACCAATCCTCTAATAGATCTACACCACTTTTGGTCAACTCGGATCACTTAAACATTGTTGATCATTAAATGGTACTTGTGAGAATTCCCAAATGGATGATATACTTGACAAAAAACAAATGCAACTTGTTGTGTGGAGGCTTTGGTTCTACCAATCCTCTAATGAGTTCCAAATTCAAGTTTCAAGATGGTCATCCAACTAACCACTAATTACTAATAATTTACTTTATCTTGTATTTTTATTATATGCCCTTTTATTTTACCCACCATTTACTTTAAGCTTTTTATTTCATGTTATTTTTCATCTTTGCTCACTAGAGCCCCTTTATATTCTTATCTTTTTTATTTTTCTCACTTGAGCTTTTATTTTCTTTTTAAAATACTTAATAATCAACATGAGACATAAAAAAGTAATGATACTTAGACTATTTGGTTACTATCCTTGGCATTATGGAGTATTGGACTTCTTGGACTTAGGATTAAAAACTTTGGCCTATGTTGGAGACCTTGTGACCTTAATTTATATTTTGTCTGGAGTTCTTGAGGTTTACCTCAAGACATTGGGTTATTTGTTTGTTTTGTGTTCAGGTTATTGTGATTACATACTTTGTTTGTAATATGGAATTCACCCGTATACAGCCGTTACTCTGCCCAATTTTTGTGAAGACTTAATACATTTAAAGTTTGGTTCTCTCAAGAGGTCTAGTATCTCTTCATGCTTGGTTTCAATCCAAAGAATGAGAGTTCTATCTTGACCCGTAATGTCAAGTATTGGCTTCTTGTTGGTTATATGGTTCTTATCCCTAGCTTTTACCTTATGCTTTAGGATAGTCCCTTCTTCTCCTCCCATCTTCCTTAATTTCAAAAATCCTCTCCCTTCTTTTGAAAACTCTGCTTGTTTTGAAACTTGAACCATTTTCATAATAAACTTGGACTTAGATCCATGTATTTTCAAAACCTTTTAATAAATAAGCTCAAATTAATTTAATAATACCTTGACATTTTTTGTGAGAAGACTAAAAGTCAATCAATCTCATTTCAAACCATTTTGCCACTTAGGCTTTTTATTTTAAAACATTTCTCAAAAGATTGGACTCTTGTCAATCCTTGTAGTGATGCAAACAACTATACTTCTATAATATATAGTGAAGAGAGATATTTTTCACTTGGGTATTGAGTGAGGCATTGTTTATTTTAAAATCCAAGCCAAATCATCCACTTTGAGATGATGCAAATTCTCTTTTCTCATAATTGTGGGTAGTAAGTATGTTTTCCACACGGACAATGACAATGGTGTCTTATCTCTTAAAATTAATCAACGCACTTGTGTTTTAAATTTTTTAAAGAGGAACTACGTGTACCCTGATCCCCTATTGCATGAAAGGTGGTACTTAGGCACTAAAGGTTCGCAACCACGATGGGTGCAAAAATTATAAAAAATATAGTTCTTTTCTCACCTCCACCATCTATTTTACATACAACATTTTATAGCCAAAATATACAGATTTTACAAAGAGGTTCATGCGAAGTACCGTAGATGTTTAGGGTGCTAATACCTTCCCTTTGCATAACCAACCCCCTTACCTTGAATCTTTCCCCTTGTTTTTGGGTTACTCACTCTTTTCCCATTCCTTTGGAAACAATAAAGCGCGGTGGCGATTTTTATTTTGATCTGTACAAGTCTAGTCAATCCAATGACTTAGTCTTAAACATTTCTGCCGCTACAGAAAAATGGCGACTTCACTGGGGAAAGATTGACCTTTTGCTAGTACATCCCTAAGTGGGTTAAACCTATCTTTGTTTATATCTTTATATGTGCTATTGTTGTTTATATCTTATATGTTGTATATATGCTTGCCTGGATTTTTCTGGTTTTCAAGGTGCTTGGTGATTACTTATAAGTCCTATACTTGGACTTGGGAAAACTTTAAGATAGGACGAGCGATATAGTCATGTTAACTTTGAAGGAGTAATCCCAAAAAAGGAGGCATGAGATCCCCCACTTAGTGGAGGCCCCTTTGACTGTAGTGTCATTTACCGAGTAATCGGAAAGACGTACTACTTTCGACCTGGGAGCCTGTTGAAGCTGAGGACCTTAGAATACCTAACCCATCTTGGCCTTTTAGGTGTAGTGCAGAAGCTATGACGGAGTAATCCGAAAATAATTGTCACGCGATACTACGCTCAAACGAGTTTTTCTTGAGAATATTACTAATTATCGAGTTAATCGGGAAGTTGGTAATATCCGAAGGAAGGATGTAGACTCTGGGAACCTTTAGAACCTTGTTCAGAAGGTGATATCTTTTAGACCATACCTTATGGGTAGTACCTTCGAACTCATTCTCATGACGTTGAACCTATGAACATTATGTTTGCGATCTTGTGTGTGATTGTTGCATCATGCATCCATGCACTCATAAACATCTTTTTGAGAAATTTCATTTCAAGGGACTTGAAAGTTGGCCATTTGTAAATATCTCAGGTACCTTTTAACCATGGATTCTGGAAAAAGAAAGATCGGGAAATACAGTTTCAAAGATCCCAAGATAGATGAGTTGATCAGTCTAATTCCCGAGATTGAGTGTTCTGCAGATTTTCGGAAGAAGTATGGATCCATTATTCCTCTCATGAAGCTTAGGATGAAGGAGGGTATTCTCTCGACCTTGGTCCAGTTCTATGATCCGATGTATCAGTGCTTTACTTTCCCTGACTATAAGTTGATGCCTACACTGGAGGAGTATTCTCATCTGTTGGATTTATCTGTTACCGATCGTGTTCCTTTTACTGGTTTGGAGGGTGAGCCAAAATCACACGAGATTGCTGCTTTGATCCATATGGGGAAGTCTGAGGTTGAAGCCCATATGACTACTAAAGGAGGGATTATAGGATTACCAGCTCAGTTCTTATTGGAGAAAGCTCGTTACTTTTCCAGGAAGAAGAGTACAGTCACTTTTGAGGCTATCTTTGCTCTACTTGCTTACGGGTTGTTCTTATTTCCTAATGTGGACAAGTTTGTTGACGTTAATGCTATCAGAATCTTCATGATTGGAAACCCAATTCCTACATTGTTGGGTGATGCTTATTACTCTATTTGTAACAGCCCGAGCCTTCAGCATTCCCGACACTATTACCTCACGATCTTCTCTACCCCCCTCACTAGTAGAGTTTTTGCCTTTCGTGGGAATCGAATCCTGTACCCTGGGGTTCAAGTACATGCTCAATGCATTCCCACTACCAATTGAGCTATTATCTCAATTGGTAGTTGGAATGCATTGAGCATGTACTTGACCCCAGGATATAGGGTTCGATTCCCACGAAAGGCAAAAACTCTACTAGTGAGGGGGGTAGAGAAGATCGTGAGGTAATAGTGCTGGGAACGCTAAAGGCTCGGGCTATTACATAAAAAGGCGCCTTTTATGTAATAGCCCGAGCCTTCAGCGTTCCCGGTACTATTACCTCACGATCTTCTCTACCCCCCTCACTAGTAGAGTTTTTTCCTTCCATGGGAATCGAACCATGTACCCCGGGGTTCAAGTACATGCTCAATGCATTCCCACTACCAATTGAGCTACACTTTGTAACACCCCAATTCTACCCCAAGCAGTTGTGCAAAATAAATCAGAGTTATAAAATTTCAATCATACAAACGAATCGGGATGTCACAAGTTCTTCTAACAAATTCATTGCATTCATTATGGATATATAACACTTATAATAAAACATCGAATGAACCATCAACTTAGCATCTTTAATAAAATAATTCAACAACTACGCAGCGGAATTCTTCAATAACATCTTTAAATAAAAGCAACAACTTCGAAACATCTCATATTTAATAATAATCAATTCAAAATTCAGCAACTGAAAATCAACAATCAAAAATCAGCAAGCGTTCATCCCCCGAGTGTTACATATCAGAGAAATGACACCGACTCGAACTATTGAAGGTATACGGCCTTCACTCTTGATTACCTGCATGTTACCAACATAAGGGCAACATTCAAACAGAAGGGGTGAGATATCTAACAATATAATAAAGCGCATGATAATTAATATATTAAATTAGATCGATAATATCACCACTTCTCATCTCATAATCAGCAATAATTACAACATATATACTCATTCATCAACATCAAATACACTTCATTACTCAATCATATAATGCGAATCAAAACTATGCAAATGCATGTGGTACCATTGGAGCAGAACTCCCATCTCAAAAATCTGCCAATTAATAGAGGCATCAACAAGGCATAGCCTTCATCTCAAAATTTGCCAATCCAGGCCATCTCAACGAGCATAAGCTCCATCTCAAAAATGCAATGTATGCGACTCTTCATGAATGTAATATCAATATCTCAATCATCTCAAAACACAACATCTCATAAACATCTCAAAACAACAACATCTCATAAACATCTCAGAACAACAACATATCAATCATCTCAAAATAACAACATCTCATAAACATCTCAAAACATCTCAATTACAGCATCTCATAAACATCTCAAAATAATTTATTAAACATCACTTATTTATCAAACGTCATTTGTTCATCATAACTATCAAACACAACTTTAATAACCACATCTTACTAATAACTCAGTTGTATATTAATACTATAGTAATCCATACTGTTATTCTGCAGTTCTACTTCGTTTCTGTCACTAATCCTACTGTCATAATTCTAACAGCAACCTCTAAACATCTCACATTCATCAATCTGTCTAAAAATCAGCACAACGGTCATCTACAGGAATTAATTCTAAATATTAGATTGATTACTAGGATTACACCTCTTCATCATCATTTGAATCATCTAGAATAAAGTTCACCGCATTAGCTAATCAACACTTCGAACGACATCTCAAACAACATCCTACAACTCAAGTTACAGCAATTTAAAAACTGATTATGTCAAAATTATTCAGTATGGGTTGACTCATCCTGATTCATCTATATACTATGAGTCGACACATCCTCCTTATGGATCGACTCATTCTGGCTTTCAATACAGCATGTATCGACACATGCACTTCACCGGTCGACTCATCCTGAGTCTCACACACTCATGTATCGACACATCCTCTCTTCGTGTCGACTCATCCAGAGTCTTGTACTTATCATGCATCGACGCAAGCCCTGTATGCATCGACTCATCCTGGCTTCAAAATACAGCATGTATCGACACATGCACCTTACCGATCGACTCATCCTGAGTCTTGCAACTAACATGTATCAATGCAAGCCCTACATGCATCGACTCATCCTGAGTCTAACATCGCCCATGTATCGACTCATCCAGCTTGAGGTTGACACATCCTGGTTCCTCCTGCATAATTTTCTGCGTTTTCTACTGAAATTTACTACGGGAATCTAATTACAGTCCAAACCTCATTATGATCATGATAATTCATCACCTAATATTACACTCTATTACTCCATCGATTAATCAACATAATAATATCATTATTCATCAAGAATTCATCAATCTTCATCATACATCATTCAATTTAATAACAAAAACATCAATCCTATAACCCCACATATTAAACATCATGAACCCAATTATAAAGTCAGATCCCCACCCTTACCTTGGATCGAAGGTCGCTCTACAATTTCTGGGTTGAATCTTCGTTCTTGTCGTCTCCTTCTATTTTCAGCAGCTTCACGTTCTTCACAATCCTTATTTTTCCTTCTACTGCTTCATTCTTCTATTCCTTTCTCACAATAATAAAATAACCTAATATTATTATATTATTCCTATTGGGCTCCAACCTACACCCCCTTAATACTTCCACTCACACCATAAAGGCCCACATTAAATAATATTAACTTCTAATATTATTTCACCACCCAATAATATAATACCTCAAATATATTATTATTTCTCCACTTAATAAAATAAATCCAATTATAATAACACTTATTCACAAATATTCCAAAAATAATTTAATTAAATAATTAATTAAATTATGGGCGTTACACTATTCATCTTCGTAATTCTTATCATGGGGGGATGGTTGTCTGTTGCACGCATCTGTTATACCAATGGTTTATTTCTCATATGCCTCAGTCTGATGCTTTTGGGGATGTCAGGAAGGAACCCCGTTGGGCTCCTAAGATCATGGCACTTACTCACTCAGATATTGATTGGTATCATTGAGCTTACCAGAATATAGAGATTGTCGACAGTTGTGGCAGTTTCCCCAATGTACCTCTTCTTGATACAAAGGGAGGAATTAACTACAACCCTGTTCTTGCACGATGGCAACTTGGTTATTCGATGAGGGATAAACCAAATAGTATTCATTTGAGTAGTTTCTTTCTGAAGGAGGGAGAAGACCATAAGGAAACTAGGGAGTAGATTGCAAAGGCCTAGCGTCATATTCATAGGAAGAGTAGGAAAGACTTGGGACCTAGGGGGGCTGTTTCTTTGGAGCCTTATCTTCAGTGGGTCCAAACGAGAGCTATTCAATTGAAGATGTTGTATTATCGAGAAGCACCTATGCCTGATTTATTTGTGAAGACCACTCCACCCTTATTGGATAACATAGAAGAGCTACAGCTTGCTTTGGTCAGGATGCATCAGGAAAATGACGCTTGGAAGAACAAGTGCCAAACCTTAGAGATTTCCTATAGAGAAGACTTGAAGGAGAAATACGACTTGATTGACATTCTTGAGAGTCGGGATGTAGAGATGATAGAGAGGCGAGGGGATTTATTTTATCCTAAGCCTCAGTTAGATGTTATTTTCTCACTTCATGATTCAGGTGATTGGAAGGAGGTTACCACCAGATATGCGGAAGAAAACCAAATGGTGAAGGCTCAGATTGTCTGGCTTACAGGGAAGCGCGAGCGTATAGAGTGATCTCCATCAGCTTTACTTCTTAGGGTTTTAGACTTTATTTTCATCTTGTACATGGGATTATTGAAACTTGTAATCCATTTTGAAGTTATTATAATAAAATTTTTCAGTATTTCAAATATGTTATTACTTTGATATTTGCAATGTGTCTATAAATCTTTAAGTCCCTTGAAATATTAATAAAATAAATCATGGGCATTGCACATCATGCATCATATTGCACATATTTCTTGCATTTCTTTGCATATCCAAGTGTCTTACCAAGCTTCTTTACTTCGTTCAGCAAGTCGTCTCACCACTACAACACTCGTGCTAATTTTAGAAGGAAGATGGATAACTTAGAACAAGAGAATCACGAGCTGTGCGAGGATGTTTCTTCTTTGAAGTCTAGCATGGCCAATCTTATTGCTCTGATGGAATCTCCGGTGGCTGCTCAGAATCAGCCACCGAGTGTTCAACCTTAACAAGCAAGGGTTACTACTGAAGCTCTGACTGTTCCTGTGTCTGCTGCTCCAACTGTTGTTCAGAGTCACGTGCCTCAAGGTTATCCGTGGGGAATTCTAGAGAACTGTGTGCTTGAAGGTTTCAATATGGGTTCTCAAGATACTCTAGTTGTTCAGACTATTGTTACTCCTGCACCTCCCGGAGTGCATGTTGCTCCTACTGCACCTCCTTCAGTGAATATGATACCAGTTGTTAATGATGATATGTGTCATCCTTTTCCTCCACCAAGTGATGACTTGGGTCTCTATGATAGAATGGATGATTTTCAAGAGTAGTTTGACAAGATCCAGAGAGAGATGAAGGCCCTCAGGGGAAAGGAATTGTTCGGGAAGAATGTGAATGATTTATGCTTGGTCTTGAATGTCAAGATACCTGCGAAGTTTAAAGTCTCGGAGTTTTAGAAGTACAAGGGAAACACTTGTCCTCGTGCTTATCTTGTGATGTATGTAAGAAGAATGTCTACCCATACTGATGATCAGCGTCTGCTGATTCACTTTTTAAAGGATAGTTTGACTGGTGCTGCACTGAAGTGGTATATGAGTTTGGATAATGTCAATATCCATACTTTCAATGACTCGGGAGAAGCATTTATTAGACAATACAAATACAACGTGGACATGGCGCCTGACCATGATCAACTCATGGTCATGGTCCAGAAAGACAGGGAATCATTCAAAGAATATGCATAAAGATGGCGTGAGGTAGCCACCCAAGTGATTCCTCCCATGGAAGAGAAGGAGATGACTAAGATTTTCTTGAAGACTCTGGGTACTTTCTACTATGAGAGAATGGTAGCGAGTGTGCCAAGTGACTTTACTAAAATGGTAGGCATGGGTATCCGCTTAGAAGAGGCTGTAAGAGAGGGCCATTTAACAAAAAGTGAAAGTTCTGGAAGTGCGAAGAAGCCATCCTATGGGTTTACCAAGAAGAAGGAAGGAGATATAAATGCTATTATACAAGAGAGGAGGTTTAACACTCCTAGAAGAAATTATCAGCATCATCAGCAAGTCACATCAGTAACTCCAATTGTTGGTGTAGCTCCAACCACCATTGCTTATCAGAGACCATACCATCAGGGGAATCAAGAGTATAATCAAATAAGGGAGAGTTATGACCCTATTCCTATGAGTTACACAGAATTACTCCTGATGTTAATTCAGAAGAAGTTGGTTCAGACCAGGCCACCTCCCGCTGTACCATCACTGTTGCCTTGGTATTACAAAGCAAACCAAACATGTGCTTTTCATCAGGGAGCACCAGGGCACAATGTTGAGAACTACTATCCTTTGAAGACTGAAGTACAGAAATTGGTAAAGTCCGTTATCTTATATTTCAAGGATGTTGGCCCTAATGTGAAAGACAATCCTCTGCCCAAGCATGGAGGAGCAAATCCTGTGAATATGGTGGCCGGTTTTCCAGACGACTTCCAAATTTTTGATATTAATCTGGTTAGAGGAGATTTGGTGAAAATGCATGCAAACCTCTGAATTTAGATACTATATGCATGACCATGCTGGTTGTGCTATTTGCAGTATAGATATACAGGGTTGTGACAAGATAAAGGTTGATTTGTAGGAAATGATCGATGAGGGCCTCATCCACATAATCAGGCCTAGGGAAGAGTATGAAGAGGAAGTAAATATGGTTTTTAGATGTCCTAGAGAGTTCAGAATCTTTGATATGGAACACATGAATGAGTATCTTGTACAATTTCACACTACTTTCTACCACATGGTTGGTCAAGTAGAACATCAATATGGATCTTACCGAATTTGCTGTCGGGACTCCCGAGGATGTTTAATTGTTAGGAAAGGTGTTCAGTTGTTGTTGGATAATGGAACCATCAAGGTTATAGGTCAAAGGGATGATTACCATGAAGTTGATATGATTGAGGTTTGCTTGGCTGAAGAAGAGTTAGATGATGAGTATGCCTCTGCAGATGAGTTCTTCTCCACGAATGAAGATTTGTTTTCCAGAGATGACTTTGTAATGACTGAATATGTTGAAGAGGGATTAAATGTTATTGTGCCTTGTTTTGGTACGCCTACCCATTTTGAAGTTGAACATCATAGCAAGCCAGTTATTACTCCATTGGTGATTAGTTTGTCGGGTCCTGTCCCCTACAAGTCAGATAAGGTTGTACCCTACAAATATAATGCTACAATCTTAGAGGATGGTGTGGAAGTTCCCATCCAGCCAATGCCTAATGTTGGAAATATTGTTGAGACTAGCAGAGTGACCCACAGTGGTCGAGTATTTGCACCAGTTGTTCATGGATATGTTAGTCCTGGAAAGAAAATTGTTGAAGATGTTGAACCCAAGAAGACAATGGGTGAATCTAGTGGAGCTACGCTAGAAAAGGAGATGGGCGATATTTTAAAGATAATCAAGATGACAGACTACCGAATGGTAGATCAGCTATTGCAGACTCCTCCAATAATATCTATCTTGGCTTTATTAATGAACTCCTCTGCTTATAAAGAATCTTTGATGAGGGTATTGGACCAAGCTTTCGTGGAAAGTGATATTCCTGTAGACCAATTCAGCAGTGTGGTAGGGAACATTACATCATGTAATAACCTGATTTTATGCAACGATGAACTTCCCGACAAAGGAAGGAATCACAATTTGGCCCTTCACATCTCTATGAACTGCAAGAATGATTCATTATCCAATGTGTTGATTGATAATGGATTCGCATTGAATGTTATACCGAGGAGCACACTTATGAAGTTGAAATATCAAGGAACGCCCATGCGCCCAAGTGGCATTATTGTGAAAGCGTTTAATGGATCAAGGAAATCAGTTATTGGTGAAGTGGACTTTCCTATTCATATAGGCCCACATTTGTTTCAGATTACTTTTCAGGTCATGGATATTATACCCACTTATAGATGTTTGTTGGGACAGCCGTGGATACATGAGGCAGGGGCTGTCACTTCAACTTTACACCAGAAGTTGATGTTTGTGCGTGAAGGAAAAGTGGTAATTATAAATGGAGAACAAGCATTATTGATATCTCATTTGTCCTCGTTCAACATTGTGGAGGCGGATGAAGCTGCTGTTGGAACCCAATTCCAAGCTTTATCCATTGATAATGTAAGAGGAAATGAGAACTCTATGGCTTCGTTTAAAGATGACCAACAGGTTGTGCGTAAAGGCTATAACGAAGTATGGGGACAAATTGTTGATCCACCTATGAACAAGAATATAGCTGGCTTGGGGTTCTCTGTGAAGAATGATAAGGGTAAGAACATGAAGCCGAAGTCTGCTACAGACAAGTATCAAGATATTTTTCGTAGCAGAGGTTATCTTTATACAACTGTTTCCGGGATTAACGCCATTGTGGAAGATGAAGCCGAGCCAAAAATGCCAAATTATGTGACGCACAAAGTTAGGGTTCAGAACTGGATCACCATTGATGTTCTCTCTTGCATACATGTTTCGAAGTAATTTGTTTTTTAATATTTTTGAAAATCTTTCACTCTGCCCAAGGTGGAAAGTATTAATATTGTATGGGCTTATCTGTTTGCTGTGATTTTAAAATCAATAATAAAAGTTGTCTTTGTTTCCCAAATTGTGTCTTTATTTTCTACTTTTTCCTGGAAAATGGTAATTAGAAAAAACCTTTCAAAATAAATAATAACTGAAATTCAATCTGCATGATCACTTGTTATATGTGTCAGTTTCTAAAAGCAATCTTAAATCATATGTGCAGATTAATTAAAAAACCTGTTGAATATAATGACCCTGCACCCTCTCCCAACTTTGAATGTCCCGTGTATGGGACCGAAGAAGAAGACTATGATGAGATTCCAGAAGAGGTCTCACGGTTGCTTGAGCGTGAGGAAAATACCATTCAGCCATATAAAGAGCCATTAGAAGTAATTAATTTGGATTCAGAAGAAGATCCAAAGGAAGTCAAGATTGGAGCATTACCACATCCTGATGTGAAGAGCAGTTTGATTGAGATGTTGAAAGAGTGTGGATATTTTTGCTTGGTCTTACCAAGATATGCCTGGTCTAGATACAAATATTATAGAGCACCGTTTGCAGTTGAAGCCAAAGTGTCCGCCAATCAAACAGAAGTTGTGAAGAACTCACCCAGATATGGCAGTGAAGATCAAAGAGGAAGTTCTAAAGCAGATTAATGCCGGTTTTCTTGTGATATCATTGTACCCTCAGTGGATTGCCAATATTTTCCCAGTACCGAAGAAAGACAGAAAAGTTCACATGTGCGTAGATTACAGAGATCTAAATAAAGCTAGTCCAAAAGTTGATTTTCCATTGCCACACATTGATATGTTAATGGATAGCACAACAAAATTCAAAGTTTTCTCGTTCATGGATGGATTTTCTGGGTATTATCAAATAAGGATGGCGCCTGAGGACATGGAAAAAACAACGTTTATCACACCCTGGGGAACATTCTGTTACAGAGTGATGCCCTTCGGGTTGAAGAACACTGGTGCAATGTACCAGAGGGCTATGACAACCCTATTCCATGATCTGATGCACAAGGAAATTGAAGTATATGTTGATGACATGATTGCTGAATCCCAGACTGAAGAAGGGCATGTAGAAGATTTATTAAAGTTGTTTCAGTGTTTGAGGAAGTATTGTCTCCACTTGAATCCAAATAAATGTACCTTCGGTGTTTCATCAGGGAAATTGTTGGGTTTCCTTATTAGCCAAAGAGGGATTGAAGTTGGACCTGATAAAGTCAAAGAAATTCAAGAAATGCCAGCACCGAGAACTGAAAAGCAAGTCAGAGGGTTCCTCGGGCATTTGAATTATATTTCCAGATTCATCTCCCACATGACTGCAACGTGTGAACTGATCTTTAAGTTATTAAAGAAAGATCAAGGTTGTGTGTGGACAAATGATTGCCAAAGGGAATTTGAAAGTATTAAAGAATATCTGCTTGAATCTCCTATCTTGCTCCCTCCTATTGAAGGAAGACCATTGATTATGTATCTGACAATGTTAGATAATTCCATGGGCTGTATTCTGGGACAACAAGATGAAACGGGGAAGAAAGAGTATGCCATTTATTATCTCAGTGAAAAGTTTACTGATTGTGAGTCGCGGTATTCCATGCGGGAAAAGACATGTTATGCTTTTGCCTGGGCGACAAAACATTTGCGGCAATAGATGTTGAATCACACTACTTGGTTGATCTCCAAAATGGATCCAATCAAGTACATTTTTGAAAAGCCTGCTCTTACTGGGAGGATTTCCCGCTGGCAGATGCTGTTATATGAATATGACATCGCATACCACACTCAAAAATATATTAAAAGCAGCATGTTGGCAGATTATCTTGCTCACTAAGCAGTTGATAATTATCAGTCTGTGAAGTATGATTTCCCCGATGAGTATGTGATGTTTCTGAAAGTGAAAGATTGTGATGAACCATTACCTGAGGAAGGTCCTGATCCTGAATCTCACTGGAGTATGATATTTGATGGAGCTTTGAACGCTTATGGTAAAGGAATTGGTGTTGTGATTGTCACTCCACATGGATCACAAATTCCTTTTACTACAAGGTTGACATTTTATTGTACTAATAATATGGCAGAAAATGAGGCTTGCATCACGGGTCTCGAGGAATCTATTGATCTCAGAATTAAAATTCTAAATGTGTATGGCGATTCAACTTTTCTAATAAATCAGATTAAAGGAGAGTGGGATACTCGTCACCCCGGTTTGATCCCTTACAAAGATTATGCTAGAAGATTGTTACCCTTTTTTAATAAAGTTGAATTCCATCACATCCCTAGATACGAAAATCAAATGGCGGATGCTCTGGTAACTCTGGCTTCTATGTATCAAGTGAATACTTGGAATGATATACCTCGATTTATGGTTCAGCGACTGGATAGGCCCGCTCATGTGTTTACAATAGAAGAGGTAGCAGAAGAGAAACTGTGGTATTACGATATCAAGCATTTTCTTTAGACTCAGGAATACCCGATTGGAGCATCAAATAAAGATAAAAAGACATTGAGAAGATTGGTAGGAAGCTTCTTCCTCAGTGAAAATGTGTTGTATAAGAGAAATTGTGACATGGTTTTGCTCAGATGTGTGGATAGACACGAAGCAGACATGTTGATGCATGAGATTCATGAAGGTTCATTTGGCACTCATGCCAATGGACATTCGATGGCTAAAAAGATGCTAAGGGCAGGTTACTATTGGCTGACATTGGAATCTGACTGTTACAAATTTGCAAAGAAGTGCCATAAATGCCAGATTTATGCAGACAAGATTCATGTGCCTCCGACAATTCTCAATGTTATTTCTTCCCCGTGGCCTTTCTCTATGTGGGGTATTGACATGATTGGGATGATAGAACCCAAAGCTTCAAATAGACACTGTTTCATCTTGGTAGCAATTGATTACTTCACAAAATGGGTGGAAGGTGCTTCATATGCTAATGTTACTAAGCAGGTGGTAGTGCGCTTCATTAAGAATAATCTCATATGTCGGTATGGTGTTCCGATCAGAATTATCACCGACAACGGCTCGAATCTGAACAACAAGATGATGACAGAACTTTGTGAAGAATTCAATATCGTCCATCACAATTCGTCTCCGTACAGGCCGAAGATGAATGAGGCTGTTGAAGCTGCTAATAAGAACATCAAGAAAATTATCCAGAAGATGGTTGTTACTTATAAAGATTGGCATGTAATGCTCCCTTTTTCTTTACATGTATATCAGACATCTGTCCGCACTTCAACAGGAGCAACCCCATTCTCCCTTGTGTATGGAATTGAAGCAGTGCTCTCAATCGAGGTTGAGATTCCCTCTTTGCGTGGGATAATGGAAACCAAGTTGTCAGAGGCTAAATGGGTCCAGAATAGTTTTGACCAATTGAATTTGATCGAAGAGAAGAGAATGACGGCTTTGTGTCATGGGCAGTTATATCAGAAGAGAATGAAGAAAGCTTTTGATAAGAAAGTCAAAACTCATGAATTCAGAGAAGGCGACCTCGTGCTCAGGAAGATCATGTCTTTTAACGCTGATTCTAGGGGCAAGTGGACTCCTAATATTGAAGGCTCATATATTATCAAGAAAGCCTTCTCTAGAGGTGCATTAATTCTTGAAACTATGGATGGCGAGGAGTTCCCACGTCCCATAAATGATGATGCAGTCAAGAAATACTTCGCCTAAAGAAATAAAAGAACAACTTGCTAAGTTGAAAACCCGAAAGGGCCACTTAGGCAAAAAGGAGCATCTCGATAGGCCGAAAACCCGAAAGGGCGGTCTAGGAAAAAATTAGAGACATGAACATAATAAATTTTCCCGCTAAGTTGAAAACTCGCTAGGGTAGCTTAGGCAAAAGTTAGAGACTTTCTTGGCAAGTAACTGCATCAGACAAGACTTGATCATTGAAGCAACAATCTTCTTGGATCCTCACCATACTTCAACAGAAGCTGCTGCTCAAATTTCAAAGTTGTTAGAGGGAATAATGGTCATTGTATCTCAATGTATCTTTTCCATTATATATTACCATTTTCCAAAATTTGTAATTATCCATGGAGTCTCGCCATTCGCAGACTACCATTCTATCAATAAAATTTGAGCTTTTACCCAATTCGTTATATTTCTTATTTTATTCAGCTTACAAAGACTCCATTTATTATTGATAATAATTTTCAAAGAAAAAAGGATTAAATAATAAAAAAATTTTTTCAAAAAGAATCTACAATTTACTTTTACTTTAAGATTTTGTGATTCAAGAGGAAAACAAAAGTGGTGATCCCGGGAATGGACGAACTCCAGTAGTTTTGAGAAGTTTCGTTTTCCCCTGGAAGGTTTTCTTAGGTTGTTTTCGCGGGTATGCGCGTGTTTATTGTATATTGAAGACGATACCAATTGGCGTAAGGTGCAGTATCGGGTTTGTGATCCCAGTGTCCATAATCAAATGTTGGTTCATTTTCGAACTTTTTGGGTTTGCTTGGTCTGAGGTATTTATTCCGGATTCCCCAATGAAGTCTTTTCTCATATGACGAAAGGTCTCGTCCCCTTGGTGTGCTGAGATGGTATTATTTGCAAAATGTTGCTCTTTTTGGAAGTGTTGGCATTATTGTTGGTATTTATTTCGCAAGTAACTAGACCAAGGCAGTATATTTTCTAAGAAGTGTCGAGACAATTGTCAGCTTTTGAGTTTTCACCTGCCCAGTGTGGAGTTTGATTTAAAATCCCCAAGAGTTTGACCTCTTTCTATATGTTGACTTCTTGATTCCCCAGAAAGGCTATCCCAGGGCACCTTTTGTTGGAATAGATTTGTGTGATATGAAGACTCAATCCGAAATTCCCCAGTGAAGGCCTCACTTAGTTCATAGAAGTTTTTCCTCCCCGCGCATGCTGATATTTGACTCATTTGTGAAGCATCTCCTTTCAGCGGTATTTGCATTTTGTTTGATTGCCCGATAATCAGGCAAGGGCAGTGCTTTATTTAAGAAGTTTTGAATTGGTTATCAACTTTTTGGGTTTTTGCTCGCCAAGTGTTGGGTTTGATTTAAAATCCCCATAAGATTGATTCCTTGCTATAATGTTTGACTTCTTAACTCTCCAAGTTGTTATCCCCGTGAGATTTCACACTCTTTCTCCAGAGAAGTTGGTGCGATGCTTACTATCAAATTGAAGAACGTGTCCTTGTTTTCCCCAGTGAAGAACATATTTGGGTTTCCTCTCTTTGATGTGGTGTTTACCTCCCCAATGGAGTCAGCACGAAGCCCCCAGGTGATGTCTTGATGATAAGGCGTTATCTCCCCTAGTGAAGTCTGTATGTTATTTCCCCAATCAAGTTAACTCAAAATCCTCAGTTGATATTTTGCCATGAATATTTTAACCTCTACTTTCTGAAAAACTTGAACAGGAACACATTTTGATAAGAACAGAAGGAGATGCATCAAAAGCTCTAACGAGAAGGAACTTCAGGGAAGTAATCAACTCAGGGGGAGTCTCTCTTAAGCTTTTTTGTTCTATATTTTTCATTGAAAATCCTAGTTTTTGTCATCATCAAAAAGGGGGAGATTGTTAGAACATAGTTTGATTCTACAACCCTTATTAGAGTTTTGATGATAACAAACACAAAGAACAAATATGAACTCTAAAAATTGTGTTACTGTGTATGCAGAAGTTCTGACCAAAGCAGCATCAGAAGTTAAACTATAGAAGCTTTCATGCTGAGGTAATCAGAATTTGTGCTGAAGAATGATGATCAGAACATGCGCTAAAGTGAAGCATACTCTGATTCTGAACAGAAGGTCCAGATAAAATCATATTCTCACAACTCTAAGTCATCAATGTTCTGAAGAAATTGCATCATACAAGATTGTAAGATTCTGAAGCGTTATTATTCAATAAAGACAGCATCACTTGTAACGGCTTCATTCAGACATGATCTTCTCAATATGGAAACTGCTTTAATGTCCATTATCACGCTTAATGTTAGACATGATTCCATTTCCTATATAAATAATCTAAGAGATAAAATCATTTACGATTTTCCAACGCCACTGCAATTCATCTCAAAAGGCTGCAAGCTTACATACTTATTTTCTACGCTCTAAATTGTGTAAAATATCACAGTTGTGGTAATTGTTTTTGTAACGAAAAACAATCATACACAGAATTCTTGTATCTTGATTAAGACAGTTTTTCCTTGAGATTAACCGGATTATGGTTGTACTCAAGAGGACTTTGACAGTTTTCAAAGTAGTGATTGTAATCAGTTTTTGATTAGTGGATTAAGTCCTCGTTGGAGAGAGGCAAAATCACCTTGACGGGTGGACTGGAGTAGTTTGAGATCAAACGAACCAGGATAAAAATACCGTGTTATTGCGCATTTGATTTCAAGTTTTCAATTCAACCCCCCCCCCCCCCCCCTTCTTGTGTTTTTCACTTCTTCACCCTTTCCATAATCTACCCCCTTACTCAGAAATAATCTCGAAAGGTATTTTTCTATTCTTTTCACCCTTTCCTTTGTTTGATAAAAGAAAAGTCGATGGCGACTCTTGCTTACCGCAACATTTGCGAATACAAACGCAAATCCAGTATAACAGTCGGTTCTTCCACCGTATTACACCTATGTACCACCTTCCGTGCAATAGGGGACCAGGGTACTCGTAGTTCACCTCAAAAATTTTAAAACACATGTGTGTTGGTTAATTTTAAGAGAAGAGACATCATCGTTATATCCAAGTGGAAAACATATTTAATAACCGCAATTATGAGAAATGAGAATTTATGTAATCTCAAAGTGGAGGATATAAATTAGATTTAAAATCCAGCACTCAACAACCATGTGGAAAATATCACTCTTCACTACATATCATAGAACTATAGTAGCTTGTGTCACTACAAGAATCAACAAGAGTCTAATCTTTTGAGAAAAGTTTTAAAGTAAAAAGCCAAAGTGGAAAAATGGTTTGAGTGAGGTTAATGACTTTTAGTATTTCAAAAAAGATGTCAAAGTAAGATTAAATTGGTTAAGGTTTGATTAAGAAAATATTTTTGAAAATGCATGGACCTAAGTCAAAGTATATTATGAAAGCGGTTCAAGATAGAAAACAAGAAGAGTTTTGAAAAGGAGGGAGAAGATTTTTAAAATTAAAGAAGATATGAGGAGATGAAGGGACTATCATAAAGAATAAGGTAAAATCTAAGGAAAAGAACAATCTAACTAACAAGAAGCCAACACTTGACATAAGAAGTCAATTTACAATTCCGATCCTTTGGATTAAAACCAAGAAATAAAAAATACTAAACCTCTGAGGAATACCAAGCTTCAGCTGAATTAAGAACCAAGCAAAGTCTTCATTGACAAAAATTGGCTAGAGTAACAACTGTATACAAAGGAATTCTCAATCACAAATAAAGCATGAAAATTAGAATAACCTGCACACTGAAAAAATTCAAACGAATTCCTTGGAGTAAACCCCAAGGATTTCAGAAGATCCTCACAAAAATGCAAACCAAAGATCACAGAGTTCCAAGGTCTCATGGCTTCTAATCCTAAGTCTCATGAATCCATAACTCCATAATGCTAGGGATAGTAACCAATAGTCTATAAAGAAATAAGACTTTTAAGGTTCAAGTTGATTATTAAGTTTCTTTAAAAGAAAATAAAAGCTCAAGTGAGAAAAGATAAAATGACATAAAAATAATTTCTCAAGTGAGCAAAAGGAAAACAACAGAGATATAAATGCTAAAAAAAAAATGGTACATAAAAGTAAAAGCACAAAATAAAGGCATAAAGTAAATTTAATTGTTAGTGAATTAGAAGTTAGAGGTCAAGTATAGCCAAAGGTTAGTTGAATGACCATCTTGAAACTTGATTTTGAAAACTCATTAGAACATTGATAAAATCAAAGCCTCTCAATAACAAGTTTCATTTTCTTTTTTTCAAGTATATCATTCATTTAAAGCACTCAAGGTAACCACATATGATCAACGATGTTCAAATAATTCGCTTAGACCAAAATTCATGAAGTTCATTAAAGGATTGATAGAATCAAAGCCTCCTAAAAATGAACTTCAAAGTTATTAGATCCAAGGTTTCAAATTAAACATACTTGGGCTTGTAAACATAGGTTTTGGCCACGAATGTTCATTTTTCGAATCAGGACAAATTCAACGCTATGTTAAGCAATCATAAGTGGACTTACATAGAAGCCACACTTATTTTGAGGCCGATCAATAGCAATATATGTACCATACATGTTAGAGAAGTTATATGTAGATTATTCTCTAAAAATATGTAGCACAAGTAAAAACAAGAAAGAGATAAGATGAAGAGGGATGGGAATGATAGTGTAACCAATGTATCAAATAAAATTAAGTTTTCAAATATAATCAACATCATTCATCCATTTTGGTGGATTTGGTTTTCAAACCAACCAACACTCAAGATCCAATGAGGTTGAGAAACATGTCCCAAAATAACATTCAAGTGTCTCCAAATCAGGACCAATAAAAAAAAATAATAAAATGTGTTTAATATAAAAACAAAATTTAAATTATTTATAAAAAGGAAATAATTGATAAAATACACAACATGTATCAAAACACAAAATAAGAATCCTAAAAAAATACCAGAGGTCAAACAAGAGTCAACAGGTGTTGACAAATATTTTTAGAATTTTTTAAAGTCAAAAACTATTTTTTAAAATATAAAGATAAAATGAGGTCACCAATATTTGTGAAAAATAGTAAAATCAAAAATAAAAATAAAATGAGGTCACCAATATTTGTCAAGAGGTCATAGGATCCTTCCATAATTTTTCCAGAATTTTAAAAGATCAAAAAGTATTTTTAAACAATAAAAAAAGTCAAAGAAATGAGAAAAATTATAAAAAATACCAAATCATAAAATAAAATTATGAAAAAATAAAAATCAGGAAGAGAAAAATCAAAAGTATTTTTGGTAACTTTTTCAGAATTTTAGGAGTAGAAATGAATTTTTTATGAATTTTTGAAGTTTAAAATAATTAAATGGAAAAATCAGAAAACAAAAATAAAGCTAAAAAATGTAGACCACTAGATCAATGTCAAAACGCGTTAGTAAGTAGATCTGATAGATTTGATGCGCTGTGCATGATATGGTCCTTTTTGAATTTCACACCGGATCAGTGTTTTTATAAAAAGAGAAATATAAAACAACAAAAATGAGACATGTTGGATCTAAACTCACTTATACACGCCGGCACATCCAAGGGTCCTTAGGTGATGGAGTACGATGGATCCAAGTCAATGCAAGCACATATCACACACAAAAGTCAGGCTAATAGAATTAAAATAATTGGTTGTGTGTCATTGGTTGAAGAACGACACGTAGGTCGTCTTTGTTGTACCCCAAAATTTTCCCTCTCATTTCATCATTATTTTCTCATCACAAGACTCTTGGAGCTCAAGATCAAGCTAGGGTTTGCTCTGCTCAAGACACCTCCTTGCACTGTTGACCTAAATTAGGGTTTGAGTTTGCACAAGGATGTTTTGACCTACAATTCCCAAGATGACTTTCATACTTCATGTTGGACTCACAAGTTTGTCCATACCAAGTTTCAAGCCTTGATTCAAATTTTTACCCAGTCAATTGGACAGTTGACCTAGAAATCAACTGTATTGGGGAAAAAGTCAACTGTGGCCAATTGACAGTCAAACCTCATGAAATTTTACCCACATCATCATTATGAACTCATATGAACCATTTGATCAAGTTTGGATCACAATTCCACAAGAAATTTGATCAGATCACCAAAAGGGTAAAATGGTCATTTTTAGGGTTTTGACTGTACAAAGGCAATTTTTGACTGTTTGACCTAGCCAATGGCAAATAAAGCGCAACCATGGACTCAAGGACTCAATTACATTGTCTTGACCCATTCAACAAGTTCAAAAGATCTCAAATGCATGGGATTGACAGATGAATTTTTCAGTCAACTGATCAAAATTTAACTGTATACTAAAAAGTCAAACTTTGACTTTTTGGTCAAAATCAAGTGCCAAGGGTCATTTTTCATCAAGACATGTCAATTTATGAAACTTGTTCATCAAGAAACCCAAAAATGCAAATTAGGATTTAAAATGGAAATATTTCATAACTTAGAAATTTTATAAGTTATAAAATTTTCTTATTTTTTCCTAACTTTGTCCCATTTTTTCACCAAGATGAAAATGGATTCAAACAAAACTTGCAACATGAAAGTTGTAGTCCATCACAAAGTCTACAACTTTTATTCACAAAGTTTTCTTAAAATAAGCTTTTATCTCAAGTTATGAATTTTGGAACAAGGGTACCTAAAACTTTTATCTTAGAGAAATTTTGCCCTAGTTTAGGCAGGATTTTGACCCATCTTCTTGGCCATTTTTCAAATAGTTCCACTTGGAGTCTTAAGTTTCATTTCAAATATGGATTATAGTACATGTTGCAAGCTTTCCAAATTGTCCAAGAAATCCTCAAACACCTTTGTGGTTAGGGAGAATCGAATTCTTGAAGTTGGCAAAAACCCACTTTGAAACCATGGCCAATACATGTTCATACCAAGTTGCAAATCTGACCAAACTAGCTTAGTACATGATTACAGGCCTCTAAACCAATTTACACTCCAAAATTGAATGCAAATACATTGGATATTGGCATTGTTCTGATCAAGAGAGCTTTGTACAATGAACATTGTCATTTTGAGCATAAAGGCCACACTTCCATTTTCATAAAGGGCACTTTATGTCAAATTGCTTTTTCTTGAGCCTTGGACTTTCTTCCTTTGTAGCAAACAAGCTCCACAATCTCAGGCATAGTACAAGAAGTTGGTGCATGCTTAGAGATAGCCTGTACATGCCTATCTCACTTCACTTCCAACTTTGCTTTCAAAACAAGTCAAAGGGCCAAAAGCTTGTATCTCTCATATCTGATAAAACCAACAAAAACAAAGTTATCAAACAAGTTTAATACACCCTAGCAAGCCAGAAACACGATTCCTTAACCACTAAAATCTCCTTGTGCACAAAATCCCCATTTTCTTGCAAAACAGGGCCAGTTCTGCATTTTGCAAGCCACCATCAAATTCCCTCGTGCGTTTTTTCCAAAATTACTTCAAACACATTCCAACCAACATACCTGAGCTATCCAGATCACTCACAGTTTTTTGTAACTCCATTAACACACATTGCCATTTTTGTTTGGAAGCTTTGCAGGTTGAGTTCTGTAGCACGATTCAGGCTACCTCAAAACAAACTAAGCATTGGGAAAGCTTCAGTGGACATCAGGCAAGCTCAAAAGAACCTCAAACACCCTTGGAAGTTGTTGCATTGTCCAGCTCGAACTCAACTGAAACAGGTATTTCATGGACTTCTATCTCTCTATTTAGGAATAGTTAGACTTAGGTTTGTGAATGAAAGATATTGTATTCATAGCCCTGAAACTATACATGTGCTTAGTTTTCATTTATATTAATCGTGCTAGGAGAATTTCATCCATGAACTTTCTGAAAAAACTAGGTTAAGAATTAGGGCCAGAGAAATTCTCTTTGGTCTTTGAGAGTTAGCTTAAGTTTTTTATATGGTCAGATTTGTTGTTTGATGCTCTACAAGTTTCATGTTATGAGTTTTGTCAAAAAAGCACAGAATCAGGAGATAGCATTTTGTACATAGCACGCGCGCGCTTCTGTCTAGAGGAAGAAGATGAAGTTGGTTTTGGGCTGGGCCTGGACAGGCTTGCTTTTGGCACCCCCACTTTTCTTTTTACACCCCCTGGCCCTTTTCTTGTATATTTATCATTTTTGTATTTTTATTTTATTTCTGACCTTGATATTTTATTCTCAAATATAAAAAATACTTAAAAAATATTTTCATAAATATTTATATTTATTTGGTATTTATTTCAATTGTTTCTAGTATTAATACATTAAATACTTTATATTTACTTTTGTTTAAATGTAAAAATAATGTAAAAAATACTTTTATTTTTATTTATTATTTTTATACACATTTGAAAATATTTTCTTGAAATATATACATTTTTTTGTAAATAATTTATTTTATTTTTATACACTTAATATATTTAATACATATATATATATATATATATATATATATATATATATATATATATATATATATATATATATATATATATATATATATATATATACATATATAATATATTTTATTAAATAATTAGAACAAAAATAATACATTTTTATTTTTATTAATATTTTATACTAAAAATACCTTTTTTTCAATATACTTATATTTTTTGTACAAGTTGATACATTATTATATATAAATAATAAATAATACTATTTATTTAAGAAATTAGGGTTTTTGCCCTAAAAAACAAAAATAATTGAAATTGACTTTTTATTTATTTACATTTCACATTAAAAATACTTTTTACATACATAAAAACTTTTCTTGCATAATAAATTTTATTTAATATTTATTTATTGTATTTATTTAAATATTGTACATTTAATTGTTATGCCTTATACATTCAATTTGGTTGTAATAATTTAGGATTTAATTTCTTGCAAAATAATTCCCAATTCAAATTTGTACCCCCTCCCTATATCATGTTGTAATAGTGTAGAATTTAAATTCTTGCACCTTTAAGCTTTCAATTATGCCATGATTAGACTTAGGGTTTTGTATGCAAAAATCGAATTAACAAATAGCTTGACCTAATCAAAGACAAAAATGCATGAAAAAACAAACACAATGCACACTTGCACCCATAGGGTTACAATCCACTTGTTGCCTTCAAAAATGGGCCATGGTATGCATGTCAAGTACTTTGGCAAAACAAAAGATCATAGTCCCTCGATGACGCTATCTGAGTTGCCTAAACAAAATGATCAAGTCCCTGAAGAAAGTTGCCAAAAATACTTGACGCCATTGCTATCATGGTCTATACGATGACCCACACCTGTCCCGTTTAACATCCTAACACAAGGTTGTTCACCAAATACAATGGTGAAACAACACTGTTAAAAGGGTTAAAAACATAAGAAAGATCTTTGAGTAAAATAGGGTAGACAACTCTTAGTTACTTGATCAAAACTTGCAAAAACATCCTTGCTATTTTCAAAACACACTTCACAACACAATTTCAAAACCCTACTTTCAAACATTGAAAGCTTTTCAAAAGACAAAAACACATTTGTATACATTCAAACAAGAATCATTACAAAGGTTTCCACAACGATGGCCTCTTTTCAAAACATCTTTCAAAACAACACACAAAGCACCATTTCAAACAATTGAAGAGCACAATTTCAAACAATTGAAAAGCAAAGCAAGTGATCTAAGCAAGTAACTAAGAGCCCATGGATAACCATGGATATAAAGGGTGCTAATACCTTCCCTTTCTATAATCTACTCCCCGAACCCGAGAAAACATCTCAAAGGTCTTTCCTGTGCTTTTTGACCTTTCCTTAGGATAAAATAAAAAGTCGGTGGCGACTCTTGCTAAACCGAAACATTTGCGAACACAAATGCGAAACCTCTAGTTAGTTCTCCCACCGTATCACAGAACTGGCGAATCTGCTTGGGACAACTTTAAAAATGGAGTAACCTTAGGGATTAGATCACCCTTTGCATGATTATATTGTTTGCTTTGATTGCTTTACATTTGGTTCTCTTGTTTGGGCTTGAAATCCTCCACCCGGATTTGGGAAACATTCATAGGCAAATAACAATATGTTGTGGAAACTGTGCGGGGTATGCTGACATGGTTGAAGCAATAGCTATATTAGTGCGACATATTTGTGAGTACCGGTAGCCTTTGAGTCAATCAAAGAGAATACCGGGCCGCTGAGTGATGTCATGAAGCACTAATGAACTCTTAGAACCTTACTTGACCATCTTGACCTTTTATTAGGGGTAGTGAGATGACCGACTTTGGTGCAGTCCGAAGTTGGTAGATACTCGATACTACACTCATTGAGGGTTGTTTTCTTGGAATATTTTGGTCTCTAGTTAAGTGGATAAACCAAAACAATGAACGTAGAAAACAATCCAATGATATTGAGCTCCTTAGAACTTGGTTACTATTTATAGGACAAGTTTGAGCCAACTAAACTCATGAGGGTACTTACCTATGAAACCTCATGCAAGCCTGAAACTAGCGTTTTGAGTGACTTGCTTGTACATGTGCTTGTGGATAAATCATGAACACCATAAAGCATCATATGCATCCACTAACCATTTCAAGGGTTTGGATCTTCATCTTTGTTCTTGTTTTGTAGGTCATGGAATCTCTTCACAGGAAAAGAATTCAAGTCAACCTTGTGAGAATCCCTCCTCAACTCAAGGAGCTTACTTCCAGGATTCCAGAGAATTCTCTCTTCAGTGAAAGACATGGTAGACTTCTCAACTTGGTCAACTCCAACATTGAAGAAGACATGGTGAAAGTTCCCTTCCAGTTCTTTGATCCCCTCCACCACTGTTTCATATTTCCTTATTACCAGCTAGTACCCACTTTGGAGGAATTTTCTCAACTCTTGAGAATTCCTATTCTTAATCAACTACCCTACAACGGTATGGAAAAAGAACCAAATCCTGAAGATGTTGCTCAAGCATTACACTTGCAACCATCAGACATCAAGGGACATTGGGAAACCAGAAGTGGTGTCAAGGGTTTCTTGGCAAAGTTTCTGTTTGAGAAGGCACAAGACTGCTGGAATTCTCTTGATCTACAAGCCTTTGAAGAGATTGTGGCACTCCTTATCTATGGGTTGGTCCTGTTCCCAAACTCGATCAGCTTATAGATGTGAATGCTGTCAAGATTTTCATATCCAGGAATCTTGTACCTACACTGCTTGGGGACATCCTACACTCATTTTACACACGAACAATAAGGAAAAGAGGTGTTCTCATGTGCTGTACTCCTCTCCTAGAAAGGTGGTTTATTTCTCACCTTCCACAATCAGTTTTGAAGAATGAGCAGGGTTTAAGGTGGTCACAACGATTGATGACCCTCACACATTCTGATGTACATTGGTGTTCTCGGTCCAGAGAAAATGTCATCATCATTGATCGTTGTGGGGAATTACATAATGTCCCACTACTTGGCATTAGGGGAGGCATTACCTACAACCCCTGTCTAGCTTTGAGACAATTTGGATATGCTCGGAGGGATGGCCCTCGTGACATGCTGATTCCAGATCTAGTTTTTGACTTCGACAAAGATGCGCAAGGACTTCGACAAAGGTTCATCAGAGCTTGGAGGATACCCAACAAAGTGGATAGTAAGACACTGGGGCACAAGAATTCCATCCCCCTTGAGCCTTACCTCAAGTGGGTACGAACCCGCGCCCAGAATCTTATGATGCCATACCCTCACATTCTCCCCTTGATCAAAGAGCCTGTTATGGAAGGAGAGGTTCCATACACCATCCTACATCCAGACATGCCAACATCATTGGAAGAGTTACAAAAGAGTTGGATCCAACTCAAAGAAGAACGGAATACTTTTGAAGCCAGCTTCTACGCCATTGAGAAGAAGGTTTTGGAGCTTACCCGCCGACTTCATGAGGAGGAAACTCTCAACACTTACATCGCACCAAAGAGGATGCGCAATGTCTTTTTACATTAAGAATTTTGTAATATTTTGTCCATGGGGCATTTATGTACTAACAATTTCTTCTTAATATGACGTGTGTTCCTTTTTGTTTGCAACAAATTTGAATTTCTGAATCCTTGAATGCATTACATGAATAACATACCATTCATCATATGCATAAACAGGTCTTCACACCAGGTTTCCTTATCTTTCTGCTGTTTATTTCAGTAAGATAGATTTGGAGCAGACGGTCAAAGAGCTGCAAGCACAAAATTCACAATTCCAGCAACTCCTCATGACCTTGGCAAAGGGTCAAGAGGACCTCAAAGATCTGTTGGAGAAGAATAAAGAGAAAAAGAAGAAGAGGCCCGGAGTAGCCACTTTTGGAAGAAGGTTTGAAAGTAATTCCAGAAAGGTTCTCGAGTTCCCCTCAACGTCCGACGAAGGGGCTGGTAAAGGGAAAGGGGCTGCTGTACCTTCTGAATCTGAGGTTGAAGAGGAAGAAGAGGAAGAAGACGAAGACTACTCCGAACAACAATATCCTCCAGCGGATGATAAATATAAGAACCTTGAGGATAGATTGGCATCCATGGAGTTGCAGAGGGTCCCTGGTTTGGATTTTGAAGAACTAGGGCTGGTAGCTGGGATTGTTATCCCTCCCAAGTTCAAGGTGCCAACATTTGCCAAGTATGACGGTCTGTCGTGTCCAAAGATGCACCTGAGATCGTATGTCAGAAAGATCCAACCCCACTCATCTGATAAAGACCTCTGGGTACACTTTTTCCAAGACAGTTTATCTGGCACACAGTTGGATTAGTTCTATCAACTCGAGAGATCAGAGGTTCACAATTGGGAAGACTTAGCAGCTGCTTTTTACCGTCAATATCAATACAATGCTGATTTTGTGCCCACTCGTACTCAGTTACAAAGTATGGGGATGGCTTCCAATAAAGGATTTAAAGAGTATGCCCAGAAGTGGTGTGATCTGGCTGGAAGGGTGCAGCCACCGTTGTCAGATAGGGAGTTATTTGACATGTTTCTGGGGACTCTGTCTGGACCCTTCTTCAATCATCTAATCAGGAGTTCTTCCGCGGGATTTACTGAACTAATTTTGACCGGCGAGAGGGTCGAGGCCGGTATTAAAAGTGGTAAGATTCAGAAGGATACCTCCGCATCCGCTGTTGTTAAGAAAGCCTTCCTAGCTAAGAAGGAAGCCTCTGTTGTGTATTCTCAGAGGGGTCAGGAAAGAACCGAGCACCTGCCAACTGTAGGGGTTGTGATGATTCAAAACTCTTCGAATGATCAACCTCGTAACGATCAGTCAAGACCTAATCAACAACGGGTAGAAAGGCCACAACGGCAGTTCACCCGAATCAACATGACGCCAGCTCAAGTACTCCCTCATTTGTTGAAGCTGAATCTTACCAGTTTGAAGGAAGCGCCAAAGAACCCTAACACCTCATCTCCATACTACCACTCCAATGCCAAATGTTCCTACCATTCTGACAGTGTTGGGCACGATACCAATAATTGTTGGGCGCTTAAGAACAAAATCCAGGACCTGATTGATGCCAAGGAAGTAGAATTTGATGCTCCTGAGAAGCCCAATGTGATATCTACTCTGATGCCCAAGCACGGCCATAATGTTCATGCCGTTATAGAAGACCTCCATGTTACTGATGTTGCCGATATTTTGACTCTGTTATTAGTGATTAAAGAGAAGTTGATGAGAGCTGGGATATTCCCAGGCTGTGGGAAGGACTGTTATTTTTGTTTGAACATACGAGTTGACTGCCCAATGTTGAAATCAGGTGTCCAACGCCTGATGGATACCCAAGAGATACTTTTCCAGAAAACCCCTGTTGATACCTTCACTACTCCTGCTACTTTTGCTACTTCAATCAACGATATTGCAATCCTAACCATTTCCGACAATCCTCCCAAGGCTTGCAAAAGGCCTGTCAGGATTACGCCCAACCTTAAATCTGTATCATTAAAGATCACCATGCCGGGACCTATCCTGTACCAATCCAGCAAAACGATACCATGGAACTATGGAGGAGAAATCTTCAATCATGGTATCAAACAAATCGAAGCAGTCCAAGAGAATTCTGAAGAAGAAAACCCTGATATAGGGAACATTGCGGGTACAAGCAAGATAACCCGCAGTGGCCGGATTTTTTCTCCGGAGATTGCTCCCTCTCGAGCAGTTTTCGGACCCTCAAAAGCTTCTGTACCTGTTAGGCCATATGTGCAAGGCCCGATGATTGAATAATTCGATACTCCTGAAGTAAGACTGTGATACGGTGGGAGAACTGACTTGAGGTTTTGCGTTTGTTTTCGCAAATGTTTCGGTTTAGCAAGAGTCGCCACCGACTTTTTATTTTATCCTAAGGAAAGGTTTAAAAAGCACAACAAAAATCTTTGAGAAGTTTTCTTGGGTTCGGGGAGTAGATTATAGAAAGGGAAGGTATTAGCACCCTTTCTATCCATGGTTATCCATGGGCTCTTAGTTACTTGCTTAGATCACTTGCCTTTGCTTTTCAATTGTTTGAAATGGTGCTTTGTGTGTGTGGTTTTGAAAATGTTTTGAAAAAGATGCCTTGTCTAGGCAACCCTTGTAACAATTCTTTACTCGAATGTTTTACAAAAGGTGTTTGTCTTTTTTGAAAAGATGTTTCAAGGTTTTGAAAGTTGTTTTGAAAGTGTTTGTGGAGTGGGTTTTGAAAAGTAGGCAAGTGTGTTTTGCAAGTTGATCAAGTAACTAAGAGTTGTCTACCTCTAAATTTACTCAAAGATCTTCTCTATGTTTTAACCCTTTTAACAGTATTGTTCCACCATTGTATTTGGTGGACAATCTTGTGTTAGGATGTTAACGGGACAGGCACGGGTCATCGTATAGACCATGATAGAAATTTTGCAAAGTATCTTAGTATTTTTTTAGGGGACTAAGATCATTTTTGTAAGGAAACTTTGGATAGCGTCATCGAGGGACTATGATCTTTTGATTTTGTTTGTTTTACCAAGATACTTTGCATGCGTAACATGGTCCATTTTTGAAGGCAACAAGTGGATGTAACCCTAGGGGTGTTAGTGTGCAAGTGTGTTTTATTGCATACAAGAGTTTATTTTTTGAATTAGGATTTTCTATTTCATTGATTTTATCTTGCCATACACATCCTAATTACTAGCATTTATATTTGAAAGCAATAAAAAGCAGAAATATAAAATCCTACGCTATTACAACAATTAGGGGGGTGGGGATACATATTTGTACATGGGGTGTTTCAACGAGAAAAATAGGCAAGAAAAGAAAATAACAAAAACAAGATAGAGAGAAAGAGAGAGGGAGCCAGCACGCTGCTGAGAGGTCATCAGAAGTTCTGACTCAGACCCGCTGCCAGATGATCAACCTTTTGGTTAAACTGTATGAGTCATAACTTCTGACTCTGGCACCTGCAAAACAGAAACCTGTTAGTGGGGAGATCAGAAGTTCTGACCCCCCTGCGCTACAAGACAAAAGTTTGTTAGTGGGGAAATCAGAATTTCTGATCCTGCTGGAAATACAATAATTCTCAGAAGTTCTGATATTATTGGCAGCAGAACAGGCTTCAGATGCGCTAACGTCAAAGCCAGCACTTGGCTTCTCCCTGTGCTAATCAGAACATCTGCAACTTTGTTATTTTTCCATAAAACAGAAAACATATTTGGAACAGCTTCAACAAATGTCAAAGTGTTTGAGGGGACAGAACCAACAAGGTCACATGCAGGTTCTATGCTGGCTCAAAACATTCTGAGGTATGAAAATCCTCAGAACATAAACAGCAGCAATATGATATTTACATTATGTTTATTTGAGCATGCAAAGCTGATGATGCTTAGCAGCGTGATGAAGGTCAGCAGGTGCTTACCTGGCTGTTGGAAAAGTTTGTGAATGAGAGCTAGCTTTTGGCTCTGATGGTGTTCTGGACAGGTTCTTTTTTGAAAGGGGTGGATGAAGGTGTATGTATATATATGTTCAGAGGCTGAAAGAGTGTTCTTTAGTCACAAAGAAAGCTGGGTATTGATGAAGTTTGAAGGTAAGAAGTTCAAAGTTATGAAGTACTGGAAATTTTGGCAGAGTTACACAGTACTTTCTTGCTAAAAATTTCTGTTTCTATTCTAGCAATTTTTCTGGTTTTTTGGACGCCCTTTGAAAGTGGACAATGGTGCTCTATTTATAGGAAAAACTCTTGTGGCTTCTTGAACATTAAAGGCGCAAACAGAGGTTGAATTGTTCTTTGAAAGAAGTTCCTGGGAAGTTGTGATAACAGATAGCCTTTCAGCCTAGGATGGAACATCAGGCATGGATTGGGGAGAAGTGACCTTTAGGTGGACGGTGGCGCGTAGACCCATGCCCAAACCTTCATAAAGGGGTTTTACCAAGCCACACGTGAAGGGGCTACTTGGATGAATGTTCAGGAGTGGTTGGGAGCATTAATGAGCATTAAATGGTGATGAGACTTATCAACACCAATATTCTGGTAATATGAAAAACTTGAACCAGCAGTTCTGCTTTACCAAAAACAACGTGAACCATGCTCTGGTCTTGGCCTCTTGTTGTCCCAGCAAATTCTAGAGATTCTCCTGACTTTCTGACACGTTCCTTGGATTTGCTTCTGGAAATCCTGGGCTTAGAGATTCTGTATCAGTGTAACACCCACTCTTCTGACCTTTTCATCTTCTGATTTCAGCGTGTTCTGAAGGAGCCTTCAGACTTCCTTTCTTCCTTTGCGTTCCTTTAGCAAACTCTGGCTGATCTTACGTAACTGCTGAAAGAGTCATGTTCTATTTGAGGTTTATGCGTTGAGCCCAGCTTGCAACTTCTGAGTTGATGTAGCTGCTGAAGAGCCAACTTTTGACTGTGTTGAGCCCAGCTTACAACTTCTGAGTTGATGTAGCTGCTGAAGAGCCAACTTTTGACTGCGTTGAGCCCAGCTTACAACTTCTGACCGTTTCTATCTGGAGTTTGGTCCAGAAGTTCTGAAGCGCTGATTTCTTCTTAAACACCCATTTTTAGAGAAAATTCCAAATGTTTAGAATTTAATTTTTCTCAAGATAAAAGCGTTGCCTTTAGAGCTTGTGTGATCATTTTGCTCTTGTAAATGGTTCGCTTGGGCAAAAATGAAAATTCAGGACTTGGATTTGTTTCAGAGGGACTCTGAGAATCCAAGATGATTTCTTGAAGAAAGAGAGGGAAAATTTTAGGGTACAACAGTTGCCCCTGTTCAATCTTCTTGCACCTGAAGAGTTGGATTGGCAGATTTGCCTTTCGTGGCTCGAAGGTAAAAGGAGATTGGATACTAGAGTGCCCTTAAATTTTCACTTGTCAAGACATGGATGCAGGAATGGGCTTAGAGATGCCATTTGGAGATGGGCTTAAAGATGCCATCTGGAGGGGTGACAGAATTTTGTCGGGGATGGGCTTAAAGATACCATTTGGAATGTTTATTGAACTGTATCTGAAGATTGAGTTTGTATGAGCAGAAGAATGGCCTCTGCGTTTGGAGCGTATCCGAGTTGTAACCGCGTTTGGAGGTAGAATGAATATTAGAATGACTGCCGTGTCTGGAGTGTATCTGTATTGTATCTGGATAACAGAGAAATATCTGTGTGGAGCAACTGCGTGCTGGGGACAAATTCTGAATGAGTGACAGAATGGCAACCGTGTCTGGAGCGTATCTGGACTGTATCTGAAGATTGAGTTTGTATGAGCAGAAGAATGGCCTCCGCGTTTGGAGCGTATCCGAGCTGTAACCGCGTTTGGAGATAGAATGAATATTAGAATGACTGCCGTGTCTGGAGTGTATCTGTATTGTATCTGGATAACAGAGAAATATCTGTGTGGAGCAACTGCGTGCTGGGGACAAATTCTGAATGAGTGACAGAATGGCAACCGTGTCTGGAGCGTATCTGGACTGTATCTGAAGTTGAAAATTGTATGAGTAGCAGAATGACTTCCGTGTCGGGAGTGTATCTGAAACTGTAACTGGAATTGAGATCCGTATGAGTAATATAATGACTTTTGTGTTTGAAGTGTATCTGAAACTGTAACTGGGATCTAAATAAATGACAGAATAACTTCCGTGGCGAACGCACTGGGGAGAATCAAACTGCTGTTGTAAGGGTCAAAATGGTATCCGTGCTTGGAATGCATTTGAACCTTGAGGTGGATAAGTGGATCTGAATGAGAGATAGAATGGCTGCCGTGTCTGGAGCGTATCTAGTTTGTATCTGATCACTGTAGTCTGAATGAGTAGTAGAATGACCGTCGTGTCTGGGGTGTATCTTTACTGTATCTGACTTAAAATTCTGAATGAGTAATAGAATGACCGCCGTGTCTGGGGTGTATCCATACTGTATCTGAACTGATATTCTGGATGAGTAATAGAATGACCGCCGTGTCTGGGGTGTATCCATACTGTATCTGACTTAAAATTCTGAATGAGTAATAGAATGACCGCCGTGTCTGGGGTGTATCCATACTGTATCTGAATAATTGTTAATAATAGCCTTTTAATCTTATCCTGAAAAGGATGAAATGTTAGCTAAAACACAAAGTTATGTTTCATGATATGTATGATGCAATATATACGTTATATCAATGTTTATGATATGAATGTAAATGAATGCGCATGTAAGATGAAGAGCTGTCTTGCTGAGGATAACTGAATCCTGGATAACTGGAGATAATAATAATAGAATCTTGACCGCTGACGGGGAAAGTGAATCCTGGACTGCTGCAGGGGATTGTAAGAATTTTGATCGCTGGGGATGAGACATCCATGTTGACTACTGCTGGAGAATCAGGAGCTTGGGTTATATGCCAATCTACTGGGGATTGCTGTCCTGAGGAGACCTTCACTGGGGAACATCTGATTATCCTGTGAGGAACCGAGCATGAGAGTCTTCATTCTGCTTGTGAAATGCAAGATCTTCAAATGTTGAGGGATCTTAGGACCATTGCAGGGAATTGGAATTCCTTGGTGACTTGCGGGGAATGAGAATTTCTGATGGTCTCTATCGGGGAGTTCAGAATCTGGTAGACTCAAGCTGGAGAGGTATGACTGAGAATCTCCAGTTTGGTGGGAAGTATCTTTGTGGGGAGAAGGTTCACTAGTTTGATTCCGCTGGGGATTGGTAGTTGGAAGTTTTAGCTCCGCTGGGGTTTAACAGCTTTGACTTCGCTGGGGATAGGATTTTCATATTCTAGGGCTCCACTGGGGATGCTGAAACTTAACTATGAGGGGAAGGCTTTCGGGCTGGGGAAATCAGTTTTGAGAAAGCTCTTGTTCAGCTGAGGATCCTGAAGTCTAACTCTGTTTGGGAATTAAATTCTGGATTGAGGAATTTTGAGTTTAGATCTGCTGGTGATTCCTTCTGAGGGGGCATCGAGATATCTACCCGTACCTTCAACCTATCAGTAATCATCTTTCTTGATTCATAAGGGAATAATTATGTTCAAATGCATATGCCTATTTAACAAAACATTGGACGTTTCTCAAAATAAAACATAAGTGCAAAAGAAAAAAGAAAAGGAAGACAAAGCAAATTTATGTATTTGGAAAAGTATTTGTATTAACTTTCTATGAGTATATTTGTACAAAGGAGACAGCCATCCTAGTAAGAGGACGTCGTCGTAAAAATTGGAAAATTTATACAAAAGAAAGATGGCTATGTGAAATGATTCCATGGGATTCCATTCTGCTATAGCCTTCATAACTCTGAGTATCTGTTCATTCAATGCTTCGTCTGCTAGTGACTGGATTGATCAGAAGCTTGGAGCTGGTTGATGAAGAGATTGTTCTTAAAGTGATCCGACGAGACATAGTCATACGCTTTAATTCCCTAACTTTTGCCTGAATCGCCCTTTCGGGTTTTCGATCCACCTGGAAACCCCTTTTTGCCCAAGTCGCCCTTTCGGGTTTTCGACTTGCCGGGTGTACAGATTTTTTTGTTTTACCCCTAATTTTTGCCTGAACTGCCCTTTCGGGTTTTCGGTTCACCGGGATGCCCATTTTTGCCCAAGCCGCCCTTTCGGGTTTTCGACTTGTCGGGTTATTTTATGCGTAGTATCTTTTGACTATGTCTATGTTCGCAGGGTGTGGTAAATTGTCACCATCCATGGTGGTCAGAATCAGTGCACCACCAGAAAATATGCTCTTGATCACAAATGGTCCTTCGTAAGTAGGAGTCCATTTTCCCCTGGGATCACTTTACAGTAAGATAATCCGCTTGATTACAAGATCTCCGACTTGATATACCTGACGTCTGACTTTCTTGTTGAAAGCCTTGATCATCCGTTTTTGATACGTCTGACCATGGAAAACAGCAGCGAGTCGCTTCTCGTTGATCAAATTGAGTTTATCAAGTCGGGTCTGAATCCAATCATCTTCATTCAAACCCGCATCTTTCATAATCCTTAAGGAAGGAATCTGAACTTCTATGGGTAGGACAGCTTCCATGCCATATACCAAGGAAAATGGGGTTGCCCCTGTTGAAGTACGTGTTATGGTACGATATCCGTGCAGAGCAAACGGTAGCATCTCATGCCAGTCTTTGTAGGTGACTGTCATTTTCTGAATGATCTTCTTGATGTTTTTGTTCGCAACTTCAACATCACCGTTCATCTTCGGCCGATAGGGAGATGAATTGTGATGATAAATCTTGAACTGTTCGCACAATGCGGTGATCATAGTATTATTCAGATTTGTACCGTTGTCTGTGATGATCCTGTCGGGGACACCATACCGGCATATGAGGTTCTGCTTGATGAAGCGGGCAACCACATTTTTAGTAACAGAGGCAAAGGAAGCTGCTTCGACCCATTTGGTGAAATAATCAATGGCGACCAGGATGAAGCAATGTCCATTGGACGCCGTGGGCTTGATCTCCCCAATCATGTCAATGCCCCACATTGTAAATGGCCAAGGAGCTGTCAAAACATTGAGAGGAACCAGAGGAATATGAATCTTGTCAGCGTAGACTTGACATTTGTGGCAAGTACGGGAATGTTGGTGGGAATCTGCTTCCATGGTAGACCAGTAATAGCCTGCCCTTAGGATTTTCTTAGCCATTGTATGCCCGCTCAAGTGAGTGCCAAACGTACCGCTGTGTATCTCAGTCATGATTAGCTCTGCTTCAGCTTTATCCACACATCGAAGTAAAACACAATCATGGCTGCGTTTATAGAGGATGTCGTTGCTCAGGAAGAACTTGGCAGCAAATTTCCTTAGAAACTTCTTGTCATTTATGGAAGCTCCTTCGGGATAATCTCTAATCTGGAGATACCTTTTGATTTCGTGAAACCAGGGTTGTTCCACTACTTCTTCGGTATTAATCTCATGACAATGCGCAGGTTCATCCATTCGCTCGATGGTGATTTGGGGAGCCTCGTTATCCCAGTTGAGTTTAAACATGGAAGACATTGTAGCCAGAGCATCTGCTAGCTGATTCTCTTCTCGCGGGAAATGCTCGAAGGTGATTTGCTCGAAATGAGGAAACAATGTCAGGACATGTTCTTTGTATGGGATAAGATTAGGATGTTTGGTATCCCACTCTCCTTTGATTTGACTGATAACCAAAGCCGAATCCCCAAATACGATCAAAGATTTGATCCCCAAGTCTATAGCAGCCTTGAGACCAAAAATGCAAGCTTCGTATTCAGCCATGTTGTTGGTATAGCTGAAGCAAAGTCGGGCTGTGAAAGGTGTGTGGCAACCTTCCGGGGAAATGAGTACTGCACCGATATCGTTTCCAAGTGCATTTGAAGCACCATCAAAGTACAGGGTCCATCGGGATCCTTTTTCAGGTCTATCATACGGTCCGTTACCTTCAATGTTGTCCAAATTCATGATGTCCTCATCCGGGAAGTCGAATCTCATGGATTGATAATCTTCGATAGCTTGATGAGCTAGATGATCAGCTCGTACACTCCCTTTTATAGCTTTTTGGGTGGTGTACTGGATGTCATACTCAGTCAGGATCATTTGCCATTTAGCGATTCTTCCAGATAACACAGGCTTTTCAAAGATATACTTGATAGGATCCATTTTGGAAATCAACAGAGTGGTATGAGTCAACATATACTGTCTCAGTCGGCGAGCAGCCCATACCAAAGCGCAGCAAGTTTTCTCAAGCAGTGAGTAGCGAGTCTCGCAGTCGGTAAACTTTTTGCTAAGGTAATAAATGGCATGCTCTTTTTGACCAGACTCGTCATGCTGGCCCAATACGCACCCCATTGAGTTATCCAACACGGTCAGATACATGATCAGCGGCCTTCCTTCGACGGGTGGCATCAGAATAGGAGGTTCTAGCAAGTACTCCTTGATCTTATCAAAAGCAGCTTGGCAATCGTCGTTCCATTCGACTACCTGATCCTTCTTTAATAGTTTAAAAATTGGCTCACATGTATAAGTCAGATGAGAGATGAATCTGGAAATATAGTTCAAGCGCCCCAAGAACCCTCTAACCTCCTTTTCAGTACGGGGAGCAGGCATTTCTCGTATAGCTTTCACTTTTGCTGGATCGACCTCAATGCCTTTGTTGCTGACAATAAATCCTAGCAGTTTACCAGACCTAACTCCAAAAGTACACTTACTTGGATTCAGCCTGAGTTTGTACTCTTTCAACCTGGCAAACAACTTATGCAAATGCTCAAGGTGTTCCTCCTCTGTTTGTGATCGAGCTATCATATCATCTACATAGACTTCGATCTCATGATGTATCATATCATGAAACAAAGCTACCATGGCACGTTGATAAGTTGCCCCTGCGTTCTTTAGTACGAACGACATCACCTTGTAGCAGAAGGTACCCCATTGTGTAACAAAGGTTGTTTTGTCCATGTCCTCGGGGGCCATTTTAATCTGGTTGTAGCCCGAGAATCCATCCATGAAGGAAAACACCTTGTGCTGAGCCGTGTTGTCAATCAAAATGTCGATGTGCAGTAGCGGAAAATCATCTTTAGGACTAGCCCTATTCAAATCCCGGTAGTCTACACACATCCTGACCTTGCCGTCTTTTTTAGGTACTGGCACAATGTTAGCAACCCATTGTGGATAGGATGTAACCGCCAGAAAGCCAACGTTGAACTGCTTCATTACTTCTGCTTTAATCTTCTCAGACATGTCGGGCCTCATTCGACGGACTTTTTGCTTGATCGGTGGACAATCCTCTCTTATAGGGAGATGGTGAACCACGATATCTGTGTCTAAACCCGGCATGTCTTCATAAGACCAGGCAAAGATTTCGACATACTCATTCAACAGCTGTATCAAACGCTCCTTGACCCCTGGTTCCAGATTGGCACCCACTTGTATTTCCTTCCGGTCTTCCTCTGTTCCTAAGTTGACAGTTTCCAACAACTCTTCGTGAGGCAAGATGGCCCTTTCTTCTTGCTGTAGAAGTCTGGCTAGCTCTCCTGGTACTTCACAATCTTCGTCATCTTCACACTCAGCCTGATTGACCAGATCTTCAGAGTTATTGAAGGACATAGCAGAATAGTCACCCATAGAGTCCAGAGTGGATGGGTACCTGCATTTGTTAGTATGGGTGTGTGTAAGGGATAACCATCCTTAAACAAACAAAAATGCAAAAGGAAAGAAAATGAACACATCAGTTGATCAATGAAAAACGTCCAATGAATCATTAAACATGGCATATGGATATGAAGATAATCAAAAACCCTTACAAATGGACCTACATGCCCCGGGCAAGGCATGAGGTGAAAAAGTAGCGTGCAGATTGTTCAAAAGTAATTATTACAGACCACAGGAAATGTTTGGCAGATAATTACTGATTAATAAAAGTAATGGGGACAAAGTATTTTGCCTCCCAGTTGCGTAGTCCTCCTTCGATGGTTGGGAAGATCCAATCCTCAATGTTGGCCTCTTCGTCTTCACCTTCCAAAGCATTGATTCCAAAAGGAGAAATCTTGATGGGCGTTCTTTCAACTTTTGAGCGGCGCATAGCTGTCTGCCCCACGGTAGTGAATCCTAATCCAAACTTGTCTGTTTTGTAGGGAATATCAGGCAACTGACCCCATGTTGAGCTCTTCCCTTCCTTCATCGCAGCTTTCGCGTCTTTTAGAGATGCCATCCTGGCCATCTGCTTCGGTACCTCAGCTACCGTTTTTGTTACTGCCACCTCATGAGAGACTTCCTCAAAGTGCTGGAATGGCGTTTCAATGAATTCACCCTCAACCTCTACATACCGAAAGGAGTTCAAGTGGTTGATCATATATTCCTCTTCACCGTGCACGGTTATGATCTTTCCTTTGACAGGGTATTTCAGCATTTGATGTAGGGAGGAGGTGACTGCCCCAACATTGTGTATCCAAGGTCTCCCTAGCAAGCAAGAGTATGACGGACGGATGTCCATCACATAGAAAGTTGAGGGGAACACTTTTGTGCCTACCTTAATGGGAATGTCAACCTCCCCATGTACCATTCTCTTTGACCCATCAAATGCCCTCACAATGATATTACTTGGCCTTAACTCCAAACCTTCACAATCCAATCGGTCGAGAGCCTTCTTAGGCAGCACGTTCAGAGAAGAACCAGTGTCGACCAAAACATGGGCCAGAGTAGTTCCTTGGCATTCTACTGACACATGTAATGCGTCATTGTGCTTTCTTCCTTTTGGGGTCAGGTCAGCATCAGAGAAACCTAGGACGTTGTCTACGGTAAGGCTGGCCATGCAATCTTGGAATTGGTCGACAGAGGTTTCCTGGGGCACATGGGCTTTCTTCAGAAAATTTATCAATGCTTTGGCGTGCGCCTCTGAATAAAGCAGTAATGCTAACATGGAGATCTTCGAGGGGGTTTGACCCTGTTGCTCTACCACGTCATAATCACTCTTTTTAATTATCTTCAGAATCTCCTCCATCTCTTTCTTAGAGGTTTCGGGGATGACCAAAGGTTGAGCTCTCGTCCTGACGAGCTCATCTTGGATCCCTTTCCCCTTATCAGCAGAAGTAGGAGGGACAACAACAGGAATAACAGCATCTTCAATCAACGAAGTTCTTGCAGAAAGTTTTATTGGTGCAGGAGTAACTTTGGCAGCGGCTGAGGGTCCAAAGATTGCCTTTGGGGGGGCAATCTCTGGAGAAAATATTCTCCCACTTCGGATGATCTTGCTTGTACCGGCAATGTTTCCAATGCTGGCATTTTCTTCATCAGAGCTTTCCTCGGTTATCTCAACTTGCTTAACACCATGGTAGTAGATTTCTCCACCGTAATTCCATGGTATTGACTTGTTAGAACTGTAGGGGACAGGCCCAGGCATGGTTATTTTCAAGGGAACAAACTTTGTAGAGGATGTAATCTTAACAGGCTTTTTGATGGCCTTGGAAAGATTGGTGGAAATGGTGATAATTGAAACATCTTCGATAGGGGTTGGAATAGCAGGAATCTTTTCAAACAGAATTTGCTGACTGTCCATCAGGCCTTGGATGCCTTTCTTCAGTAATTGATAGTCGATTGGTAGAGAGGAAAAACAGTAGCAGTCTTCTTTGCATCCTGGGAAAATCCCAGCCTTTAACAGATTTAACTTGATCGTCAACAATGGAGTCATCAAGTCATCAACATCAGGAACATACATATCTTCTTCAATAGCATGGACATTTCGACCATGCTTCGGCATCAGAGCGGATATTACGTTTGGTTTCTCTGGAGCATCGAACTCAACCTCTTTTGCATCTATCAAGTCTTGAATTTTATTCTTTAGTGCCCAACAATTGTTTGTGTCATGTCCGACGCTATCAGAATGGTATGCACACTTAGCATTCAGATTGTAAGCTGGTGAGGTTGTATTCACATTTTCGGCGCTTCTTTGATATTTGTGAGATTCAGCTTCAACAAGTGTGGAAGAACTTGTGCGGGCGTCATATTGATGCGGGTGAACTGCCGTTGTGGCCGTTCTCCCCATTGCTGTTTAGGTCTGGACTGATTTCCACGAGGCTGATCATTTAATGAATTTTGGACCATCACGGCCCCCACAGTCGGCCGGCGCTCAGTTCTTCCCACTCTTCTCTGAGAGTACACAACGGTCGTTTCCTTCTTCGCCGGAAATGATTTCTTAACAGTTGTAGATGTAGAGGCATCCTTTTGAATCTTCCCATTCTTAATGCCGGCTTCCACCCGTTCGCCAGTCAGAATTAATTCAGTAAACCCTGCGAAAGAGCTACCGATCAAGTGGTTGAAGAACGGGCCAGATAAGGTCCCCAAAAACATATCAACGAGTTCTCTATTAGAAAGAGGTGGCTGCACTCTTCCGGCCAGATCGCGCCATTTCTGGGCGTATTCCTTGAATCCCTCACCTGAGGCCATCCCCATACTCTGTAGCTGAGTACGAGTTGGTGCCAAGTCAGATTTATATTGATATTGGCGATAAAAAGCAGCTGCCAAGTCTTCCCAACTATGTATCTCTGATCTCTCAAGCTTGTAAAACCAGTCTAGCTGTGTACCAGACATGCTATCTTGAAAGAAGTGTACCCAAAGATTTCGGTCGGACGTATGAGGTTGAATTCTTCGGACGTACGACCTTAAGTGCATCTTCAGGCAAGACAGTCCGTCATACTTTGTAAAAATTGGCACCTTAAACTTTGGAGGGATCACAATTCCAGCAATTAATCCCAGATCTTCGAAATCCAACCCGAGAACCCTTTGCAGCTCCATAGCTGCCAGTCTGTCTTCCAAGTTTTTGTATTTGTCGTCGGTCGGCGGGTATTGTTGCTCTGAGTAGTCTTCCTCTTCTTCAATCTCTTCCTCTTCAGCTTCGGATTCAGAAGGTACCGCAGCCCCTTTTCCTTTACTGGTTTCCTCTTCAGATGCGGAGGGAAATTCAAGAACTCTTCTGGCTTCACCCTCAAACCTTCTCCCTAAAGTAGCTACCCCCACTCTTTTCTTCTTATTTTTCACTTTTTCTTGCTCTTTGTTCCCAAGCAGTGCTTTTAGATCCTCCTGACCCTTTGCCAAGTGTTACCGGTGGATCTGGAACTGACTGTTTAACGCTGGTTCGCGAAATGTCGCGGAAGCAAGAGTCGCCACCGTCTTTTATTTTCTCCAAATGGAAAGGACAAAAGCACAGAAAAATTCCTTAAAGAGATTGCTCTCGGTTCGGGAGGTAGGTTATAGAAAGGGAAGGTGTTAGCACCCTTTCCATCCATGGTTATCCATGGGCTCTTAGATACTTGCTCACTTGTGTTTTCAAAAATGGTTTGTTTGCTTTCCAACTGTGGGTTTTAAAAAGTTTCTTTGAAAATTTCAGTTCGACTCTTGTATCGGTCCTCAAGAGTGTTTGAAAAATTTCTTTCGAAAGCTTTTTGAAAATGTGTTGGTGTGAAAAGTATTTTGTTTTATTTTGAAATTTAGAGCAAGTATCTAGAGTCGTCTACCTACCCTAAGGAATTCGTCTGTGTAAATGTCCTTTAAAGTAATGCCATCCCACCATTGAGAGGTAGGTAGCATAACCGTTGGAGGTGTTCGGGTCAATTCGAAGGTTCGGGACATGGTGATCACCGGAGCAATAGGAAGACACCTTAGAAGCTACCCTCGTGCCAGGTTCCCGGATCATGAGGAGTTACTAAGACATCCTCTACTCGACGATCACCTTTCGAGGCAAGGCAACAGTGAGGCGTACCCTAGGGGTGGTGTGTGCGATTCGTGTGTCGTTTTCATTTGCATTTATCTTGTCATGTTATCGGTGTTCTACGCTTGTTTTTATTTAAGGCCATTCATTCTTGCATGCTTTGGATTAACAGTTAAAAATATTTGCGAGGAAAAGTAAATCTAAAGCTATTACAAATGGCGCGGGTCCACATCGCCAAAATTAACCAGGACCCGATTTGATAGAAAAATAAATAAATTGAAAGTGCGAGAAGTAATTACAAGGCTTCGGGAGAGGTACATAATTATTTAAGCAAAATAAAATAAATATGCGAAATTAAATCGAAACGAGGGCGTTGGACCCTTTTGCAAAAATTAAAATTACATGAATTAATTAATTTAAGAAAAGAAATTGTTTTTGTTTTTTGGTATTTTTAATATTTTAGGATTTAATAGAAAAAATTAATTGCAATTAAACGCTAACCCTAATTCTATCTCATTTTAATTTATTAAGAAGACGTTAAAATTTAACCTAAATTAAACCTAATTTTTATATACAATTTTAATTATGAAAATAAATAAAATAAATAATATTATTGTGAAAAGGAAAAATTAAAAGGAATAAAATATTTATTAAACCTAGTTCTATATTTTTTAGATTTTGTTATGAAAGGAATTAAAATAAAAACCCTAATTAAACTAATTAATTTACATGCATTTATTTACAAGAAATATTAAAATAAAATATTTATTATATTTTTTATCTTTTCTGATTTTTATGCATTTTTTATATTTATGAAAATAATTAATTAAATCAAAACAATAAAGAAAATAAAATAATAATTGAAAATAAAATATAAGGAAAATATAGAGAATTGCAAACCAGGGGGGGTGGTAGTCCCCAAATGGGAGGTTTGGCCTTGGTAATTCAGGCCCAATGACCTTCAGGTCCGTTTGACTTTCCCACTAGCGTGTAGCAATGTTGACCTGAGTTTATGGTGTTCCTCCACTCTATGCCTTTGGATTGATCTTGAGAGGGACGTGTCACGCTTGATTTGGAAATGTATCATGGTCCTCAGTAAGTGAAACGGCATGTGAACCTTGTTTGAAAAATAATATGAAGAATAATGCAGACCTGGGGCTCGAACCCAGGTCTTGGACGTCAACACAATCAACGCTTGCCAGCTGAACCACTGAATCCTTTTGTTAAATAAATAAACAACAAATAATATAATATGAAACAACGCGTTAGTGGGTTAAAGCGCGCGAGTTTTCAAACTAGCCAGTCGTTGGCAGCCACGACATCATCGTCTCCATGTTCCTGAAAATGTAAAAACAATGGCCACGGTTTTTTACGCGTTGTTTTAGGTGGCTTTAAGGAAAATAGCGATTAGCCCTCAGTCGCTCATAAATTGAGCGCGAGGGTTCCCTTATGACCGTCAGAGCGTCCTGAGTTGAATGGTGATGGTTTTGAGGGCTAATTTTTCTTTAAATAAAAACCCCCAATTTTGAGGTCCTGCAAACCCTAGAACATGGCAATGGTGAAATCGTGTATACAGCATAATAACATGATTGAATCATATGGTTAGCATCAGAACAAGGTAATAATCATGAATCAATGAATAAAAGTTACAAAGGATGCGTAAATCATGATGCACGATTATGAATTTTTCTTGGAATATCTTGAATGCTGTATACCAATTCCTTGCGTTTTGATGGTTGTTTCTGATTGGAATATGTCCAGTGACCTTCAAGGAAGCTAATGGAACAAGAATTAGGTCTTGAATCGCCCTGGAAGTGTACTTTCAGTTTTGACTTTTTTAGAGAAAATTTCAAGTTGTCAATGGAGTTTCTTGAGTGGCTGCGTGTGTCTTTGCATTAGGGTTGTGTTTCTTGTATATGTAGGAACAATTAGGTTAAGAAATTTGATCCAAAAGGCTTAGCATCCATGACTTTGAAAGATTTGATTTGCAAGATCTTTTTTCAAATATTTTTCATATGTTTTTGTACCAATTAAGATCAAATCACTCCAAATCTTTCCTTATCTGCATATACACGAAATCTTGAGGCTAAAACATGTATAAAAAGATTGGTTAGGGTAAGTTAAATATTTTTCATATATTTAAATGATTTAAATGAATTAATATAAATAAAAATTCAAATAAATAAATAAAAAATGAGAAAATACTTCCCTTTGGGCCAAGTGGTCGTGCACATGTTGTGGATGATGAATTATGGAAGAAATATGGGCCCATTAGCAATTTTAGGTCATTTGCATCAATGTTGACTTTTCAAAATATCCAAAGATTTCCCAACTTCCACAAGGCACAACTTGCTCAATTTTTAAGCTTTTCTCATGTTCTTGGACATTTTGGAAAGGTCTTTGAGTCCTCTAACCAATGTCTTTGGTCCCATGTCATTTTGATTTACCAATCTCAAGTTATGGCCTTTGACTTAAAGTCCCTTTTTGTTGACTTTTGAAAATGACCTATAATGTTGAAATTGATAACTTTTTGTGAGAGCATTTCTTGGACTTGAAGTATGAAGATGAGTTGTAGGAAATGTCTTTCTCTTCAAAATGGGCTTTGGATGGAATTTTTATGATGATCCATGTGAAAGTTATGCCCTGGTCAATTTCAGTTGACTTTTTCAGCTGTCCAAATAAGGAAACTTTTTGCATCTTGATGATTTCTGAGCCAAATTTTGAGAATCATGATCAAGCATTGATCAAATGGTGTTTGTGGCTTCAAAATGATATGTTGACCAAAAATTTGAACTTTTGACTGTCAAATGACCATTTTGCCCCTACAGTTGACTGTAGTGCAATTAGGGTTTTTGACTGTGCAATTTTGTGCTGAATGTCTTGAAACTTGATATGAGGATACTTGACCATATTTGTAGGCATGTGAGACTTGATTGGACCTTTGAAAACTTCATTTTCTTGATCAGAACACAAACCCTAGTTTTGACTGCTTAAGAGGCTCTTGCACTGTGCAACCCTTGGGGAATTTTGCAGCTTGGCTTGGCAATTTCTTGGAGAATATGGGAGGGCAAATTTTGGGGTACAACAGTTGCCCCTGTTCAATCTTCTTAGACCTGAGGATGCAGATTGGCTGACGTGCCTTTCGTAATCCGAGGGTAGAAGATGATTGAACACTAGAGTGCCCAGAAATTTGCGCTCACATAGTGGCAGTGTGGTGGAATGGGCTTATAGATGCCATTTAGAGGTCGATGAACAGGATGATGGGCTTATAGATGCCATCTGGATGTTGATCGCGTACGAAATTCCTTAGCGAGAACCTGCATACCTGCAAAAGAAAAATGAGTACCTGACACGTTGCAGGAGTTGGTTTTCAGATGCTTGGTATAGATGTGTCCTGACTGGTTACGGGAGCTGAGTCTGGAGCTTCACAAGATGATGAATGAACCAGGGATGGTTACTACCTTAGTATGAATGGTAAGAGAACCTTGGGTGATTTTAACTTCAACAACGCTCGTTGAGAAAAATCTTAGCGGGAATTACCATCTTTGCAGTATCGGGAAGAGAACCATAGGCAATTATAATCTGGAAGGGAATTGTCACCTCACTCACTGTCGGAGAGGGAACCATAAGAAAAGGAATTATCACCTCACTCACCGTCGGAGAGGGAACCATAGGAGATTATCACCTCACTCACCGTCGGAGAGGGAAACATCTGAAAAGGACTTACCACCTCACTCACCGTCGGAGAGGGAACCATAGGAGACTATCACCTCACTCACCGTCGGAGAGGGAAACATCTGAAAAGGACTTACCACCTCACTCACCGTCGGAGAGGGAACCATAGGAGACTATCACCTCACTCACCGTCGGAGAGGGAAACATCTGAAAAGGACTTACCACCTCACTCACCGTCGGAGAGGGAACCATAGGAGACTATCACCTCACTCACCGTCGGAGAGGGAAACATCTGAAAAGGACTTACCACCTCACTCGCCGTCGGAGAGGGAACCATAGGAGACTATCACCTCACTCACCGTCGGAGAGGGAAACATCTGAAAAGGACTTACCACCTCACTCACCGTCGGAGAGGGAACCATAGGAGATTATCACCTCACTCACCGTCGGAGAGGGAAACATTTGAAAAGGACTGATCGCCTCACTCACTGTCGGAGAGGGAACCATCTGAAAAGGAATGATCGCCTCACTCACCGTCGGAGAGGGAACCATCTGGGATAACTTCTACTGAGTCTTTATCGGAAAAATCTGTTGGGAGTCGATTTAGCTGGACTAGAGAAGGCCTTGAAATATGATTGAGAATTTCAACTGCATCTTTCCTGAAAGGTAAAGGTCAGTCATATGCAATGCATGATATGGATCAAGCAATGATATTCTAAATATAAATGCGATTTGTATGATATAATGCGTCTATGCATGCTATGATGATGTATGTGATGTTTTATGAATGTATGTTTTCGTCTAGGAAATTAAATCCTTGACAGGTGCCGGGAAGTCATATCCTGGGCTGATGTTGAAAAATAGATTTTTGCTTCCGCTGGGGATGATAGTTGCAAGAATACCGGTAGGAGAAGATGACTCCGTTGCGGAATAAACTTGGCAAATGGAAGATTCTGCGGGGAGAAAAAGATACTCTAGAGACCATGCTGGGAAGCAATACTCTGTGGGAAGAGGGATGCCTTGCTGAGTGTTGATAATAATTTGCTGGGGATACCCTTGTTGTTGGAAGTGTTGATGGACTTCGCTGGGGTAAGAAGACTTCGTCGAGGACACTCTTTCCGTGGCTTTTGGCTGAGGATAACCCAGTTATATCCTGTTAAGGAAATAACTCTTTAAATCAAGCCGGGAGACGTGTTCGTGCTCTGCGAGGGAATAAGCTTCCAGAATTTACTGGGGATAAGCTTACTACTTGGGGAAGATGAATTCCAAATTTCCTATGGGAATTGGATTGGACTCTCCTGGGGAGATTTTGGACTGCAATTTTGTAAGTTGAAAGAGGGAGCCTATGTAGGGTTGCCTGCTGATGAGCTCGTGTAAAACCGCATCTGAAATGGAGAAAGAACCTGGGTAGGGTTACTTTGATGATGAGTTCGTGTAAAACTTCGTTCTTGGAAAGGGAGAACCTGTGTAGGGTTTCTGGGTGACGAGTCCATGTAAAACTGCATCTTGAAGAGAGGGAACCGGTGTAGGGTTGCTTGGTGAGGTAAGTTCATGTAAAACTTCTTGGTGAACCGGGGTGAGGTTATCTTGAACTAAATCCATGTAAGACTTCTGGGGGGAACCGGGGTTAGGTCGCCGCAGGATAAGTTCGTGTAAAACTTCTTGACGAACCGAGGTAAGGTCATCTTGAGATAGGTCCATGTGAGACTCTTGGAGGAACCGGGGTTAGGTTACTTGGATAAGTTTGTGTAAAAACTTCTTGATGAACCGGGGTTAGGTCATCTTGAGATAGGTCCATGTAAGACTTCTGGAGGAACCGGGGTTAGGTTACTTGGATAAGGTGGTGTAAAAACTTCTTGATGAACCGGGGTTAGGTCATCTTGAGATAGGTCCATGTAAGACTTCTGGAGGAACCGGGGTTAGGTTACTTGGATAAGTTTGTGTAAAAACTTCTTGACGAACCGAGGTAAGGTCATCTTGAGATAGGTCCATGTGAGACTCTTGGAGGAACCGGGGTTAGGTTACTTGGATAAGTTTGTGTAAAAACTTCTTGACGAACCGAGGTAAGGTCATCTTGAGATAGGTCCATGTGAGACTTCTGGAGGAACCGGGGTTAGGTTACTTGGATAAGTTTGTGTAAAAACTTCTTGATGAACCGGGGTTACGTCATCTTGAGATAGGTCCACGTAAGACTTCTGGAGGAACCGGGGTAAGGCTACCTGATTTTTAATGTTGATCTGGGATTTGTAAAGGTAAATGGTAATCATCTTTATATTGACCTTAGTGTTTTGGTTGACAGAGCAACTGGACCGCCTGGACGACTCATTACTGCCCCTGTTTATGAGGTGAAGGGAGAAGATACCTTGGAGGTCGTTTGACAAATCTTCTGGCAGACAAGTGACGAGATGCCGGGACATAGTTGTACGCTTTGATCCCTAACTTTTGCCTGGACCGCCCTTTCGGGTTTTCAGTCCACCGGGATACCCATTTTTGCCCAAGCCGCCTTTTCAGGTTTTCGACTTGCCGGGTGTACATGTTTTTTTCATTTTCATCCCTTATTTTTGCCTAGGTGTGTCAACCTAGCGAGTCTTTGGTTTTGCGTAGTATTTTTTCGACCATGTCCGTGCTTTCAGGATGCAGGGGGCTGCCCCTGTTGGAAGTACTCTGTCATGCCCCAGATATTGGGCAATGCTCCTACTGTGCCCCTTGATTGGAGGTACTTCTGTTCACAAGGTGTTCATCGTGCGAATTTCCCTGCTGTTCAAACAAATAGTCATATGCAAACAAGGTTATTTTAAGAATGCAAAAGCCTATGTCTGTCTTGAATTTTGAAAATGCATTTTTTTGTAATACAGTGCGGTGTTAACTCAAGATTTTACAGCAAACCTTCAGGAGTCAGGATACCTTCGTAACAGTATGCTTTCTAACTAACCCATGCTTCAGCTAGGACTTTTAAGGGTTATATCGTGGCCTGGTTCACGGTTTAAGAAACAAAGGATAAAGGCTCAAATTATTTGTACCCACCCGCTCTTCGTGATGTTCTCCAAACCTAAACTCAGTTGATCATACGTTAGACCTTGTTTGAGTCTTTGCTCGGATTTTCCAGTGATGGTTCGGACATTGATAACTTATTTTGAATAGGCAGTCATTTCCTTTTTTGTTGAGGGTTTGTAAGACCTCTTTCTTTTTGATTTTGTTATCCCTGTTTTTTTTTTGCCTGAGCTGTTTCCCTTTTTTGGAATCACAGTCAGCGGGATGCCCCAGTTTTGTAAGTCTTCTTTATAGGTTTTGACTTAATGGGCTTTTCATTTTTTGAGATATAATGACTGCCTTTATTGATCATTCGGAACCATCACTGTCTTTCTTCGTTTTATTTAAGGACCTCTTTGGTGCCATTCGTTATGCACTTGGATCAATTGAGAGAACTACCCTGCCCCAGGTTATGATTAAGGGTTTTAATTTTCGAAAAGAAAAACTCCTACTTCTTTGGCTCAGAAGGGTTGACGAGGGATTATCATCCTTATAACTCCAGTGTTTAGGGATTGAAACAATGCATGTACCTCATAAGCGGGGTTCGTTCAAAAGCATATTGTAGATCGTGGTATCGTTTTCGTCATCCTCCCTCAAGAGGCTTAGAATTTTCAATTAAGAGTTGACCATCGCAAAAATATGAAAGCAGTTTTAAGCATAGTAAACATAATTGATTCAAGACAGACATGTGTAATGCATTCATGAAATAAAAGAGTTTAACATGATAATTGTTTATCTGAACAAGAAAAGAAAAATACAACTTGAATTCAAATGAACAAAAATCTCTCGACCCTAGCCATGTTTTGGCAATGGAGCAGGGATCGCGTTGGGAGTCTCAGCAGGCTCAAATTCAATCTCTTTAGCATCGATCATGTTCTGAATTTTGTACTTCAGTGCCCAACAGTCCTCAGTATCGTGCCCCGGGCTATCAGAATGATAAGCACATCTTGCTTCTGGGTTGTAGCTTGGAGAGGAGGTCTTGGGGTTTGCAGGAGGGTTGATTACTGCAATCAGGTTCATCTTCAACATGTGCTGCAATGCTTGTGATCATGGCATGTTAATGTTGGTGAATTGTCTTTTAGGCTCGTCCGGCCTTCGCTGATTTCCCTTTTGTGGTTGGCGGTGTGGTGCAGAACCAGAGATCATGACTGCCCCTGCATGTTGGTCACGACGACTCTTTTGGCTGTATGCAGCATTAGATTCTTTCTTTCCCGTGTAAGGCTTTTTGTGAGTATCAGAAGGTGTAGCCTCTTGAATTTTCCCACTCTTGATACCAGCTTCAATTCTTTCGCCGGTCAGGATGAGATCGGTAAATCCTGCAGATGAATTACCAATGAGATGATTGAAGAATGGCCCGGATAGGGTTCCCAAGAACATATCAACGAGTTCCCGGTCAGTTAATGGAGGCTGTACCCTTCCAGCGAGGTCTCTCCATCTCTGCGCGTATTCCTTGAAACCTTCACTTGGCCCCAACGACATACCCTGGAGTTGGGTACGGGTGGGAGCAAGGTCGGCATTGTACTGGTACTGCTTATAGAATGCAGTGGCTAAGTCTTCCTAGGTACGGATGTTGACTCCATTCAATTGATAGAACCACTCGAGCTGAGTCCCTGAAAGACTCTCTTGGAAGAAATGGATCCATAAGTTTTTGTCAGCTGTATAGGGCTGGATCCTCCTTGTGTAAGCCCTGAGATGCAATTTAGGACAGGATGCCCCGTCGTATTTAGCAAAGGCAGGTGCCTTAAACTTGTGCGGGATCACTACCCCAGAAGACAGACCCAGATCTTCGAAGTCCAGGCCAGGCACTTTTTGTATCTCCATAGCACTTAGCCTGTCTTCCAACTGTTTGTACCTATCCTCAGCCGGAGGGTACTGTTCGTCGTTGAAATCTGTCTCATTGTCGGAGACCACTGGACTAGGAACCCTTTCCTCTTGATGACTGCCCTTCCCCACAGATGGAGTAGTCCTCTCAGTTTCAGTCTGCAGTGTGTTCCCAGATCTACGTCTAGGGCTGAACAAAACAGTCCTCTTCTTCTTCTTGTCCTTCTTCAAGAGCATAGCCTTCAGATCTTGTTGCCCCTGGGTCAAATTCATGATCAGCCCTTGGAACTGGGCGTTCTGAGCCTGGAGGGCTTTGATAGTGTGCTCGGTTGAGGATTCAGGATTCATGACGAGACTGCTGAAATAAACAGCGAAGAAGGTAAGTAACCTGCAAAGAAAGGGTACCTGTTATGCAATGATATGTATGACATGCATGCAATGATTTCAAGGACCTCGTGGGGTAAACAGAGAAACTTGTTAGAGTTGAAAACTGGTAACTTGATTGAAGGTACTTCATGTTGTTGAGAGTCCTTCATCAAGGGTCAAGGCTCACCATATCGAGTGGGTCATAGCCCCCGACAACTTTGGCTAGAGGAAAATAAATCCTCTTTGCCCCTTGCTAGATGTTTGATTCATCATGACCTGCATCACAAGCCCTTGAGGTCCTTGAAATGGGTTAGGATGTATGCAATGGTATGATGTTATGATATGCATGGGGTAATGTAAGTAACCCTTTTATGAGTCCCAATTAAGGACTGTAAACAAAACCTGCAAGAAACTCAAGTGTCAGATAACAAGCATGCAAATAGTCAAGTTGGAAGGCACACAAGTCACACAAGAGAAGCCCTTAGAGTTTAGGCCAGCATGAGGTCTAGGTATTACCCTCTTTCAGTTGGTTGGTTCGTACCTGTCCTATCAAAGTAACCGGGTTCTTAGAGGATCCCAATATCATTGACTGCCCTCAATCGGTCATAACTCCAGCATCGCAATCTTTTCTTGCGGCCAGAACCATCACGAGAGTTTAGCCTCAATGGGCGTAGCATACTGCTACAATTCTAAAGGTCAAGTTGGGTCATTTAAGGTTCTAAGGTTGTTGGTGCTTAATGACTCCTTAGAAGACCCATATTCTCCTCGTTGCGACACAAGGGATATCGGTACAGACCAAGGTGCCACACCAATGTAGCCACTGTTTCACCCGTGTCGGTCTACGCCGGACAGGTCCCTCACAGCTTATGCTACCTAAACAGGGTATCCCCAGATCCGGGTTAGGATCTATGTAACTCCCATGCAACCCACAAATTTAAAGCAGACAAGTCAATACAATTGAAAACACAGTTATGAACTAACCTAAGGTACACCTCACTTTAAGTTTATCCCCAGCAGAGTCGCCAGTTCAGTGATCGGTGGATCTGGAACTGACTGTTTAACGCTGGTTCGCGAAATGTCGCGGAAGCAAGAGTCGCCACCGTCTTTTATTTTCTCCAAATGGAAAGGACAAAAGCACAGAAAAATTCCTTAAAGAGATTGCTCTCGGTTCGGGAGGTAGGTTATAGAAAGGGAAGGTGTTAGCACCCTTTCCATCCATGGTTATCCATGGGCTCTTAGATACTTGCTCACTTGTGTTTTCAAAAATGGTTTGTTTGCTTTTCAACTGTGGGTTTTAAAAAGTTTCTTTGAAAATTTCAGTTCGACTCTTGTATCGGTCCTCAAGAGTGTTTGAAAAATTGCTTTCGAAAGCTTTTTAAAAATGTGTTGGTGTGAAAAGTATTTTGTTTTATTTTGAAATTTAGAGCAAGTATCTAGAGTCGTCTACCTACCCTAAGGAATTCGTCTGTGTAAATGTCCTTTAAAGTAATGCCATCCCACCATTGAGAGGTAGGTAGCATCACCGTTGGAGGTGTTCGGGTCAATTCGAAGGGTCGGGACATGGTGATCACCGGAGCAATAGGAAGACACCTTAGAAGCTACCCTCATGCCAGGTTCCCGGATCATGAGGACTTACTAAGACATCCTCTACTCGACGATCACCTTTCGAGGCAAGGCAACAGTGAGGCGTACCCTAGGGGTGCTGTGTGCGATTCGTGTGTCGTTTTCATTTGCATTTATCTTGTCATGTTATCGGTGTTCTACGCTTGTTTTTATTTAAGGCCATTCATTCTTGCATGCTTTGGATTAACAGTTAAAAATATTTGCGAGGAAAAGTAAATCTAAAGCTATTACAAATGGCGCGGGTCCACATCGCCAAAATTAACCAGGACCCGATTTGACAGAAAAATAAATAAATTGAAAGTGCGAGAAGTAATTACAAGGCTTCGGGAGAGGTACATAATTATTTAAGCAAAATAAAATAAATATGCGAAATTAAATCGAAACGAGGGCGTTGGACCCTTTTGCAAAAATTAAAATTACATGAATTAATTAATTTAAGAAAAGAAATTGTTTTTGTTTTTTGGTATTTTTAATATTTTAGGATTTAATAGAAAAAATTAATTGCAATTAAACGCTAACCCTAATTCTATCTCATTTTAATTTATTAAGAAGACGTTAAAATTTAACCTAAATTAAACCTAATTTTTATATACAATTTTAATTATGAAAATAAATAAAATAAATAATATTATTGTGAAAAGGAAAAATTAAAAGGAATAAAATATTTATTAAACCTAGTTCTATATTTTTTAGATTTTGTTATGAAAGGAATTAAAATAAAAACCCTAATTAAACTAATTAATTTACATGCATTTATTTACAAGAAATATTAAAATAAAATATTTATTATATTTTTTATCTTTTCTGATTTTTATGCATTTTTTATATTTATGAAAATAATTAATTAAATCAAAACAATAAAGAAAATAAAATAATAATTGAAAATAAAATATAAGGAAAATATAGAGAATTGCAAACCAGGGGGGGTGGTAGTCCCCAAATGGGAGGTTTGGCCTTGGTAATTCAGGCCCAATGACCTTCAGGTCCGTTTGACTTTCCCACTAGCGTGTAGCAATGTTGACCTGAGTTTATGGTGTTCCTCCACTCTATGCCTTTGGATTGATCTTGAGAGGGACGTGTCACGCTTGATTTGGAAATGTATCATGGTCCTCAGTAAGTGAAACGGCATGTGAACCTTGTTTGAAAAATAATATGAAGAATAATGCAGACCTGGGGCTCGAACCCAGGTCTTGGACGTCAACACAATCAACGCTTGCCAGCTGAACCACTGAATCCTTTTGTTAAATAAATAAACAACAAATAATATAATATGAAACAACGCGTTAGTGGGTTAAAGCGCGCGAGTTTTCAAACTAGCCAGTCGTTGGCAGCCACGACATCATCGTCTCCATGTTCCTGAAAATGTAAAAACAATGGCCACGGTTTTTTACGCGTTGTTTTAGGTGGCTTTAAGGAAAATAGCGATTAGCCCTCAGTCGCTCATAAATTGAGCGCGAGGGTTCCCTTATGACCGTCAGAGCGTCCTGAGTTGAATGGTGATGGTTTTGAGGGCTAATTTTTCTTTAAATAAAAACCCCCAATTTTGAGGTCCTGCAAACCCTAGAACATGGCAATGGTGAAATCGTGTATACAGCATAATAACATGATTGAATCATATGGTTAGCATCAGAACAAGGTAATAATCATGAATCAATGAATAAAAGTTACAAAGGATGCGTAAATCATGATGCACGATTATGAATTTTTCTTGGAATATCTTGAATGCTGTATACCAATTCCTTGCGTTTTGATGGTTGTTTCTGATTGGAATATGTCCAGTGACCTTCAAGGAAGCTAATGGAACAAGAATTAGGTCTTGAATCGCCCTGGAAGTGTACTTTCAGTTTTGACTTTTTTAGAGAAAATTTCAAGTTGTCAATGGAGTTTCTTGAGTGGCTGCGTGTGTCTTTGCATTAGGGTTGTGTTTCTTGTATATGTAGGAACAATTAGGTTAAGAAATTTGATCCAAAAGGCTTAGCATCCATGACTTTGAAAGATTTGATTTGCAAGATCTTTTTTCAAATATTTTTCATATGTTTTTGTACCAATTAAGATCAAATAACTCCAAATCTTTCCTTATCTGCATATACACGAAATCTTGAGGCTAAAACATGTATAAAAAGATTGGTTAGGGTAAGTTAAATATTTTTCATATATTTAAATGATTTAAATGAATTAATATAAATAAAAATTCAAATAAATAAATAAAAAATGAGAAAATACTTCCCTTTGGGCCAAGTGGTCGTGCACATGTTGTGGATGATGAATTATGGAAGAAATATGGGCCCATTAGCAATTTTAGGTCATTTGCATCAATGTTGACTTTTCAAAATATCCAAAGATTTCCCAACTTCCACAAGGCACAACTTGCTCAATTTTTAAGCTTTTCTCATGTTCTTGGATATTTTGGAAAGGTCTTTGAGTCCTCTAACCAATGTCTTTGGTCCCATGTCATTTTGATTTACCAATCTCAAGTTATGGCCTTTGACTTAAAGTCCCTTTTTGTTGACTTTTGAAAATGACCTATAATGTTGAAATTGATAACTTTTTGTGAGAGCATTTCTTGGACTTGAAGTATGAAGATGAGTTGTAGGAAATGTCTTTCTCTTCAAAATGGGCTTTGGATGGAATTTTTATGATGATCCATGTGAAAGTTATGCCCTGGTCAATTTCAGTTGACTTTTTCAGCTGTCCAAATAAGGAAACTTTTTGCATCTTGATGATTTCTGAGCCAAATTTTGAGAATCATGATCAAGCATTGATCAAATGGTGTTTGTGGCTTCAAAATGATATGTTGACCAAAAATTTGAACTTTTGACTGTCAAATGACCATTTTGCCCCTACAGTTGACTGTAGTGCAATTAGGGTTTTTGACTGTGCAATTTTGTGCTGAATGTCTTGAAACTTGATATGAGGATACTTGACCATATTTGTAGGCATGTGAGACTTGATTGGACCTTTGAAAACTTCATTTTCTTGATCAGAACACAAACCCTAGTTTTGACTGCTTAAGAGGCTCTTGCACTGTGCAACCCTTGGGGAATTTTGCAGCTTGGCTTGGCAATTTCTTGGAGAATATGGGAGGGCAAATTTTGGGGTACAACAGTTGCCCCTGTTCAATCTTCTTAGACCTGAGGATGCAGATTGGCTGACGTGCCTTTCGTAATCCGAGGGTAGAAGATGATTGAACACTAGAGTGCCCAGAAATTTGCGCTCACATAGTGGCAGTGTGGTGGAATGGGCTTATAGATGCCATTTAGAGGTCGATGAACAGGATGATGGGCTTATAGATGCCATCTGGATGTTGATCGCGTACGAAATTCCTTAGCGAGAACCTGCATACCTGCAAAAGAAAAATGAGTACCTGACACGTTGCAGGAGTTGGTTTTCAGATGCTTGGTATAGATGTGTCCTGACTGGTTACGGGAGCTGAGTCTGGAGCTTCACAAGATGATGAATGAACCAGGGATGGTTACTACCTTAGTATGAATGGTAAGAGAACCTTGGGTGATTTTAACTTCAACAACGCTCGTTGAGAAAAATCTTAGCGGGAATTACCATCTTTGCAGTATCGGGAAGAGAACCATAGGCAATTATAATCTGGAAGGGAATTGTCACCTCACTCACTGTCGGAGAGGGAACCATAAGAAAAGGAATTATCACCTCACTCACCGTCGGAGAGGGAACCATAGGAGATTATCACCTCACTCACCGTCGGAGAGGGAAACATCTGAAAAGGACTTACCACCTCACTCACCGTCGGAGAGGGAACCATAGGAGACTATCACCTCACTCACCGTCGGAGAGGGAAACATCTGAAAAGGACTTACCACCTCACTCACCGTCGGAGAGGGAACCATAGGAGACTATCACCTCACTCACCGTCGGAGAGGGAAACATCTGAAAAGGACTTACCACCTCACTCACCGTCGGAGAGGGAACCATAGGAGACTATCACCTCACTCACCGTCGGAGAGGGAAACATCTGAAAAGGACTTACCACCTCACTCGCCGTCGGAGAGGGAACCATAGGAGACTATCACCTCACTCACCGTCGGAGAGGGAAACATCTGAAAAGGACTTACCACCTCACTCACCGTCGGAGAGGGAACCATAGGAGATTATCACCTCACTCACCGTCGGAGAGGGAAACATTTGAAAAGGACTGATCGCCTCACTCACTGTCGGAGAGGGAACCATCTGAAAAGGAATGATCGCCTCACTCACCGTCGGAGAGGGAACCATCTGGGATAACTTCTACTGAGTCTTTATCGGAAAAATCTGTTGGGAGTCGATTTAGCTGGACTAGAGAAGGCCTTGAAATATGATTGAGAATTTCAACTGCATCTTTCCTGAAAGGTAAAGGTCAGTCATATGCAATGCATGATATGGATCAAGCAATGATATTCTAAATATAAATGCGATTTGTATGATATAATGCGTCTATGCATGCTATGATGATGTATGTGATGTTTTATGAATGTATGTTTTCGTCTAGGAAATTAAATCCTTGACAGGTGCCGGGAAGTCATATCCTGGGCTGATGTTGAAAAATAGATTTTTGCTTCCGCTGGGGATGATAGTTGCAAGAATACCGGTAGGAGAAGATGACTCCGTTGCGGAATAAACTTGGCAAATGGAAGATTCTGCGGGGAGAAAAAGATACTCTAGAGACCATGCTGGGAAGCAATACTCTGTGGGAAGAGGGATGCCTTGCTGAGTGTTGATAATAATTTGCTGGGGATACCCTTGTTGTTGGAAGTGTTGATGGACTTCGCTGGGGTAAGAAGACTTCGTCGAGGACACTCTTTCCGTGGCTTTTGGCTGAGGATAACCCAGTTATATCCTGTTAAGGAAATAACTCTTTAAATCAAGCCGGGAGACGTGTTCGTGCTCTGCGAGGGAATAAGCTTCCAGAATTTACTGGGGATAAGCTTACTACTTGGGGAAGATGAATTCCAAATTTCCTATGGGAATTGGATTGGACTCTCCTGGGGAGATTTTGGACTGCAATTTTGTAAGTTGAAAGAGGGAGCCTATGTAGGGTTGCCTGCTGATGAGCTCGTGTAAAACCGCATCTGAAATGGAGAAAGAACCTGGGTAGGGTTACTTTGATGATGAGTTCGTGTAAAACTTCGTTCTTGGAAAGGGAGAACCTGTGTAGGGTTTCTGGGTGACGAGTCCATGTAAAACTGCATCTTGAAGAGAGGGAACCGGTGTAGGGTTGCTTGGTGAGGTAAGTTCATGTAAAACTTCTTGGTGAACCGGGGTGAGGTTATCTTGAACTAAATCCATGTAAGACTTCTGGGGGGAACCGGGGTTAGGTCGCCGCAGGATAAGTTCGTGTAAAACTTCTTGACGAACCGAGGTAAGGTCATCTTGAGATAGGTCCATGTGAGACTCTTGGAGGAACCGGGGTTAGGTTACTTGGATAAGTTTGTGTAAAAACTTCTTGATGAACCGGGGTTAGGTCATCTTGAGATAGGTCCATGTAAGACTTCTGGAGGAACCGGGGTTAGGTTACTTGGATAAGGTGGTGTAAAAACTTCTTGATGAACCGGGGTTAGGTCATCTTGAGATAGGTCCATGTAAGACTTCTGGAGGAACCGGGGTTAGGTTACTTGGATAAGTTTGTGTAAAAACTTCTTGACGAACCGAGGTAAGGTCATCTTGAGATAGGTCCATGTGAGACTCTTGGAGGAACCGGGGTTAGGTTACTTGGATAAGTTTGTGTAAAAACTTCTTGACGAACCGAGGTAAGGTCATCTTGAGATAGGTCCATGTGAGACTTCTGGAGGAACCGGGGTTAGGTTACTTGGATAAGTTTGTGTAAAAACTTCTTGATGAACCGGGGTTAGGTCATCTTGAGATAGGTCCACGTAAGACTTCTGGAGGAACCGGGGTAAGGCTACCTGATTTTTAATGTTGATCTGGGATTTGTAAAGGTAAATGGTAATCATCTTTATATTGACCTTAGTGTTTTGGTTGACAGAGCAACTGGACCGCCTGGACGACTCATTACTGCCCCTGTTTATGAGGTGAAGGGAGAAGATACCTTGGAGGTCGTTTGACAAATCTTCTGGCAGACAAGTGACGAGATGCCGGGACATAGTTGTACGCTTTGATCCCTAACTTTTGCCTGGACCGCCCTTTCGGGTTTTCAGTCCACCGGGATACCCATTTTTGCCCAAGCCGCCTTTTCAGGTTTTCGACTTGCCGGGTGTACATGTTTTTTTCATTTTCATCCCTTATTTTTGCCTAGGTGTGTCAACCTAGCGAGTCTTTGGTTTTGCGTAGTATTTTTTCGACCATGTCCGTGCTTTCAGGATGCAGGGGGCTGCCCCTGTTGGAAGTACTCTGTCATGCCCCAGATATTGGGCAATGCTCCTACTGTGCCCCTTGATTGGAGGTACTTCTGTTCACAAGGTGTTCATCGTGCGAATTTCCCTGCTGTTCAAACAAATAGTCATATGCAAACAAGGTTATTTTAAGAATGCAAAAGCCTATGTCTGTCTTGAATTTTGAAAATGCATTTTTTTGTAATACAGTGCGGTGTTAACTCAAGATTTTACAGCAAACCTTCAGGAGTCAGGATACCTTCGTAACAGTATGCTTTCTAACTAACCCATGCTTCAGCTAGGACTTTTAAGGGTTATATCGTGGCCTGGTTCACGGTTTAAGAAACAAAGGATAAAGGCTCAAATTATTTGTACCCACCCGCTCTTCGTGATGTTCTCCAAACCTAAACTCAGTTGATCATACGTTAGACCTTGTTTGAGTCTTTGCTCGGATTTTCCAGTGATGGTTCGGACATTGATAACTTATTTTGAATAGGCAGTCATTTCCTTTTTTGTTGAGGGTTTGTAAGACCTCTTTCTTTTTGATTTTGTTATCCCTGTTTTTTTTTTGCCTGAGCTGTTTCCCTTTTTTGGAATCACAGTCAGCGGGATGCCCCAGTTTTGTAAGTCTTCTTTATAGGTTTTGACTTAATGGGCTTTTCATTTTTTGAGATATAATGACTGCCTTTATTGATCATTCGGAACCATCACTGTCTTTCTTCGTTTTATTTAAGGACCTCTTTGGTGCCATTCGTTATGCACTTGGATCAATTGAGAGAACTACCCTGCCCCAGGTTATGATTAAGGGTTTTAATTTTCGAAAAGAAAAACTCCTACTTCTTTGGCTCAGAAGGGTTGACGAGGGATTATCATCCTTATAACTCCAGTGTTTAGGGATTGAAACAATGCATGTACCTCATAAGCGGGGTTCGTTCAAAAGCATATTGTAGATCGTGGTATCGTTTTCGTCATCCTCCCTCAAGAGGCTTAGAATTTTCAATTAAGAGTTGACCATCGCAAAAATATGAAAGCAGTTTTAAGCATAGTAAACATAATTGATTCAAGACAGACATGTGTAATGCATTCATGAAATAAAAGAGTTTAACATGATAATTGTTTATCTGAACAAGAAAAGAAAAATACAACTTGAATTCAAATGAACAAAAATCTCTCGACCCTAGCCATGTTTTGGCAATGGAGCAGGGATCGCGTTGGGAGTCTCAGCAGGCTCAAATTCAATCTCTTTAGCATCGATCATGTTCTGAATTTTGTACTTCAGTGCCCAACAGTCCTCAGTATCGTGCCCCGGGCTATCAGAATGATAAGCACATCTTGCTTCTGGGTTGTAGCTTGGAGAGGAGGTCTTGGGGTTTGCAGGAGGGTTGATTACTGCAATCAGGTTCATCTTCAACATGTGCTGCAATGCTTGTGATCATGGCATGTTAATGTTGGTGAATTGTCTTTTAGGCTCGTCCGGCCTTCGCTGATTTCCCTTTTGTGGTTGGCGGTGTGGTGCAGAACCAGAGATCATGACTGCCCCTGCATGTTGGTCACGACGACTCTTTTGGCTGTATGCAGCATTAGATTCTTTCTTTCCCGTGTAAGGCTTTTTGTGAGTATCAGAAGGTGTAGCCTCTTGAATTTTCCCACTCTTGATACCAGCTTCAATTCTTTCGCCGGTCAGGATGAGATCGGTAAATCCTGCAGATGAATTACCAATGAGATGATTGAAGAATGGCCCGGATAGGGTTCCCAAGAACATATCAACGAGTTCCCGGTCAGTTAATGGAGGCTGTACCCTTCCAGCGAGGTCTCTCCATCTCTGCGCGTATTCCTTGAAACCTTCACTTGGCCCCAACGACATACCCTGGAGTTGGGTACGGGTGGGAGCAAGGTCGGCATTGTACTGGTACTGCTTATAGAATGCAGTGGCTAAGTCTTCCTAGGTACGGATGTTGACTCCATTCAATTGATAGAACCACTCGAGCTGAGTCCCTGAAAGACTCTCTTGGAAGAAATGGATCCATAAGTTTTTGTCAGCTGTATAGGGCTGGATCCTCCTTGTGTAAGCCCTGAGATGCAATTTAGGACAGGATGCCCCGTCGTATTTAGCAAAGGCAGGTGCCTTAAACTTGTGCGGGATCACTACCCCAGAAGACAGACCCAGATCTTCGAAGTCCAGGCCAGGCACTTTTTGTATCTCCATAGCACTTAGCCTGTCTTCCAACTGTTTGTACCTATCCTCAGCCGGAGGGTACTGTTCGTCGTTGAAATCTGTCTCATTGTCGGAGACCACTGGACTAGGAACCCTTTCCTCTTGATGACTGCCCTTCCCCACAGATGGAGTAGTCCTCTCAGTTTCAGTCTGCAGTGTGTTCCCAGATCTACGTCTAGGGCTGAACAAAACAGTCCTCTTCTTCTTCTTGTCCTTCTTCAAGAGCATAGCCTTCAGATCTTGTTGCCCCTGGGTCAAATTCATGATCAGCCCTTGGAACTGGGCGTTCTGAGCCTGGAGGGCTTTGATAGTGTGCTCGGTTGAGGATTCAGGATTCATGACGAGACTGCTGAAATAAACAGCGAAGAAGGTAAGTAACCTGCAAAGAAAGGGTACCTGTTATGCAATGATATGTATGACATGCATGCAATGATTTCAAGGACCTCGTGGGGTAAACAGAGAAACTTGTTAGAGTTGAAAACTGGTAACTTGATTGAAGGTACTTCATGTTGTTGAGAGTCCTTCATCAAGGGTCAAGGCTCACCATATCGAGTGGGTCATAGCCCCCGACAACTTTGGCTAGAGGAAAATAAATCCTCTTTGCCCCTTGCTAGATGTTTGATTCATCATGACCTGCATCACAAGCCCTTGAGGTCCTTGAAATGGGTTAGGATGTATGCAATGGTATGATGTTATGATATGCATGGGGTAATGTAAGTAACCCTTTTATGAGTCCCAATTAAGGACTGTAAACAAAACCTGCAAGAAACTCAAGTGTCAGATAACAAGCATGCAAATAGTCAAGTTGGAAGGCACACAAGTCACACAAGAGAAGCCCTTAGAGTTTAGGCCAGCATGAGGTCTAGGTATTACCCTCTTTCAGTTGGTTGGTTCGTACCTGTCCTATCAAAGTAACCGGGTTCTTAGAGGATCCCAATATCATTGACTGCCCTCAATCGGTCATAACTCCAGCATCGCAATCTTTTCTTGCGGCCAGAACCATCACGAGAGTTTAGCCTCAATGGGCGTAGCATACTGCTACAATTCTAAAGGTCAAGTTGGGTCATTTAAGGTTCTAAGGTTGTTGGTGCTTAATGACTCCTTAGAAGACCCATATTCTCCTCGTTGCGACACAAGGGATATCGGTACAGACCAAGGTGCCACACCAATGTAGCCACTGTTTCACCCGTGTCGGTCTACGCCGGACAGGTCCCTCACAGCTTATGCTACCTAAACAGGGTATCCCCAGATCCGGGTTAGGATCTATGTAACTCCCATGCAACCCACAAATTTAAAGCAGACAAGTCAATACAATTGAAAACACAGTTATGAACTAACCTAAGGTACACCTCACTTTAAGTTTATCCCCAGCAGAGTCGCCAGTTCAGTGATCGGTGGATCTGGAACTGACTGTTTAACGCTGGTTCGCGAAATGTCGCGGAAGCAAGAGTCGCCACCGTCTTTTATTTTCTCCAAATGGAAAGGACAAAAGCACAGAAAAATTCCTTAAAGAGATTGCTCTCGGTTCGGGAGGTAGGTTATAGAAAGGGAAGGTGTTAGCACCCTTTCCATCCATGGTTATCCATGGGCTCTTAGATACTTGCTCACTTGTGTTTTCAAAAATGGTTTGTTTGCTTTTCAACTGTGGGTTTTAAAAAGTTTCTTTGAAAATTTCAGTTCGACTCTTGTATCGGTCCTCAAGAGTGTTTGAAAAATTGCTTTCGAAAGCTTTTTAAAAATGTGTTGGTGTGAAAAGTATTTTGTTTTATTTTGAAATTTAGAGCAAGTATCTAGAGTCGTCTACCTACCCTAAGGAATTCGTCTGTGTAAATGTCCTTTAAAGTAATGCCATCCCACCATTGAGAGGTAGGTAGCATCACCGTTGGAGGTGTTCGGGTCAATTCGAAGGGTCGGGACATGGTGATCACCGGAGCAATAGGAAGACACCTTAGAAGCTACCCTCATGCCAGGTTCCCGGATCATGAGGACTTACTAAGACATCCTCTACTCGACGATCACCTTTCGAGGCAAGGCAACAGTGAGGCGTACCCTAGGGGTGCTGTGTGCGATTCGTGTGTCGTTTTCATTTGCATTTATCTTGTCATGTTATCGGTGTTCTACGCTTGTTTTTATTTAAGGCCATTCATTCTTGCATGCTTTGGATTAACAGTTAAAAATATTTGCGAGGAAAAGTAAATCTAAAGCTATTACAAATGGCGCGGGTCCACATCGCCAAAATTAACCAGGACCCGATTTGACAGAAAAATAAATAAATTGAAAGTGTGAGAAGTAATTACAAGGCTTCGGGAGAGGTACATAATTATTTAAGCAAAATAAAATAAATATGCGAAATTAAATCGAAACGAGGGCGTTGGACCCTTTTGCAAAAATTAAAATTACATGAATTAATTAATTTAAGAAAAGAAATTGTTTTTGTTTTTTGGTATTTTTAATATTTTAGGATTTAATAGAAAAAATTAATTGCAATTAAACGCTAACCCTAATTCTATCTCATTTTAATTTATTAAGAAGACGTTAAAATTTAACCTAAATTAAACCTAATTTTTATATACAATTTTAATTATGAAAATAAATAAAATAAATAATATTATTGTGAAAAGGAAAAATTAAAAGGAATAAAATATTTATTAAACCTAGTTCTATATTTTTTAGATTTTGTTATGAAAGGAATTAAAATAAAAACCCTAATTAAACTAATTAATTTACATGCATTTATTTACAAGAAATATTAAAATAAAATATTTATTATATTTTTTATCTTTTCTGATTTTTATGCATTTTTTATATTTATGAAAATAATTAATTAAATCAAAACAATAAAGAAAATAAAATAATAATTGAAAATAAAATATAAGGAAAATATAGAGAATTGCAAACCAGGGGGGTGGTAGTCCCCAAATGGGAGGTTTGGCCTTGGTAATTCAGGCCCAATGACCTTCAGGTCCGTTTGACTTTCCCACTAGCGTGTAGCAATGTTGACCTGAGTTTATGGTGTTCCTCCACTCTATGCCTTTGGATTGATCTTGAGAGGGACGTGTCACGCTTGATTTGGAAATGTATCATGGTCCTCAGTAAGTGAAACGGCATGTGAACCTTGTTTGAAAAATAATATGAAGAATAATGCAGACCTGGGGCTCGAACCCAGGTCTTGGACGTCAACACAATCAACGCTTGCCAGCTGAACCACTGAATCCTTTTGTTAAATAAATAAACAACAAATAATATAATATGAAACAACGCGTTAGTGGGTTAAAGCGCGCGAGTTTTCAAACTAGCCAGTCGTTGGCAGCCACGACATCATCGTCTCCATGTTCCTGAAAATGTAAAAACAATGGCCACGGTTTTTTACGCGTTGTTTTAGGTGGCTTTAAGGAAAATAGCGATTAGCCCTCAGTCGCTCATAAATTGAGCGCGAGGGTTCCCTTATGACCGTCAGAGCGTCCTGAGTTGAATGGTGATGGTTTTGAGGGCTAATTTTTCTTTAAATAAAAACCCCCAATTTTGAGGTCCTGCAAACCCTAGAACATGGCAATGGTGAAATCGTGTATACAGCATAATAACATGATTGAATCATATGGTTAGCATCAGAACAAGGTAATAATCATGAATCAATGAATAAAAGTTACAAAGGATGCGTAAATCATGATGCACGATTATGAATTTTTCTTGGAATATCTTGAATGCTGTATACCAATTCCTTGCGTTTTGATGGTTGTTTCTGATTGGAATATGTCCAGTGACCTTCAAGGAAGCTAATGGAACAAGAATTAGGTCTTGAATCGCCCTGGAAGTGTACTTTCAGTTTTGACTTTTTTAGAGAAAATTTCAAGTTGTCAATGGAGTTTCTTGAGTGGCTGCGTGTGTCTTTGCATTAGGGTTGTGTTTCTTGTATATGTAGGAACAATTAGGTTAAGAAATTTGATCCAAAAGGCTTAGCATCCATGACTTTGAAAGATTTGATTTGCAAGATCTTTTTTCAAATATTTTTCATATGTTTTTGTACCAATTAAGATCAAATAACTCCAAATCTTTCCTTATCTGCATATACACGAAATCTTGAGGCTAAAACATGTATAAAAAGATTGGTTAGGGTAAGTTAAATATTTTTCATATATTTAAATGATTTAAATGAATTAATATAAATAAAAATTCAAATAAATAAATAAAAAATGAGAAAATACTTCCCTTTGGGCCAAGTGGTCGTGCACATGTTGTGGATGATGAATTATGGAAGAAATATGGGCCCATTAGCAATTTTAGGTCATTTGCATCAATGTTGACTTTTCAAAATATCCAAAGATTTCCCAACTTCCACAAGGCACAACTTGCTCAATTTTTAAGCTTTTCTCATGTTCTTGGATATTTTGGAAAGGTCTTTGAGTCCTCTAACCAATGTCTTTGGTCCCATGTCATTTTGATTTACCAATCTCAAGTTATGGCCTTTGACTTAAAGTCCCTTTTTGTTGACTTTTGAAAATGACCTATAATGTTGAAATTGATAACTTTTTGTGAGAGCATTTCTTGGACTTGAAGTATGAAGATGAGTTGTAGGAAATGTCTTTCTCTTCAAAATGGGCTTTGGATGGAATTTTTCTGATGATCCATGTGAAAGTTATGCCCTGGTCAATTTCAGTTGACTTTTTCAGCTGTCCAAATAAGGAAACTTTTTGCATCTTGATGATTTCTGAGCCAAATTTTGAGAATCATGATCAAGCATTGATCAAATGGTGTTTGTGGCTTCAAAATGATATGTTGACCAAAAATTTGAACTTTTGACTGTCAAATGACCATTTTGCCCCTACAGTTGACTGTAGTGCAATTAGGGTTTTTGACTGTGCAATTTTGTGCTGAATGTCTTGAAACTTGATATGAGGATACTTGACCATATTTGTAGGCATGTGAGACTTGATTGGACCTTTAAAAACTTCATTTTCTTGATCAGAACACAAACCCTAGTTTTGACTGCTTAAGAGGCTCTTGCACTGTGCAACCCTTGGGGAATTTTGCAGCTTGGCTTGGCAATTTCTTGGAGAATATGGGAGGGAAAATTTTGGGGTACAACACCAAGGTCATTAGGAGATGTTGAAACTGTGAGTTTTGAGACTGCAGATCTTTGACCGTCTGTTCGAGATCCATCTTACTGAAATAAACAGCAGAAAGATAAGGAAACCTGGTGTGGAGACCTGCTTATGCACATGATGAATGATATGTTTATTCATGCAATGCATTCAAGGATTTAAAAATTCAAAATTGTTGTAAACAAAAAGAACACACGTCATATTAATAAGAAGAAATTTTGTCAGTACACAAATGCCCCATGGGCCAAATATCACAAAAACTTCTCAAGGTAAAAAGACGTTGCGCATCCTCTTTGGTGCGATGTAAGTGTTGAGGGTCTCTTCCTCATGGAGTCGGTGGGTAAGCTCCAAAACCTTCTTCTCACTGGCGTAGAAGCTGGCTTCAAAAGTATTCCGTTCCTCCTTGAGTTGGATCTAACTCTTCTGCATCTCCTCCCATGATGTTGGCATGTCAGGATATAGGATGGTGTAGGGAACCTCTCCTTCCTTAACAGGCTCTTTAATCAGAGGGAGAACATGAGGGTAAGGCATCATTAGACTCTGGGCTCAGGTTCGTACCCACTTGAGATAAGGCTCAAGAGGGATGGAGTTCTTATGCCCCAGTGTCTTGCTATCTACCTTGTTAGGCATCCTCCAAGCTCTGATGAATCTTTGGCGAAGTCCTTGCGCATCGTTGTCGAAGTCAAAAACTAGGTCAGGAATCAACATGTCATGAGGGCCATCACTCCGTGCATATCCAAATTATCTCAAAGCTAGACAAGGGTTGTAGGTAATGCCTCCTCTAATGCCAAGTAATGGAACATTAGGGAATTCTCCATAACGATCGATGATGATGACATTTTCTCTGGACCGAGAACACCAATGTACATCAGAGTGAGTGAGGGTCATCAACCGTTGTGACCACCTTAAGCCTTGGTCATTCTTCAAAACAGATTGTGGAAGGTGCGAAATAAACCACCTTGCAAGGAGGGGAGTACAACACATGAGAACACCCCTCTTTCTCATTGTTCGTGTGTAAAATGAGTGGAGGATGTCCCCAAGTAATGTAGGTATGGGATTCCTGGATAGGAAAATCTTGACGGCGTTGACATCTATAAGCTGGTCAGGATTCGGGAACAAGACCAACCCATAAATGAGGAGTGCCACAATTTCTTCAAAGGCTTGCAGATCCAAGGAATTCCAACACTCTTGTGCCTTCTCAAACAAGAATTTTGCCAAGAAGCCTTTGACACCACTTCTAGTTTCCCAATGCCCCTTGATGTCAGATGGTTGCAAGTGTAGTGCTTGAGCAACATCTTCAGGCTTTGGTTCTTTTTCCGTACCGTTGTAGGGTAGTTGATTAAGAATAGGAATTCTCAGGAGTTGAGAAAATTCCTCCAAAGTGGGCACTAATTGGTAGTCGGGGAATGTGAAACAGTGGTGAAGAGGGTCAAAGAACTGGAACAACACTTTCACCATGTCTTCTTCAATGCTGGTGTTGACTAGGCTGAGTAGTCTACCATGTCTTTCACTGAAGAGAGAGCTTTCTGGAATTCTGGATGTGAGCTCCTTGAGTTGAGGAGGGATTCTCACAAGGTTGACTTGGATAGTTTTCCTACGAAGAATTTCCATGACCTACAAAACAAGAACAAAGATGTAGATCCAAACCCTTGAAATGGTTAGTGTATGCATATGATGCTTTATGATGTTCATGATGTATGCACAAACATATGTACAAACAAGTCACACAAAACCCTAGTTTCAGGCTTGCATGAGGTTTCATAGGTAAGTACCCTCTTGAGTGTAGTTGGCTTAAAAACCTGTCCTATAAATAGTAATCGGGTTCTAAGGAACTCAATATCATTGGATTGTTTTCCATGTTCATTGTTTTGGTTTAGCCACTTAACTAGCGACCAAAATATTCCAAGAAAACAACCCTCAATGAGTGTAGTATTGAGTATCTACCAACTTCGGACTGCACCAAAGCCGGTCATCTCACTACCCCTAATAAAAGGCCAAGATGGTCAAGTAAGGTTCTAGGTCATTAGTGCTTAGTGACATCACTCAGCGGCCCCGTACTCTCCTTGATTGAACTCAAGGGTTACCGGTACTCACAAATATGTCGCACTAATATAGCTATTGCTTCAACCGTGTCGGTATACCCGGCACAGTTTCCATAACGTATTGCTATCTATGAATGTTTCCCCAAATCCGGGTGTAGGATTTCAATCCCAAACAAGAAAACCAAAAGGTAAAGCAATCAAAGCAAACAATTAGTCATGCAAAAGGGTGATCTAAGCCCTAAGGTTACTCCACTTTTAAATTTCCCCCAGCAGAGTCGCCAGTTCTATGATACGGTGGGAGAACTGACTTAAGGTTTTGCATTTGTTTTCGCAAATGTTTCGGTTTAGCAAGAGTCGCCACCGACTTTTTATTTTATCCTAAGGAAAGGTTTAAAAAGCATAGCAAAAACCTTTGAGATGTTTTCTTGGGTTCGGGGAGTAGATTATAGAAAGGGAAGGTATTAGCACCCTTTCTATCCATGGTTATCCATGGGCTCTTAGTTACTTGCTTAGATCACTTGCCTTTGCTTTTCAATTGTGTGAAATGGTGCTTTGTGTGTCTGGTTTTGAAAATGTTTTGAAAAAGATGCCTTGTCTAGGCAACCCTTGTAACAATTCTTTACTCGAATGTTTTACAAAAGGTGTTTGTCTTTTTTGAAAAGATGTTTCAAGGTTTTGAAAGTTGTTTTGAAAGTGTTTGTGGAGTGGGTTTTGAAAAGTAGGCCAGTGTGTTTTGCAAGTTGATCAAGTAACTAAGAGTTGTCTACCTCTAAATTTACTCAAAGATTTTTTCTATGTTTTAACCCTTTTAACAGTATTGTTCCACCATTGTATTTGGTGGACAATCTTGTGTTAGGATGTTAACGGGACAGGCACGGGTCATCGTATAGACCATGATAGCAATTTTGCAAAGTATCTTAGTATTTTTTGAGGGGACTAAGATCATTTTTGTAAGGCAACTTTGGATAGCGTCATCGAGGGACTATGATCTTTTGATTTTGTTTGTTTTACCAAGATACTTTGCATGCGTAACATGGTCCATTTTTGAAGGCAACAAGTGGATGTAACCCTAGGGGTGTTAGTGTGCAAGTGTGTTTTATTGCATACAAGAGTTTATTTTTTGAATTAGGATTTTCTATTTCATTGATTTTATCTTGCCATACACATCCTAATTACTAGCATTTATATTTGAAAGCAATAAAAAGCAGAAATATAAAATCCTACGCTATTACAACAATTAGGGGGTGGGGATACATATTTGTACATGGGGTGTTTCAACGAGAAAAATAGGCAAGAAAAGAAAATAACAAAAACAAGATAGAGAGAAAGAGAGAGGGAGCCAGCACGCTGCTGAGAGGTCATTAGAAGTTCTGACTCAGACCCGCTGCCAGATGATCAACCTTTTGGTTAAACTGTATGAGTCAGAACTTCTGACTCTGGCACCTGCAAAACAGAAACCTGTTAGTGGGGAGATCAGAAGTTCTGACCCCCCTGCGCTGCAAGACAAAAGTTTGTTAGTGGGGAAATCAGAATTTCTGATCTTGCTGGAAATACAATAATTCTCAGAAGTTCTGATATTATTGGCAGCAGAACAGGCTTCAGATGCGCTAACGTCAAAGCCAGCACTTGGCTTCTCCCTGTGCTAATCAGAACATCTGCAACTTTGTTATTTTTCCATAAAACAGAAAACATATTTGGAACAGCTTCAGCAACTGTCAAAGTGTTTCAGGGGACAGAACCAACAAGGTCACAGGCAGGTTCTATGCTGGCTCAAAACATTCTGAGGTAAACGTTCTGAGGTATGAAAATCCTCATAACACAAACAGCAGCAATATGATATTTACATTATGTTTATTTGAGCATGCAAAGCTGATGATGCTTAGCAGCGTGATGAAGGTCAGCAGATGCTTACCTGGCTGTTGGAAAAGTTTGTGAATGAGAGCTAGCTTTTGGCTTTGATGGTGTTCTAGATAGGTTCTTTTTTGAAAGGGGTGGATGAAGCTGTATGTATATATATGGTCAGAGGCTGAAAGAGTGTTCTTTAGTCACAAAGAAAGCTGGGTATTGATGAAGTTTGATGGTAAGAAGTTCAAAGTTATGAAGTACTGGAAATTTTGGCAGAGTTTCATAGTACTTTCTTGCTAAAAATTTCTGTTTCTCTTCTAGCAATTTTTCTGGTTTTTTGGACGCCCTTTGAAAGTGGACAATGGTGCTCTATTTATAGGAAAAACTCTTGTGGCTTCTTGAACATTAAAGGCGCCAATAGAGGTTGAATTGTTCTTTGAAAGAAGTTCCTGGGAAGTTGTGATAACAGATAGCCTTTCAGTCTAGGCTGGAACAGCAGGCATGGATTGGGGAGAAGTGACCTTTAGGTGGACGGTGGCGCGTAGACCCATGCCCAAACCTGCATAAAGGCGTTTTACCAAGCCACACGTGAAGGGGCTACTTGGATGAATGTTTAGAAGTGGTTGGGAGCATTAATGAGCATTAAATGGTGATGAGACTTATCAACACCAATATTCTGGTAATAGGAAAAACTTGAACCAGCAGTTCTGCTTTACCAAAAACAATGTGAACCATGCTCTGGTCTTGGCCTCTTGTTGTCCCAGCAAATTTTGGAGATTCTCCTGACTTTCTGACACGTTCCTTGGATTTGCTTCTGGAAATCCTGGACTTAGAGATTCTGTATCAGTGTAACACCCACTCTTCTGACCTTTTCATCTTCTGATTTCAGCATGTTCTGAAGGAGCCTTCAGACTTCCTTGCTTCCTTTGTGTTCCTTTAGCAAACTCTGGCTGAACTTACGTAACTGCTGAAAGAGTCATGTTCTGTTTGAGGTTTACGCGTTGAGCCCAGCTTGCAACTTCTGAGTTGATGTAGCTGCTGAAGAGCTAACTTCTGATTGCGTTGAGCCCAGCTTACAACTTCTGAGTTGATGTAGCTGCTGAAGAGCCAACTTCTGACTGCGTTGAGCCCAGCTTACAACTTCTGACCGTTTCTATCTGGAGTTTGGTCCAAAAGTTCTGAAGCGCTGATTTCTTCTTAAACACCCATTTTTAGAGAAAATTCCAAATGTTTAGAATTTAATTTTTCTCAAGATAAAAGCGTTGCTTTTAGAGCTTGTGTGATCATTTTGCTCTTGTAAATGGTTCGCTTGGGCAAAAATGACAATTCAGGACTTGGATTTGTTTCAGAGGGACTCTGAGAATCCAAGATGATTTCCTGAAGAAAGAGAGGGCAAATTTTAGGGTACAACAAAGACCATCTGTTGATACTACCAATAAGGGTAAGGGGATACTAGAAATGCCAGTCAGGACGAAGGCTCATGCTGTGGTTATCCCCAAAACCACTCAGAAAGAAATGGATGAAATCTTGAAAATAATTAGAAAGAGTGACTACGACGTCGTGGAACAACTAGGGCAGACCCCTTCTAAAATTTTAACGTTAGCTCTTCTACTCTGCTCTGAGGCCCATGCTAAGGCCCTGATCAAATTTTTGAAAGTGGCGCACGTACCCCATGAGACTTCGGCTGACCAGTTTCAGGAGTGTGTGGCTAGTCTTACTGCTGATAATGGCTTGGGATTTTCCGATGCTGACTTGACTCCCAAAGGAAGGAAACACAACAACGCACTACATGTCTCAGTTGAATGTAGGGGAACCACCCTCGCCCATGTCTTAGTTGATACTGGTTCTTCCTTGAATGTGCTGCCGAAGAAAGCCTTAGACCGTTTGGACTGTGAAGGATTGACTCTCAAACCTAGTAACATCGTTGTTAGGGCCTTTGATGGGTCCAAAAGAATGGTTCACGGAGAGGTTGACATTCCTATCAAAGGAGGCACAGAAGTTTTCAACTCTACCTCTTATGTGATGGACATTCGTCCGTCATATTCATGTTTGTTAGGAAGACCGTGGATCCATTATGTCGGGGCAGTTACCTCCTCTTTGCACCAAATGCTGAAATATCCTGTTAAGGGTAAGATTATAACAGTGCACGGTGAGGAAGAGTACATGATAAGTCATCTCAATTCCTTCCGCTATGTGGAGTTGGATGGCGATTTCATCGAAACGCCTTTCCAACATTTTGAGGAAGTATCTCTTGAGATTGCAGTTGCGAAGACAATGGTTGAGGTGCCTATCGTTCCCAAGCATGTATCTAGGATGGCATCTCTCAAGGACGCAGAGGATGTAATTAAAGAGGGGAAGAGCACAGTATGGGGACAATGGCCTGATTTTCCCCATAAGACGGACAAGTTTGGGTTAGGGTTTACTGCTGCAGGACAGAAGGATATGCGTCGTTCCAAGGCTGGAAGACCACCCGTCAAGATCATTCACCACAAAATCAATGTTGTAGAAGATGATGAAGAGGTCCACTTTGAAGATTGGATCTTTCCGACCGTCGAAGGGGGTTTAAGCAACTGGGAAGCAAAGGATTTTATTCCCATCACCTTTATCAACCAGTAATTTTATCTTTGAACAATTTCCCATTTTTGGTCTGTAATAACTAAACAATTCGTACACTATTTTCACCTCATGCCTTGCCCGGGGCATGTAGGTCCATTTGTACGGGCTTGATCTTCTTCATTATCATATGCCATGTTTTAATGAATCATTGGACGTTTTTCATCTATAAACTGATGTGTTCATTTTCTTTCCTTTTGCATTTTTGTTTGTTTAAGGATGGCTATCCCTTACACACACCAACACTCACAAATGCAGGTACCCATCCACTTCGGATTCCATGGGTGACTGTTCTGCTTTAACCTTTGATAACTCTGAGGATTTGGTCAATCATGCTGAGTACGAAGTTGACAAAGACTGTGAAGTGCCCGGAGAGTTAGCCAGACTTCTACAACAAGAAGAGAGGGCCATTCTGCCTCATGAAGAGTTGCTAGAAACCATCAACTTGGGGACAGAGGAAGACAGGAAAGAAGTAAAAGTGGGTGCCAACCTGGAACCAAGTGTCAAGGAGCGCTTAGTGCAGTTGTTGAACGAATATGTTGAAATCTTTTCCTGGTATTATGAAGACATGTCAGGACTAGACACAGATATCGTGGTTCACCGTCTCCCTACAAGAGAAGATTGTCCACCGATCAAACAAAAGGTCCGCCGGATGAGGCCTGACATGTCTGAGAAGATCAATGCTGAGGTAATGAAGCAATTCAACATTGGCTTTCTGGTTGTTACTTCCTATCCATAATGGGTTGCTAACATTGTGCCTGTGCCTAAGAAGGACGGCAAAGTCAGAATGTGTGTGGACTATCGAGATTTAAACAGGGCTAGCCCTAAAGACGATTTTCCCCTGCCACATATCGACATCTTAGTTGACAACACAACTCAACACAAGGTTTTTTCCTTCATGGATGGATTCTCGGGATACAACCAGATCAAAATGGCCCCCGAGGACATGGAGAAAACTACTTTTGTCACGCAATGGGGTACCTTCTGCTACAAAGTGATGCCATTCGGACTGAAGAATGCAGGGGCAACCTATCAACGCACCAGGGTAGCTTTGTTTCATGATATGATACATCATGAGATCGAAGTTTACGTAGACGACATGATAGCTCGATCACAGACAGAAGAAGAACACCTTGGTCATTTGCAAAAGCTGTTTGCCAGGTTGAAGGAGTATAAGCTCAGACTGAACCCAAACAAGTGCACTTTTGGGGTTAGGTCTGGTAAACTTTTGGGATTTATTGTCAGCAACAAAGGCATTGAGGTTGATCCAGCTAAAGTAAAGTCTATACAAGAAATGCCTGCCCCCCACACTGAAAAGGAGGTTAGAGGATTCTTGGGACGCTTAAACTATATTGCGAGGTTCATCTCTCACCTGACATCTACCTGTGAGCCAATTTTCAGACTGCTGAAGAAAGATCAGGTGGTTGAATGGAACAATGATTGTCAAGTTGCTTTTGATAAAATCAAGGAGTACTTACTAGAACCTCCTATCCTGATGCCACCCGTCGAAGGAAGGCCGTTAATCATGTATATGACCGTTTTGGATAACTCAATGGGGTGCGTGTTGGGCCAACATGACGAGTCTGGCTGAAAAGAGCATGCCATTTATTACCTTAGCAAAAAGTTTACCGACTGTGAGACTCGCTACTCACTGCTCGAGAAAACTTGTTGCGCTTTGGTATGGGTCGCTCGCCGGCTAAGGCAGTATATGTTAACACATACCACTCTGCTGATTTCCAAGATGGATCCAATCAAGTATATCTTCGAGAAGCCTGCTTTATCTGGAAGAATCGCTAGATGGCAAATGATCCTGACTGAGTATGATATCCAGTATACTACCCAAAAAGCTATAAAGGGGGAGTGTACTAGCCGACCATCTAGCTCATCAAGCCGTCGAAGATTACCAATCTATGAGATTCGACTTCCCTGACGAGGACATCATGACTTTGGACAACATCGAAGGTAACGGACCATATGACGGACCTAAACAAGGATCCCGATGGACCCTGTACTTTGATGGTGCTTCAAATGCACTTGGAAACGGTATCGGTGCGGTACTCATTTCTCTGGAAGGTTGCCATACACCCTTCACTACCCGACTTTGCTTCAGCTGTACCAACAACATGGCTGAATATGAAGCTTGCATCTTTGGTCTCAAGGCTGCCATAGACTTGGGGATCAAATCTTTGGTCGTATTTGGGGACTCGGCTTTGGTTATTAGTCAAGTCAAAGGAGAGTGGGACACCAAGCATCCTAATCTTATCCCATACAAGGAACATGTCTTGACGTTGTTGCCTCATTTCAAGCAGATTACTTTCGAGCACTTCCTGCGAGAAGAAAATCAGCTAGCAGATGCTCTGGCTATAATGTCTTCCATGTTTAAACTCAACTGGGATAACGAGGCTCCCCAAATTACCATCGAGCAAATGGATGAACCTGCACACTGTCATGAGACTAATACCGAAGAAGTAGTGGAACAACCCTGGTTTAATGAAATCAAAAGGTATCTCCAGACTAGAGAACACCCTGAAGAAGCTTTCGTCAATGATAAAAATTTCTTAAGGAGATTTGCTGCCAAGTTCTTCCTAAGAAATGGCATCCTTTATAAGCGCAAACATGATTGTGTTCTACTTCGTTGTGTGGACAAAGCTGAAGCAGAGTTGATCACGACTGAGATACACAATGGCACATTTGGCACCCACTTGAGCGAACATACGATGGCTAAGAAGATTCTAAGGGCAGGCTACTACTGGTCTACCATGGAAGCTAATTTCCATCAACATTCCCGTACTTGCCACAAATTCCAAGTCTATGCTGACAAGGTACATATTCCTCATGTTCCTCTCAACGTTCTGACAGTTCCTTGGCCATTCGTGATGTGGGGCATTGACATGATTGGAGAGATCAAGCCTACAGCATCCAATGGACATCGCTTCATCCTGGTGGCTATTGACTATTTTACCAAATGGGTCGAAGCAGCTTCATATGCCTCAGTTACAAAGAATGTGGTTGCCCGCTTCATCAAGCAGAACCTCATAAGCCGGTATGGTGTCCCCGATAGGATCATCACAGACAACGGTAAGAATTTGAACAACACTATGATCACCGCTCTATGCGAACAGTTCAAGATTTATCATCACAATTCATCTCCCTATCGGCTGAAGATGAACAATGATGTTGAAGCTGCGAACAAAAATATCAAGAAGATCATTCAAAAGATGACAGTCACCTACAAGGAATGGCATGAGATGTTACCGTTTTCTCTACATGGATATCGTACCACGGCACGTACTTCAACAGGGGCAACCCCATTTTCTTTGGCGTATGGCATGGAAGTTGTTCTACCCATGGAAGTTTAGTTTCCTTCCTTAAGGATTATGAAGGACGCTGGTTTGAGTGAAGACGATTGGATTCAGACTCAGCTTGATCAACTTAATTTGATCGACGAGAAGCGACTTACTGCTATTTGTCATGGTCAAACGTATCAAAAGCGGATGATCAAGGCTTTCAACAAGAAAGTCAGGCGTCAGATATATCAAGTCGGAGATCTTGTAATCAAGCGGATCATCTTACCGCAAAGTGATCCCAGGGGCAAGTGGACTCCTACTTACGAAGGACCATTTGTGATCAAGAGCATCTTTTCTGGTGGGGCAATGATTCTGACCACCATGGACGGCGACGACCTGCCGCACCCTGCGAACGCGGACATAGTCAAATGATACTACGCATAAAATGACCCGGCAAGTTGAAAACCCGAAAGGGAGGCTTGGGCAAAAATGGGCATCCCGGTGAATCGAAAACCCGAAAGGGCAGTTCAGGCAAAAATTAGGGATAAAACAAAAAAATCTGTACACCCGACAAGTTGAAAACCCGAAAGGGCGGATTTGGCAAAAAGGGGTTTCCTGGTGGACTGAAAACCAGAAAGGGCGGTCCAGGCAAAAGTTAAGGAATTAAAGCGTATGACTATGTCTCGTCGGATCACTTTAAGAATAATCTCTTCACCAACAAGCTCCAAGTTTCTGATCAATCCAGTCATCAGCGAACGAAGCAGTGAATGGACAAGATATTCAGAGTTGTGAAGGCTATAGCAGAATGGGAATCTCATGGAATTGTTACACATAGCCATCTTTCTTTTGTATACATTTTTTCAATTTTTACGACAACATTCTCTTACTAGGATGTTTGTCTCCTTTGTACAAAGATACTCACGAAAGTTAAATACAAATATACTTCAAAGTGCAGAAATTTTCTTGCCTTTATTTTCTTTTTACACTTATGTTTTATTTGAAAACGTCCAATGTTTTGTTAAATAGGCACATGCATTTGAATATAATCACTGCTTATAAATAAAACGAAATCGAAAAAGGATAATTAATGATAGGTTGAAGGTGTAGGAAGATATCTTTGTGCCATTTCAGAAGAAATCCCCTAGGATACATCATTCAGATCCTCAACAAAGCTAAAATTTAGAGTATATTTCCCCAGCGGAGTTAAGCTTCAAAATCTTCAGCGGAGCCAGTGCTTTCTAAAACTTGATTCCCCAGCTGAGTTAAGTTTCAAAATTCCCATCAAAGTTAAGCTTTAAGATCCCCCAGTGGAGCCCGAAAACCCTGAAAATCCAATCCCCAGCGGAGCCAGAATAGTGAACATTTCCCCACAGAGTTATCTCCCAGCAAGATCGGAGATTCTCGGTCTCATTTCTCCAAGCAGAAGCCTTCTAGGTTTTAAATCCCCAGTAGAGATTTTCAGAGTTTTCCCTATTTCCCAGGAAAGTCATGAAGGATTCTCATTCCCTGCAGAAGTCGTCAAAGGCCTTGTTAATCCCCACAAATTGCCGAGGGTTTTCAATCTCCAGCAGTGGTCCAAGGGTTTCTCCTTCTCAAATAATCAGAGATCTTTAATCCCCAAGCAGTCAGCAAGGATTTCTCATCTTCAATAATCAAAGATTTTTGGAATCCCCAGCATCGGTCAAGGATTTACTTTCCCCGACAACAATCAAAGATTTCATTGTCTCCAGTTATCAAGGATTTATTTTCCTCAGCAAGACAGCTACCCAGCTTACATGTACATCCATTACATTCATATATCATAAACATTGATGAAACACAATTCATTGCATCATACATATCATGCAACATAACTTTGTGTTTTAGCTAACATTTTACCCTTTTCAAGATAAGATTAAAAGGCTATCGTTAACAATTATTCAGATACAGTATGGATACACCCCAGACACGGCGGTCATTCTATTACTCATTCAAAATTTCAAGTCAAAATACAGTACAAATACACCCCAGACACGGTAGTCATTCTACTGCTCATTCAGACTTCAGCAATCCGATACAGACTAGATACGCTCCAGACACGGCGGCCATTCTATCTCTAATTCAGATTCAACTATCAACTTCAAATTCAGATATGCCCCAGACACGGATGCCATTCTGGCCCTTACACCAGAAGATTGACTCTCCCCAGTGCAGTCGCCACGGAAGTCATTCTATCACTTATTCAGATCCCAGTTACAGTCTCAGATATACTCCAGACACGGAAATGATTCTGCTACTCATACAGATCTCAACTTCAGATACATTCCAGATACGCTCTAGACACGGTTTCCATTCTGTCACTCATTCGGAATTTATCCCCAGCCCAAAGATGCTCCATACACAGATGTTTCTCTGTCGCCTATTCAGAATTCAGATACAATACAGATACACTCCAGACACGGCAGTCATTCTGATATTCATTCAAAGTTTAAATACAGTTACAGCTTAGATACACTCTAGACACGGACGCCATTCTTTTGCTCATCCAGACTCAATCTCCAGATACAGTTCAAATGCATTCCAAACACGGATACCATTTTGATGCTCATTCTTCTGACCTACAACACTGCAATTCAACAAACATTCTTGGATGGCATCTTTAAGCCCATCTCCAGCAAGATTCCACCATCTCCAAATGGCATCTTTAAGCCCATTTCCTCAGCGATATTTTGACGAGTGAAAATTTACGGCCACTCTAGTGTCCAATCCTCTTTTACCTTTGAGTCGCGAATAGAAAACTTGCCAATCTAACTCTTCAGGTTCAAGAAGATTGAACAGGTGAAACTGTTGTACCCCAAAATTTTCCCTCTCATTTCATCAATATTTTCTCATCACAAGACTCTTGGAGCTCAAGATCAAGCTAGGATTTGCTCTGCTCAAGACACCTCCTTGCATTGTTGACCTAAATTAGGGTTTGAGTTTGCACAAGGATGTTTTGACCTACAATGCCCAAGATTACTTTCATACTTCATGTTGGACTCACAAGTTTGTCCATACCAAGTTTCAAGCCTTGATTCAAATTTTTACCCAGTCAACTGGACAGTTGACCTAGAAATTAGTTGTATTGGGGAAAAAGTCAATTGTGGCCAATTGACAGTAAAACCTCATGAAATTTGACCCACATCAACATTATGAACTCATATGAACCATTTGATCAAGTTTGTATCACAATTCCACAAGAAATTTGATCAGATCACCAAAAGGGTAAAATGGTCATTTTTAGGGTTTTGACTGTACAAAGGCAATTTTTGATTGTTTGACCTAGCCAATGGAAAATAAAGCTCAACCATGGACTCAAGGACTCAATGACATTGTCTTAACCCATTCAACAAGTTTAAAAGATCTCAAATGCATGGGATTGACAAATGAATTTTTCAGTCAACTGATCAAAATTTAACTGTATACTGAAAAGTCAAACTTTGACTTTTTGGTCAAAATCAAGTGCCAAGGGTCATTTTTCATCAAGACATGTCAATATATGAAACTTGTTCATCAAGAAACCCAAAAATGCAAATTAGGGTTTAAAATGGAAAATTTTCATAACTTAGAAATTTTCCAAGTTATAAAATTTTCTTATTTTTTCCTAACTTTGTCCCATTTTTTCACCAAGATGAAAATGGATTCAAACAAAACTTGCAACATGAAAGTTGTAGTCCATCACAAATTCTACAAATTTTATTCACAAAGTTTTCTCAAAAGAAGCTTGTATCTCAAGTTATGAGTTTTGGAACAAGGGTACCTAAAACTTTTAACTTAGAGAAATTTTGCCCTAGTTTAGGCAGGATTTTGACCCATCTTCTTGGCCATTTTTAAAATAGTTCCACTTGGAGTCTTAAGTTTCATTTCAAATATGGATTATATTACATGTTGCAAGCTTTCCAAATTGTCCAAGAACTCCTCAAACACCTTTGTGGTTAGGGAGAATCGAATGCTTGAAGTTGGCAAAAACCCACTTTGAAACCATGGCCAATACATGTTCATACCAAGTTGTAAATCTGACCAAACTAGCTTAGTACATGATTACAGGCCTCTAAACCAATTTACACTCCAAAATTGAATGCAAATACATTGGATATTGGCATTGTTCTGATCAAGAGAGCTTTGTACAATGAACATTGCCATTTTGAGCATAAAGGCCACACTTCCATTTTCATAAAGGGCACTTTATGTCAAATTGCTTTTTCTTGAGCCTTGGACTTTCTTCCTTTGCAGCAAACAAGCTCCACAATCTCAGGCATAGTACAAGAAGTTGGTGCATGCTTAGAGATAGCCTGTACAGGCCTATCTCACTTCACTTCCAACTTTGCTTTCAAAACAAGTCAAAGGGCCAAAAGCTTGTATCTCTCATATCTGATAAAACCAATAAAAACAAAGTTATCAAACAAGTTTCCTACACCCTAGTAAGCCAGAAACACGAGTCCTTAACCACTAAAATCTCCTTGTGCACAAAATCCCCATTTTCTTGCAAAACAGGGCCAGTTCTGCATTTTGCAAGCCACCATCAAATTCCCTCGTGCGTTTTTTCCAAAGCTACTTCAAACACATTCCAACCAACATACCTGAGCTATCCATACCACTCACAGTTTGTTGTAACTCCATTAATACACATTGCCATTTTTGTTTGGAAGCTTTGCAGGTTGAGTTCTGTAGCACGATTCAGGCTACCTCAAAACAAACTAAGCATTGGGAAAGCTTCAGTGGACATCAGGCAAGCTCAAAAGAACCTCAAACACCCTTGGAAGTTGTTGCATTGTCCAACTCGAACTCAACTGAAACAGGTATTTCATGGACTTCTATCTCTCTATTTAGGAATAGTTAGACTTAGGTTTGTGAATGAAAGATGTTGTATTCATAGCCCTGAAACTATACATGTGCTTAGTTTTCATTTATATTAATCGTGCTAGGAGAATTTCATCCATGAACTTTCTGAAAAAACTAGGTTAAGAATTAGGGCCAGAGAAATTCTCTCTGGTCTTTGAGAGTTAGCTTAAGTTTTTTATATGGTTAGATTCGTTGTTTGATGCTCTACAAGTTTCATGTTATGAGTTTTGTCAAAAAAGCACAGAATCAGGAGATAGCATTTTGTACATAGCACGCGTGCGCTTCTGTCTAGAGGAAGAAGATGAAGTTGGTTTTGGGCTGGGCCTGGACAAGCTTGCTTTTGGCACCCCCCACTTTTCTTTTTACACCCCCTGGCCCTTTTCTTGTATATTTATCATTTTTGTATTTTTATTTTATTTCTGACCTTGATATTTTATTCTCAAATATAAAAAATACTTAAAAAATATTTTCATAAATATTTATATTTATTTGGTATTTATTTCAATTGTTTCTAGTATTAATACATTAAATACTTTATATTTACTTTTGTTTAAATGTAAAAATAATGTAAAAAATACTTTTATTTTTATTTATTATTTTTATACACATTTGAAAATATTTTCTTGAAATATATACATTTTTGTGTAAATAACTTATTTTATTTTTATACACTTAATATATTTAATACATATATATACATATATAATATATTTTATTAAATAATTAGAACAAAAATAATACATTTTTATTTTTATTAATATTTTATACTAAAAATACCTTTTTTTCAATATACTTATATTTTTTGTACAAGTTGATACATTATTATATATAAATAATAAATAATACTATTTATTTAAGAAATTAGGGTTTTTGCCCTAAAAAACAAAAATAATTGAAATTGACTTTTTATTTATTTACATTTCACATTAAAAATACTTTTTACATACATAAAAGCTTTTCTTGCATAATACATTTTATTTAATATTTATTTATTGTATTTATTTAAATATTGTACATTTAATTATTTTGCCTTATACATTCAATTTGGTTGTAATAATTTAGGATTTAATTTCTTGCAAAATAATCCCCAATATAAAATTTGTACCCCCCTCCCTATATCATGTTGTAATAGTGTAAAATTTAAATTCTCGCACCTTTAAGCTTTCAATTATGCCATGATTAGACTTAGGGTTTTCTATGCAAAAATCGAATTAACAAATTGCTTGACCTAATCAAAGACAAAAATGCATGAAAAAACAAACACAATGCACACTTGCACCCCTAGGGTTACAATCCACTTGTTGCCTTCAAAAATGGGCCATGGTATGCATGTCAAGTACTTTTGCAAAACAAAAACAAAACAAAAGATCATAGTCCCTCGATGACGCTATCTGAGTTGCCTAAACAAAATGATCAAGTCCCTTAAGAAAGTTGCCAAAAATACTTGACGCCATTTCTATCATGGTCTATACGATGACCTGTGCCTGTCCCGTTTAACATCCTAACACAAGGTTGTTCACCAAATACAATGGTGAAACAACACTATTAAAAGGGTTAAAAACATAAGAAAGATCTTTGAGTAAAATAGGGTAGACAACTCTTAGTTACTTGATGAAAACTTGCAAAAACATCCTTGCTATTTTCAAAACACACTTCACAACACAATTTCAAAACCCTACTTTCAAACATTGAAAACTTTTCAAAAGACAAAAACACCTTTGTATAAATTCAAACAAGAATCATTAAAAAGGTTGCCATAACGATGGCCTCTTTTCAAAACATCTTTCAAAACCACACACAAAGCACCATTTCAAACAATTGAAAAGAAAAGCAAGTGATCTAAGCAAGTAACTAAGAGCCCATGTTTAACCATGGATAGAAAGGGTGCTAATACCTTCCCTTTCTATAATCTACTCCCCGAACCCGAGAAAACATCTCAAAGGTCTTTCTTGTGCTTTTTGACCTTTCCTTAGGATAAAATAAAAAGTCGGTGGCGACTTTTGCTAAACCAAAACATTTGCGAACACAAACACGAAACCTCAAGTCAGTTCCCCCACCGTATCACAGTCTTCAACCTCCAACCACCTGCAACTAGGGCAAGTATGGAATCCTTCAAATGGAAAATTTACACGTTAATAGTGATACCATTGGATGCATATCTTCAAGACGATCACAAACATATGCTCACGAAATATTTCTTTAAATCACAGCTTAGTCGATTTAGAAATAATCAGAGCAATTTGAGAAATTTGAATTCGAAAACAGATGCATCAAATGCATCAATTAATCAAAATTAAGTTAATAGCAAGCATCAATGAATGTCATAGACCATTCCAGTGATTTGAGTTAGAAGATTTGGTGCCTTAAACTACCTGAACAAAGTCTGAGAATTTTTCTCTAAAACTTGAGTTGGCTAGCATGATTTAGAGAACTTCAAGGCTTGGTTCTTCTTCCGTTAGCTTCAGTAGAGTTCAATGATGAATAATTAATCAAGAAATAAAAGCTAGAAGTGAAGGAAATGATAAATCGAAAAATAAAAAATGTGAGCTATGGAGAGAGTTTGGCAAGGTGATTTTGGCTATCCAAGCTTGAGGAAATGAATGGAATAGCATCCTCTATTTATAGGTAAGTGAATCATGATGATAAATGAGAGGAATTGTGAGCAAATCCTGCAAGCCAAGCTAGTTGTGATCATGCCAAACTTGTGACTTGAAATGCATCAAAACGATCTCATACCAAGTGCATTTCTTATCTAAACGCATATGAACAATTAGTTAAATATGTTTAGAAACTAAACTTTAAGTAATTTTACCTATAATCCAAGTTCACTCGTAGTAAAAATTCTGACTCGAAGCAAAAAATAGATTCCATGGAGCCAACTTCAATAATGCATAAATCACTACTCAGAGAACTTTATGATGCAATCTTGGATTATTTACAAATCTAAATGATAAATCTTGACAATGTGCTTTGAATTTTTTCATTTTGATGGTTGATCAGAAATTTATATCCATTCGAAATCATGAAAAACACATGGATTCTTTGTACTTTGAAAAATTCTGAGTATTGAGCTTCAAAATGACCTATAATGTCTTGCAAACTTACAAGCCTTTCCACTAAAAATTTGATCTTGATCCTTGAAGGTGAAATGAAGTAGACTCTTAAAATTGAGTTATGGAATTGAGATCACTCAAAAATCATAAAAATTGAAAGATTTATGATCTTTGGAAGATGACGAACAAATTTGGGGAAATTCACAAAAGACCTATAAACTTTTCAATTCTTAAACAACTTTACAAGCATTTTCAAGTCTTGCATATTGAAACAAAGTTGTAGAGACATCCAAAAGATTATTATAAAAAAATAATGAGCTCAAGAAGATAAAAGATGGTCAAGTTATGATCATTTGAAGTCAAACCCTAAGATTTAAAAGCTTTTCAAAGGGACTTGTAATCTACTTCCAACTTAAATGGTCCTTCAATCCAAATTAGCCATTTATCCTTGAAGATAAGATATTAAGTACTATTTTAAGAGAATCATGGCTTTGGAATCACTTAAAAATAACAAAATTTGAGCAAGATATGGTCTTTGGAAGTCAGCAAACCCTAGCTCAGAAAGTGTTAAAATGACTTGTAACCCCTTTCAACTTTTGATGACTTTCCTTGCACAATTGGGTCTTTTCATATGAATATAAGTTGTTGTGGTTGATGATAAGAACCAATAGAAAGAAAAACCCACTATAAATATTTAAAATTGAGAGAGTTACTCACTTGTGATCATTGAATCAAGTACTTACTCAATTAGAACAAACTTGTTGAATCAATAATTGAATCTTTTGAAATTTATTTGCAAAATAGAGCATGATGGATCACATTAGATCTTGAAATGATGTTATCTTAAAGCACACTCAATGGTGGAGCTTAAGTTTCAATGAAACTTATTGAAGAAGGCATGGAAATAAACACATGAACCTATGAATCTTCTTGATGAATACCACCACCAACCTTGAGGAAAACTTTACCTAAATAAGGGTGAGAGAGCTCTTCGAACCAAAAAAAAACTTTGATATAATAGACATAGCCTTTAAGCTTAAGCTCTTGCAATCCATTGAAGAACCATTTGACTAAAGACCATCCCTCAAAACCCTAGGTTAAATGGTGAGATGGATGCAGTTGTGTCATCACCTACAATATGAACATCTAAGGAAACATATATACATCTTTTGTTGTTAGTTATAAATTAATCCACCTAAAAAAACACATGCACAAGATACACAATTCAAAGCGCTTGGTGACCCCTCAAGAACAAACTTAAAGATAGGATGAAGTAGAAGGGAGAACCAACACTAACGTATCATCTTGATGTATTGATAATATGAGATAATAAGAGATCTTAAGGGCTAAAATTGGAGTATAAAAGCTTCCCTAATTTAATTGTCATCTATCCGGACATACGAAGGTTAAAATATTCGTCTCGTCGCGATTGAAGATACTTGAATATAAAACATACCCTATTTTTGGCCCTAAGATGTCATGCAATACTTATGATTATGAATGCAAATGACTAACTCCATAGGTGATGCAAAACACCACTAGGGAAGAAAAAATAAAACCAACAGACAAAAAAGAGAGTTCGACCAGGAAAGTGAATCAATGGGGAACAACACGACTCTGGGGATGACTATAAATAGGAAAAACCAAAATCACGACTAAAGAATGTTAGAACAATGTTTGAATCTACTACCCTATATTTGAGTTTTGATGATAACAAAGTGAAAAGATATAGTATTTATAAGTTTCATGAATGAACTATCTGCTGCCTAAAATTATTATGTTCTGACTTGCAGATACTCTGATTGATATAAGCAAGATCACGTCTATTCAGCATCAGAACTTGAATTCAGACACCAGCATCAGAAGTTGCTACATCAGAATGTCAAAATCAGATGATCAACTCACGTACATGCTGAAGCCTGATGAACAAGACTGCGCTCAACACTCTGATACAGAAACAATAGTTCATCAGCAGCGAAGCAGAATCAGAATGAGCCAAGCCAGAACGTGCATTAAGGAAGCAACGGTACTGTGCATTGAAAGCTAATTAATTCCAACGGCCTCATTCCAGACAAGATCTGCTCAATAAGGAAAGCTTGTTATTAGCATTGAATCAAGAATATTGCATTCAACATTCATCATCTCAAGTGCTATATAAACAAGGCTTTGAAGATTATAATGGCTAATGCTCTCCAAATCTCTACACGCACAAAAGCTGAACCATAATCTTCGTTCTACCAGTTTTGCTAAACTACATACTCTGATACTCCATTACTGTTTAGCAATCTAATTTCTAAGCTTCATTTTGTGTATACATCACAGTTGTGATACAGTTTTGTAGAAAACATTCACACACATAGTTTTATCTCTTTGTAAGAAAGTGTTACCTTGACAAACCGGGTTGTGGTTTGAATCAAGAAGGCTTTAGCAGTTGTTAAAGCAGTCTGTAATATTCAGTTGAATATAGTGGATTAAGACCTCGTTGGAGAGAGGCGAAATCACCTTGACGGGTGGACTGGAGTAGTTTGAGATCAAACGAACCAGGATAAAAATATCTTGTCAATTGCTTTAGATTTCAGTTTTACAATTCAACCCCCCCTTCTTGTGTTTTTCACCACTTCAATTGGCATCAGAGCGCCTGGTTCTGAGCTAAAACACTTAACCGTGTCAGTACAAGATCCAACGTCAGAAAAACACAATGGCAGGAAACAATTCTCACATCAGCAATGACAATAACGAGGACAGAGACAGATTCAGTGACAAACCTCCAGTCTTTGATGGAGAAAACTTTGATTACTGGAAAGACAGAATTGAAAGCTTCTTTCTAGCACATGATGCTGATCTGTGGGACATGGTGACAGATGGATACACGCACCCTGTGAATGCAAGTGGTTAGAAGATTGATAGAAAATCAATGTCTGATCAACAAAAGCGTGACTTCAAGAATCACCACAAGGCCAGAACCATCCTCCTCAGTGCCATCTCCTATACTGAGTATGAAAAGATCTCCAACAGAGACACAGCAAAGAATATCTTTGATTCTCTCAGAATGACGCATGAGGGCAACGTTCAGGTCAAAGAAACAAAAGCTCTGGCGCTCATTCAGAAGTATGAGGCGTTCAAAATGGAAGAATCTGAATCCATTGAAACTATGTTCTCTAGATTCCAGATTCTGGTAGCTGGTCTCAAAGTTCTGGACAAAGGATACTCTACTGCTGACCATGTCAAGAAAATAATCAGAAGTTTACCCAAGCAGTGGAGGCCTATGGTTACTGCTCTGAAGCTAGCTAAAGATCTCAACAAAATCACTCTGGAGGAACTTATAAGCTCCCTCAGAAGTCATGAGATAGAGCTAGAAGCTGATGAGCCTCAGAAGCAAGGTAAGCCTTTAGCATTAAAATCTAACAGAAAATTTGAGTCTAAAGTTTTGCAGGCAGTTGAAGAAACATCTGATGGATCCTCATCAGAAGAAGACGAACTTTCCCTTCTCTCCAGAAGAGTAAATCAACTGTGGAAGCAAAGACAAAGGAAGTTCAGGAATCCCAGAAGATCTGATCAGAACGAGTCTTCTTCCAGATACAGAAGGACAGATTCTTCCTCTGGATACAGAAGATCTGAAGGCTCCTCCAGTAGCAAGAAGCCAAACACCAAAGACATCATCTGCTACGAGTGCAATGAGCAAGGACACTACAAGAGTGACTGCCCAAAGCTTCAGAGGGAAAAGCCCAAAAAGAAGTTTGGAAGAGAGAAGAAGAAAAGTCTCATGGCCACATGGGATGACTCTGACTCGTCTGAAGCTGACTCAGAATCAGATGATGAAAGGGCAAACATAGCTCTCATGGCTAACATTTCAGAAGATAGTGAAGCTTCTGAATCAGACTCAAAATCAGACACAGAAGAGGTATTTCCTAACTTCGCTGTTAACTTTACAAAGGCTGAACTTGCTGAAAGCCTTAATGAGATTCTGGAACGTTATCAGCAGATTAGAGCTAAATTCAGAGACCTGAAAAGGAATCTTGAATCTGGCTCTAATAAGTCTGAGAGTCTCAAATTGGAAAATTCTGAGCTGAGAGATAAGATTTCAAAATTAGAAAACACTTTACAAAACTCTCAGAAGGAACCAATTTCTGAAACTCCCAGCAACGCTGATGAGATCATCAAGGAGTATGATCACAGTTTCCAGAAGTTCCTAGCTAAAAGCATAGATAGAAGCAGAATGGCTTCAATGATCTATGGAGTTAGCAGAAACGGCAGGAAAGGAATAGGATACCAAGGTAAGGTTCCTACACCAAAAAATGTCATGGACTTAACCATTAAACACACTCCTCTAAATTCACACTTTGTGTATGGTCACACACATGATATCAAATATACTAGCAGTAAGCACTCTGTGAAACCAAAATTCAACCAGAGTTTTGGTAAAACTAACAAATCAGGACCCAAGAAAATCTGGGTACCTAAGGATAAAATAATACATGTTGCAGATATCTTTAGCAGCAAGTCAGAAACACCAGTCATGGTACCTGGACTCTGGCTGCTCACGACACATGACGGGAAGAAGGCATATGTTCCAAAGCCTGGAACTTAAGCCTGGAGGCCACGTTGGCTTTGGAGGCAATCAGAGGGGAAAGATAATTGGCTCTGGAACTGTAGGTAATGGAAATCTTCCCTCTATTAATAATGTTCTGCTAGTAGATGGATTGATGCATAATCTGTTATCCATAAGTCAATTAAGTGATAACGGTTATGATATAATCTTTAATCAAAAATCATGTAAAGCTGTTAGTCAGAAAGATGGGACTATCCTGTTTAATGGAAAGAGGAAAAACAACATTTACAAAATCAAACTTTCTGAACTAAAGAGTCAGAATGTAAAATGTCTTCTGTCTGTTAACAACGAGCAGTGGATCTGGCACAGAAGATTGGGTCATGTTAGTATGAGAAGAATATCTCAGATTAACAAACTCAATCTGGTCAGAGGACTTCCTAATCTGAAGTTCAATTCAGATGCTCTGTGTGAAGCATGTCAGAAAGGCAAATTTGCAAAACCTTCTTTTAAATCCAAAAATGTTGTTTCCACCTCTAAGCCATTAGAACTTCTGCACATTGACCTATTTGGACCAGTTAAAACTGCTTCAGTCAGTGGTAAGAAGTATGGGTTAGTAATCGTAGATGACTATAGCAGATGGACATGGGTAAAGTTCTTAAGACACAAGGACGAGTCACATTCTGTGTTTGTTACCTTCTGTAACCAAGTTCAGAATGAAAAAGATCTTAGAATCGTTAAAGTCAGAAGTGATCATGGTGGAGAATTTGAAAATAAAGATTTTGAGTCATTCTTTAATGACAAAGGCATTCTGCATGATTTCTCTTGTCCTAGAACTCCCCAACAAAATGGAGTTGTAGAACGAAAGAACAGAACATTGCAAGAAATGGCCAGAACCATGATCAATGAGACTAACGTTGCTAAGACTTTCTGGGCAGAAGCAATAAACTCAGCGTGCTACATTCAGAATAGAATCTCAATAAGACCTATTCTGGAAAAGACTCCATATGAATTGTGGAAGAACAGAAAGCCCAACATTTCATATTTTCATCCATTTGGATGTACTTGCTTTATATTAAATACAAAGAATTATTTGAACAAGTTTGACTCTAAAGCACAGAAGTGTATTATGTTAGGATACTCTGAACGCTCAAGAGGGTACAGAGTATACAATACAGAAACACAGATTGTGGAAGAATCAATCAGTGTTCGTTTTGATGATAAGCTTGACTCTGAAAAGTCAAAGAAGAATGAAGTTTTTGCAGGTATAGAAATTGAATTTGCAGGTTCTGAAGACAAGTCATCAGAAGATCTCAACACAGACATTCCTTCAACGTCTGAAAGGAGCACTGCTAGAAATCCTTCAACAGCTGCTGATCAACCTCAGAAGAGATTACCCAGAAGCAGCTTGGATCACCCAGAAGAGACTATCCTAGGAAGAAAGGAAGATCCAATCAGAACAAGAGCAAGCTTCAGAAATTCTGAAGAAACTCTTATGGGACTGGTGTCTCTGATTGAACCTTCTTCTATTGATGAAGCACTTCTGGATAATGACTGGATTCTGGCAATGCAAGAAGAGCTGAATCAATTCACCAGAAACGACGTATGGGATCTCGTTCCCAGACCAAAAGGATTCAACGTCATTGGAACAAGATGGGTGTTCAGAAACAAGCTAAATGAACAAGGTGAAGTCATCAGAAACAAGGCACGACTGGTTGCACAAGGTTATAGTCAGCAAGAGGGGATAGACTATACAGAAACCTTTGCCCCAGTCGCCAGGTTAGAATCTATCAGACTTTTAATTTCATTTGCTGTTAATAGAGGCATCACTCTGTATCAGATGGATGTCAAAAGTGCATTCTTAAATGGTTATATAGAAGAAGAAGTTTATGTTCACCAACCCCCAGGCTTTGAAAATACAAAACATCCAGAACATGTTTTCAAACTAAAGAAGTCACTGTATGGTCTGAAACAAGCTCCCAGAGCTTGGTATGAAAGGCTAAGTAACTTTCTGCTTGAAAATGAATTCACCAGAGGGAAAGTGGACACTACTCTATTCTGTAAAACAGTTAAGAGTGACATCTTAGTCTGTCAAATTTATGTTGATGATATTATTTTTGGTTCTACTAATCCTTCTCTTGGAAGAAAATTTGCTAAGTGTATGCAGGCAGAATTTGAGATGAGCCTCATGGGGGAACTGAAATTCTTTCTAGGAATTCAGATCAATCAAACTCCAGAAGGAACTTACATTCATCAGAGCAAATACATCAGAGATCTTCTGAAGAAATTTGACCTCTCAGAATGTAAGCCATCAAAGATTCCAATGCATCCCACGTGCATTCTGGAAAGAGAAGAGGTAAGCAAAAGTGTAGAACAGAAAGTCTACAGAGGTATGATTGGTTCTCTCCTTTATCTGACTGCTTCAAGACCTGACATATTATTCAGTGTTTGCATCTGTGCTAGATTCCAATCAGATCCTAGAGAATCTCACTTAACAGCTGTTAAGCAAATTTTCAAGTATCTGAAAGGTACTACTAATCTGGGTTTGTTTTATAGAAAATCTAGTGATTACAGCTTAGTAGGCTACTGTGATGCTGATTTTGCTGGAGACAGAGTGGAACGTAAAAGTACTTCTGGAAGCTGCCAGTTTCTGGGAGAAAATCTGATCTCTTGGTCCAGCAAAAGGCAATCAACAATTGCTCTGTCAACAGCAGAAGCTGAGTACATAGCAGCAGCAGGATGTAGCACGCAAATGCTCTGGATGAAAAGTCAGCTTGAAGACTTCCAGATTTTTGAGAGTAACATTCCTATACTTTGTGATAATACTTCTGCTATTTGCTTAAGTAAGAATCCCATTTTACATTCTAGAGCTAAGCATATAGAAATAAAACATCACTTCATTAGGGACTATATTCAGAAAGGTATCTTGAACTTAAAATTTATAGATACAGACCATCAATGGGCTGATATCTTTACTAAACCCCTTTCAGAAGATAGGTTTAATTTCATTCTGAAACATCTCAGCATGAAAGTGTGTCCAGAGTGAAAATGTTTTAATTCCATATATTTACTTTCAGAATGTAATTATTTTACTGTGAACTTCTGATCAATCTCCTTTCAGAAAGATAGAACATGCAGATTGTATCAGATGCAAGTCTAAAGATCTGAGAGTCTAAGCTCAAAGACAGACGTGCTGATCACTACATCAAACAAGTGTCATCCAATCATCAGCATATCTCTGAAGCAGAATGCGTGCACGCTTCTGAGAAGGAAAAGCGCTGATTGGGTGCATTGAGACACATGTCTGGTAACCGTTTTTAAGTATCTTTCTCAAATCCCCCAAAATCAGCAAGCATTTAATGAAAAGTAATCATGCTTTTAAATGGCAATCATGATTTTTCTCTCTCTTAAAAACGTTTATCTTTTCAAAATAATTTTGAAAACTCTATTTAAGCACATTAATCTCTCATTCTTATTCTTTACGCTTTCTCACTATCACTCAAGCATTTTCTGCATATTTCTGAGTTCATCTCTTGCAAACCTTTTTCTTCAATTCATTCTCAATTCATTCTTAAACTCTTAATATAATTAGTTTTTATGATCTTAATTGTTTTAGCACATCACCAACACTTTTTGATTGCTGACAAAAAGGGGGAGAACAAGAATGATATTTAAATCAATAACGGCTAACTAGACAGAAATTCTCAAACATTCTAACTCTATTACTTGAAATGTTTTTCTGTTTTGTTTAAAGTCTACATGCACAAGGAAGCTCCTGGACACTCTGAAGACTAGAAGCTCTGATCAATATGAAGAAGCTCTGATCAATATGAAGTTCTGATCCAAAGCAAAGCTCTGACAAGAAAAGCTCTGAAGCTCTGCTCTGACATAAAGCTTCTGATAAGTCAAAGACTCTGATAATCTGATGTTCAAAGAAAGAAAAAGATCTGATCCTGAAGAATACGTATAATCAAAGGGAAATAATCAACTCAGGGGGAGTATCTCTTAACTCTGACTTCTCCGTACTTCTTACTCTGATACATTTTCCAGATACCTTTTCACGTTATTTTCATTTAAAATATCTAGTTTTTGTCATCATCAAAAAGGGGGAGATTGTTAGAACAATGTTTGAATCTACTACCCTATATTTGAGTTTTGATGATAACAAAGTGAAAAGATATAGTATTTATAAGTTTCATGAATGAACTATCTGCTGCCTAAAATTATTATGTTCTGACTTGCAGATACTCTGATTGATATAAGCAAGATCACGTCTATTCAGCATCAGAACTTGAATTCAGACACCAGCATCAGAAGTTGCTACATCAGAACATCAAAATCAGATGATCAACTCACGTACATGCTGAAGCCTGATGAACAAGACTGCGCTCAACACTCTGATACAGAAACAATAGTTCATCAGCAGCGAAGCAGAATCAGAATGAGCCAAGCCAGAACGTGCATTAAGGAAGCAACGGTACTGTGCATTGAAAGCTAATTAATTCCAACGGCCTCATTCCAGACAAGATCTGCTCAATAAGGAAAGCTTGTTATTAGCATTGAATCAAGAATATTGCATTCAACGTTCATCATCTCAAGTGCTATATAAACAAGGCTTTGAAGATTATAATGGCTAATGCTCTCCAAATCTCTACACGCACAAAAGCTGAACCATAATCTTCGTTCTACCAGTTTTGCTAAACTACATACTCTTATACTCCATTACTGTTTAGCAATCTAATTTCTAAGCTTCATTTTGTGTATACATCACAGTTGTGATACAGTTTTGTAGAAAACATTCACACACATAGTTTTATCTCTTTGTAAGAAAGTGTTACCTTGACAAACCGGGTTGTGGTTTGAATCTAGAAGGCTTTAGCAGTTGTTAAAGCAGTCTGTAATATTCAGTTGAATATAGTGGATTAAGACATCGTTGGAGAGAGGCGAAATCACCTTGACGGGTGGACTGGAGTAGTTTGAGACCAAACGAACCAGGATAAAAATATCTTGTCAATTGCTTTAGATTTCAGTTTTACAATTCAACCCCCCCTTCTTGTGTTTTTCACCACTTCAAAGAAACCAAATGCATAGTAAGATTTCAACGACAGAAATTCTTAGCAATGCAAGCAACAAGCTAACAAGGAGGTAACCATTAAAAAAGGGTTATCGACTCGACTGAAAAAAGAAACTTAACTCTGTTGGAGAAAAAACAACTCTGTTGGAGAAAAGAAGACTCAAATCTATTGGGGAAAAGCCTAAAGAGGAGACAAAGTATCATCAACTCAATAAATGAGGAAAAAGCAATGGATAACAACGATCGATAGATAACTGTGAAATATCCACTTGTAGAGGAGGTAGTGTAGCGATAAAAAATGTAGCGGGGTAAATCGGAGATCAAATTATTGATTAATTCGTCTCACAAAAGCAAGAGTCGCCACCGCGCTTTATTATTTCCAAGGGAAAAGGGAAAAGAGCGAAATAAAACCCTAAAGTATGCAATGTAAAATAATACTTTTAAAAGTAATGAAAATACAAGGCGTTTTGAAAAGAGGTCTAGAGTTCGGGGGTTGGTTATACAAGGGGAAGGTATTAGCACCTAATGTATCTATAGTATCCTATAGGAACCTTTTGAAATATCTGTTTATTGAAATTTGTTTGTTTGACTAAAAATAAACTGTTTTGGCCAAAAAGGGGTACGGACGGGTTTTTGAAGATACGACGACCTAATGTCGAAATTTTGACTTAAACGGTATGAGTCTTGAAAAAAATTGAATATTTGGGAAAAAATTATCTTAAGTTTTAATAAAATGAAGGTATTCGCGTGATTGGATTTGAGGACATGAAGTCAACAAATTTAATCATTTTTCTCTTGGATTTGATCATAAGCAAGTAGGTCTAGTAATCGAGCAAGAATCATATATAAGTAATTAAAAAAAAACCAAAAGAAACAAACAAGGAGAATAGTGACAAGATAAACTATAAGAAACTAAATAAACGTACAAAGAAGAATCATGAATAAAAGGAAAATTTAATTAGAGGGTTATTTAAACTAATTTTGAAATTCTAAGGTTACTAAGTAAACTAAACTTAAATTCTAAAGTTTCTAACTAAACTAAACAAGATTTTAAAGTTAATAACTAAAACTAAATTAAAATTATAAAATTACTAACTTAAAATTCTAAAGTTTACTAACTAAATTAAAATTAAAATTATTACAATAATTCTAAATTTAAACTAATTGGTTCTAATTAAAAGAGGAAACTTTTTTGTAATTTATACATGATTAAACTAATCAACCTAATATTAAATCTAACAACTATATATTTTTAAAGTTACTAGGTTAAATCTAAAATAAAATTTTAAAGTTAGTAGATTAAAACTAAATCAAATAAAAGAGTAAAGGGGTAATGTTAAAACAGAAAATAGGGAGTTGTATCAATAAGTCTTAAATGGGCCTGCTGATTGGAATAAGGCCCAAGGCAAGGGTACTTAGAAGCAGGATGGGGGGTTTAATGAAATTCGTTTGGGTTTTAGGCTTAGGAAACGGGTTAGGCCCAATCTACTTGAAACAAAGTTTTTAGGGTTATGAATTTTTGTTTCATTTGGGAAAGGCTTCAGGGTTTACAGCGCCGTTGCTATTCTCTTCACTTCACGCGTTCCTCTTCGTCTTCCTCAACGCCCGCTTCTGAGCTTCTCCTTCGCCCGAGCCACCAACGCCATCTCTGCGTCCTCCTTCCCACGATTAAGCAAGCGATGGTTCATTCATGGTTAACTTTCATTTTTAATCTCTTTAGGGTTTTTATGATTTGCATGTTACGATTTCACATTCACTTGATTCTGACTTTAGCTTTAACATTATTGTTTCTGTTGAGATGGTGGAAGGAAAGAGAAAAAAAGAAAGGCTACCTTTACGAAGGAGGAGGAAGGAGGAGGAAGGAGGCTTGCCGGCGGAGGGGTGAAAGGCGTGATGCTGGGCTTGCTTGGATTCCTGGTTTGTGTTTCTTTGGCCCTTAGGTTTGATGATGATTTAACCTGAGAACCTTTTGTTGATATCACTTTTCTTCTTCGTTGCCTTGATGCCTTGCCTTGTGTGCTTCTGTTTGCTTCTTGCCTATGGTTGCCTTTGAGTTTCCTTTGAGTTGCCTTTGAGTTTCCTTGATGACGTATGATTCGTGAATGCTAGCCCAATAATGAAGAAATTTTGAGGGTTTTGGTGATGTTTGACCCTGTGTTTCCGAGTATGCTTCTGAATATTGATATGCTGAGACTTTGTTGGTTAGTGTGTTTTTGACATCACAGGTTTTGGGATGGAGGTTTATTCAGGTTATGGCCTTACTGGTTTCACAGGTTTTAGGCCTATGAGGTTGTTTGATGGTTGAAAAGGTTTACTCGTTTATGCTGTAGGCTTTAGTTGACAGTGGTCTTGGCTTTAACTTTTAGGCTTGATGATAGGTACAGGTTTTGGCATGGCTTGGTTTTCTGGTATGATGTGCTTGAGGTAGCAGCTTATACTGTTTTTTTAATGGTTAATGGCTTTTACAGGTTTCAACAGGTTATGGTTTGAAAGGCTTAAGGCTTTGGCTGGGCAGCTTAGTGTTTACTGGTTTTTTAACTTGGCATGATTGTTGGTTTAAGGTTATGCTTCAGGCAGGTTAAGGGCTTGACATGGTTAAGGTTTATGGCTTTTGGTTGAATACAGGTTAGGTTTGACTGGTTTTAACTTGACAGGTTAACTTGGCTTGATGCTTGAGTTTTTGGCATGGCTCCAGGGGTTTGGACAGCAGGTTGTATGTTGTTTTGAATGCAGGTTCTTGAGGTTTTTGGTACTTTGAGAATAGGCTTCAAAATAGGTTTTTTGAACTCAGGCCCTTGCTTGAGAAGTTGTGTTGTTCTTATATCAGTTGGTTGGCCTTGCCTTTGGATGGTTCAGGTTTTTGTATATTTTAACTTGTTGGATGCAGGGTTTGAAAACGAGTTGGAGGCCTACCTTTTGATGGTTCAGGTTTTCGTTGTTTTGTCAAATTTCTTTGATACTTCTGCCCTTCTACTGTTTCATTCAGTTTGTTTTGTATCTTTTTCTATGCCTCTTTTTTTACTGTGTTACTACAGTTTTGTTTTCTATATCTTTTCTGCCTAAAGTCAAAACCTGTAAACCCAATTCTTTTCTCTCTTCTCTCTCCTTAGTACAGCTTAAACATTCAAATAATGTTATGTACTTTAGTTCTGAAAAAGCAAAAAGGCTGGGAAATGATGAAACTAGAAATATTTGGCTTGCATACATGGTTTTAATCTGCATATTTCCTTCTTTAGCTTTCCTGCATCTGTTACAGTATATAGGAGCCTTTGTATTTTAACCTCCTCCCATATTTTGGACAGTTTACGTTGGACTTTGTTTTGACAATTTAAAACTTTACACATGCTGTTGGTTTTGAAATATGCAGTTGATTTTGAACTATGCAGTTGATTTTGGCAAAAATGAATTTGTGCATTTCAAATACTTGTGCATTCATATTTATCAATAATATTTATCCCTTTTTTGTGAACCGGGAGAAATCCCGTGATTTGCAAAGAGGGTAAAACTGATTCCGGCCGTTTGCTTTTAATGATGAACTCTAAATTAATTGTCTGCTTTTAATTATATATCTATTTCTGATTTTTTTCTTTAATTATTCTTTGCAGATAAAATCAAAGGTGCATCAAAGGAGTATTGGATAGAAGATGAAGATTTAGCACTTAGAAAAATTAGGATAGTTTTTTTTATTTCACTTTAAACATTTGTACAATTATCATTGTAAATACTTTGTAAATAAATACGGTATTTAAACAACAATTGTAACAATTAGAATAAAGATGAATAAAACTCTACTATTTTACCGGTTAATTCTTTTCTCCTTTCCAATTATTTACTTTATTATTTATAATTCTTTAAATTATAATAATTGAAAATAAATTCCAACTATTTAAACTCAGAATAATAAATAATTAAATAAACATTGTTTTAGCATTGATCAATTAGAAAACTTTTTTTTCAATTATTTACTTTATTATTTATAATTCTTTAAATTATAATAACTGAAAATGAATTCCAACTATTTAAACTCAGAATAATAAATAATTAAATAAACATTGTTTTCAAAAATAATCAGCTCTTGACTTCTAAAGAAAAGTTGTAGTTGTCAAGGAGAATCATAGGTAAAATAACAACTAAAATTGTCGAAATTTGAAAAAGTTATGAATTTTTAAAATCTGCTTTAAAAAATTGATAAAATAGATCAAATCGCTTGTGAACGCTTGCAATGTAATGATGCAGATGGGAGATGGTATCTTAGGTCAAAATTTGGGGTACAACAGGTAGTAAAAAAGAGAGTAACATCGACTCACAAGGGATCAGAAACTACCAACCAGAAGGATGCAAATAGAAACTCAATAAATGACGGTAAACATTAGTATTGACGTAGATAATGAATGATTGGCATCAATAGTTATGACTGGGAACAGATGGTTAACATCAACACTTATGGCTGGTAAAAAAGGATTAACATCAGTACTTATAACTGGGAACAAAGGTTGACATCAATACTTATGACTGGGAACAAAGGTTTGACATCAGTACTCATGATTGAAAAAAAGGATTAACATCAACACTTATGACTGGAACAAAGGATTTACATCATTACTTATGACTGGTAACAAAGGATTAACATCAGTACTCATGACTGGAACAAAGAGATTGACATCAATACTTATGACTGGTAACAATGAGATTGACATCAGTACTTATGACTGGGAACAAAGGTTTTACATTAGTACCTATGACTGGGAACAAAGGTTTGACTTCAATACTTATGACTGGGAACAAAGATTTGATATCAATACTTATGACTGGGAACAAAGGTTTGACATAAGTACTTATGACTGGGAACAAAGGTTTGACATTGATACTTATGACTGGGAACAAAGGTTTGACATCAGTACTTATGATTGGGAACAATTGTTTGACTTCAGTACTTATGACTGGGAACAAAGGTTTTACTTTAGTACTTATGACTGGAAACAACTCAACTCTATTGGGGTAAATTCCAATGAGGAGAAAGAGATAAATTCCGACTAATGAATGGCGGTGAACTACCAACTTAGGGGTGAAGGTAGAAAAACATAGAATAATAACAAGTTTCCCAAAATTCTGGCATTCCATCTAGAATGGGTCTCAACTTCTTCTTTAACCGAGGCATTCCGCCAGGAAAGGGTAACAAATTTTACCAACTTCTGGGTTTCACCGAGAACGGTAACAATTTCTTTGATTAAGATATCACTTTAAAAGAGTAATAATTGTTGTAAGGATCTTTCAACAAACTGTATTTATCATCAAAGTACAACCAATATCAAAAAAGAACTATCTCCCATAACGTAGAGACTACCATTCATCAGAGTAAAAACATTTTCTCTGGGATTAACAGACTTATTGAGGAAGTACAGGTTGCTCAAATAAAGAGACCGCCACTTGCTGTTACAAAAGGATTATGATAACACGGCTGAGAAATGAAATTTGATTTCCTGGGGAAATACCAACACATTCTTGTTGAGAGGATAAAGTCTTCACATGTAAAATAAATGCACATTCTCAATCCAGGACTTACAGCCTATAGGGATCAAAATTATATTGCTGTCGGGACCAAAAATTCAAACCATGGACTCAAATGGTTATCAAATTCCATCCAGATAATGAGTTGGGTAGGAAAGCTAAAGCAAAATTCTTCCACGAGGGATAACTCAGTGGGAATATTAAAAGGATATACACTTCCTTCTTAAGGTTCACACTATATTGGAGAGAGGATAACATAACTATGCAAAGAGGATAAAATATAAACATAAAAATCAATGAATGCAAATGAACAATGAATTTTAATTCAGCTATGTATAATGTATGTATGAGTGTATGAATGTTATCATGTATATGTTTACAAAATAGATATACTGCACTGAGGATAACCAGGAAAAACCAACTTGGGTGAAGACAACATTCGGCTAAATCACATCCAAGATGAAGATTTCATAAGAGAGTAATCACCAACTGAGGAAACAAAGTCCTACTTCAAGGCTTAACTTCACTTGGAAGGAACATGGCTTGAAAATAATCAAAGCAAAATCTGATAGCAATAAACCAATATAGTTAAGGGATGTAGCTAACTCCTCTAGGCTTCACCGAGGAATATTGTAATACTGTGGGAGAACTGACTTTATTGGTTTTGCATTTTATCGCAAATGTTGCGGTTAGCAAGAGTCGTCACCTACTTTTATTTTATCCAACAAAGGAAAGGGTGAAAAGAACATGAAAGACCTTTTTAAAGATTTTGAGTTCGGGGGGTAGATTATGGAAAGGGAAGGTGTTAGCACCCTTTCCATCTGTAGTTATCTACGGGCTCTTAGTTTCTAGCTCACTTTGAAAATGCTTTTTGGTGTAAGTGCATTTGAAAATATTTTTAAAAATATGCCTTAGTGCAGCAAACTTTGTAATGTTTCTCATATCGTTAAGAACGTATACAAAGTGTTTTATCTTTGAAAATATTTTAGAGAAGAGTTTGTGTATATGTGAAAAAATTGTTTTGTTTATTTTTGTGAGCAAGCAACTATGAACGGTCTCCCTACTCGAATGATCTTTGTTCTTTTCCTATTTTCCTTTAGACAATGCTATCCTACTATTAGTCAGTAGGTAGCCCTGTCGATGGATGTTTTGAGGGACAGGCGCGAGTCATCGTACAGTCATAAATGCAACTCGTAGGACACTTTAGCAATTTTATCGTAAGTGACTAGATCGTATACTGAAAAAAGCATCGAAAGGGTCATAGAGAGACTACGATGTTTTTGTATTGGAGGGACTTTGCTAAAGCGTCCCCACATTCGAGGGACATGACTGTTTATTCGATGGCAACAAGTGGAAGTACGTTAGAGGTGTGTGTGTGTGTGTGCGAGTGTGTTGTGTTTCAGTTATTTGTCTGGAATGTTAGGTTTTCTAGCGTTTTCTTTTAATCTTATCGTATAAGCCTATTAGCATACATATATCAGTTAAATGTATACAAATACGGAAAATAAAGTGCGAGAATTTGAATCTACGCTATTATATCCTTCGGGATGGGGGAAATTACAAACCATAAATGGGGAAAAAAGTAAATGTCCTAAATTAAGCTATTACAATCCATAAGCAATTACATAATATTTGAAAATAAAAATGCGAATAAAATAAATTACGCGCGGAGAGGAGAAAGCCCTAAAAATTTCTAAGTGACAAAAGAATTTTTTTTTGGTTGTTTTTATGTATTTTTTTATTAAGAAATATTTAAGTTAAATTAAGAGATCCCTAAATCTAATTAATTAATTAAAAAAATGATTAATAAAGATTTATTTAATTAAAAAAACTAATTCTAATTATTTTTGTGATTTTGATTTTATAAATAAGAAATTAATTAATTTAAAGAAAAAAAATGAATTAAGTTAAATAAAACAAAAGAAGATAATAAATAAATAAAGTGATTATGGGCCAGGTTGCAACCAAAAATCAGGGGGTGAAAACTTGAAGATATTAGGCCTAAAGTAAGATGGTCCAGGCGTGACAAAACAAGAAAAAGAGGGGTGTGAATATGAGATCTCTAGGCCCATCAGGGAGAAAGCCCAAACACCCAATAATCCTGCAAAAAAATGTTGAAACCCTAAAATGGCAAAACCTGGGATTCGAACCCAGGTTTTAGGAGAGGAAAGCCTTAAGTGCGCATTTGTTACCACTGGATCACCCTTCTCATTCATTAGTATAATAAAACAAAAACAATATAATGAGAAATCAGTCAAACTTTCAAATTTTAAACGTGCATCGGGCTGGATTCGAATGGGCCAATCAGGATATGAGTTTTTGCCATGCCAACCTATAGCCAGGGTCAACTAGCTCAAGGACGTTGAAGTCAAACTCCGGTCGTCCCTCCGATCATCCAAAATATCAAATATGCAAAAACAACAAAATTAATGTCCCGGATTTAGGCTACCCCCTAAAACATATGTTGCGAATCCAACCATGGTATTGGTTTGATCTAAAACATCCTGTAAAGTAAAAACCGAAGCTCAAAGATTATTAAACCCTAATAATGGAGTTTTTATATCCCTGCGTAAAACCTCAAAAGTAATACGTCAAATATGTTCTTAAAAATCATATTAAGTGATCTATGTAAACAAAATGAGTTGTCAACGCATAAATTTAGATATTCGATTGAGAAAAGTTTTACCAATCAGTGAATGGAGATATCACGTTCTGACTTGTCTCAGGCTCATATGAGGGCTGGAAGTGACTCCTTGGACTCTCAGGGAATGATTTATGCCCTTAGTCTGGACTGATGATGGATGTAAATACAACTATGAATTTTTGATATTTTGGAATTTTTGCAAGTTTTGTAGAGTTCTCTAGCAGCCTGTGCCCATGTCCTCTTGCTTGCATTCATTCTCTTTATATAGAGGGGGGAAGGAGATAAACAAATATGGAAGAGAATAAGCACATTAACCATGGCATTAAACAAGAAAATCACATTTTGAAAAAAATGCCAAAATCATATGATTCTTGCCATTTTCGAATTTTGCATGAACCTAGACACTTTCTATGTATCTTGCACGAATTTCGGCTTCATATACTCCAGCCCATAAGCCTTGCATGCTTAGCCCATTAGTTTTTTTTCTCTTTATTTGATTAAATTCATATTTAAATGAATAAACATACAAATAAATAGAAATAAAAATCACAATAGTGCATGGTTAGGTTTCGAGGTCCTTGGGAATGTCATAAACATATTTGAATCCTAAAAGTTAGGTCCACTAACCTAGAAATAAGATTTTTCTCAAAGTTAACTTCATGCATTTTCACAAATTTTCCCAACTTGTGCAAACCATAACTTGCTCAATTTTTATCTTTTGAAGATGATCTTGGACTTTTTGGAAAGCCCAAGATGTCATATACAATCTCTATGTTTATAATTTTTGCTTTTGAAGATATTATCTTGATGTGAATTTCCTTGCAAAAAGTTTCTTTTGTTGACTTTTGAAAATGACATGTAATGTATGGGATCATATCTTTCAAATGAAGCATTTTTTTGGACTTGAGAACAAAAGAAAAGATGTAGAGAATTGCATTTTATTAAAAATGATCTTTGGTTGGGGAAACGTTGATGATGTATGTGAAAGTTATGCTTGGTCTAATTTCAGTTGACTTCTCCTAAGGAAACCCTAGTTTGACAAATCTTGACTTTTGATGATTTGAGGACTTTCCTTGGGGAATCATGATCAACCCTTGATAAAATTATGAATATTACCTCAAAATGTTGATGTTGACCAAAAATCTTGAAATTTGACTATATGTTGACTACAATTTACTTTTTGACCAATATAGTTGATTTTCAAACATTTGAACCATTGATTGAGCAAATTTGTGATGTAGGGCTTGAAACTTGTCATGAAGATTGTTGAGGACCTAAGAAGAAACATGGAAGCCACTTGAGACCTTTTCGAACCAAATTTCCTTGAGAAACTCCAAACCCTAGTTTTAGGCCTTTGGTTTAGGAGGTGCATGTTGACTAGTCAACCCTTGAGTGTCTTGACTATTTGAAGAGCCTTGAAAGAATGCTTTGAGAAAAATGAGAGGGAAAATTTTGGGGTACAACAAATATCATATAAACTTTTCTAGGGAAGATAATGCCATAACGTATATACTTCAACTAGGGATGCCATACTGACTTCACTAGGGAAGACAATGCCACATCGTTGAGGGGGCCCAAATACATTCTTCAATATCAAGAGTAGTGGTTACGCAAACTTCTCTAGGGATGTCAGAGAAACTTTATGGGGATACTAAAACTCAAAGGGAAATATCATCCTTAATTCATTTGGGGAGTTAAAAAGTTAACACCATATAAAGAAGTCAAACTTATGGGGATTTTAAATCAAACTTAACACATGGTGAGAGAAAACCCAAAAAATTGACAGATGTCTCAACACTTCTTAGAAAATATATTTTCCTTGTCTAGCTACTTGGGGAGCACACAACAATAACAATGTCGTAAATGGAGAGAGTAATGTTCTGCCAGAGATTCTTCATCAAGTCTCAACATACAAAGGGAGAAAGAATCCAACAACTGAGCAAAGGATCAATAACCTTACAATCTCTGCTTGATCACAACCCAACTGTGGAAAGAATCACACTCAGCTATAGAAATCTGCATCAAGACCTGACTGAGGAATATGGGATAGGGGTATCAAACCACCCAAACCCAAAACCATATAACAAATTGGAGAAAATATGAACCAAGCCTTAACTTGGAAAAAATGGGGTCACAAACCCAACACCATACCACATATCAACTGGTATGAAATCTAACTATCCAAGAAACAATCACGGATGGACTGTGCGCGTACCTATAAGAGTAACTCGGGATACTTATTAGGGAATCTTTTCAAAACTTTGGAGTTTGTTCATTCTTGGAACCACTACTTTTGTCCCACTTGAATCACAGGATTGAAGTAAAAAGTAATTTGCAAATTCTTTTCAAAAACATGTTTTTATTAATAAGTCTTTTTGTTTTGACAATTACTATCAATAATAAATGAAATTTTCATAAACAGAATAAAATAAGAATTACAACAAATTGGATAAAGGCTCAAACTTTATTAATAGAGTGGTAGTCCGCAAAAGGCGTGACTCCATGGATACAAAGTTTTGGAAAATGGTAAATACATGGAAAAGATACATTAAAACACAATGACCATTGTTCTCCCTAACAAATTTGAATTCTTGAGCATGGGCTTTAGTTGAAGTGTGATGAGAATTTGAGAAGATTGTTGCTTCAATGATTAAGTCTTTCCTGACGCAGTTACTTTCCAGGAAATCCATAACTTTTTCCTAGGTTGCCCTTGCGGGTTTTCAACCTACCAGGAAAATTTATTCTTCTTATGTCTCTAACTTTTTCCTAGACCTCCCTTTCGGGTTTTCAGGCTACCGAGACAGTCACTTTTGCCTAATCCTCCCTTTCAGGTTTTCAACTTAGCGAGATGTTCTTTTATTTTTAGGCGAAGTATTTCTTGATTGCATCAACATTCATGGGACGTGGGAACTCCTCACCATCCATAGTTTCAAGAATATATGCACCTATAAATAAGGATTTCTTTACATTATACGGGCCTTCATAATTGGGAGTCCACTTGCCCCTAGAATCAACATTAAAAGACATGATCTTTCTGAGCACGAGGTCGCCTTCTCTGAATTCACGAGGCTTGACCTTCTTATCAAAAGCTTTCTTTATTCTTCTCTGATATAAATGACCATAACACAAGTTCGTCATTCTCTTTTCTTCAATTAAATTCAACTGGTCAAACTTGTTCTAGACCCATTCAACCTTTGACAACTTAGTTTCCAATATTACACCCAAAGAGGGGATCTCAATCTCAACGAGGAGAATTGCTTCCATACCATACACAACAAATAACTGGGTTGCCCCTGTTGAAGTGCAAATGGATGTATGATACCCATGCAAAGCAAAAGTGAGTATCTCATGCCAATCCTTATAGGTAACCACCATCTTCTGAATAATCTTCCTAATGTTTTTATTAGCAACTTCAATATCCCCATTCATCTTAGGCTTGTAAGGAGACGCATTGTGATGGACAATCTTGAATTCTTCACAAAGTTTTGTCATCTTATTATTATTCAAATTTGAGCCGTTATCAGTGATAATCCTACTTGCCACACCATACCGACATATAAAATTGTTCTTGATAAAGCGTACTACCAGCTGCTTGGTGATATTAGCATAAGAAGTTGCTTTCATCCACTTGGTGAAGTAGTCAATTGCCACTAAGATGAAACAATGTCCATTTGATGCCTTGGGTTAAATCATTCAAATCATATTAATACCCCACATAGAAAAAGGCCATGGGGAAGGAATAACATTTAGAAGCGTTGGAGGCACATGAATCTTGTCAGCATAAATCTGACATTTATGACACTTCTTCGCAGATTTGTAATAGTCATAATCCATTGTCATCCAATAGTAACCTGCCCTAAGAATATTCTTTTCCATCGAATGTACATTGGCATAGGACCAAAGGAAACTTCATGAATCTCATGCATCAACATGTCTGCTCCGTGTCTATCCACTCATCTGAGAAAGACCATGTCATAATTTCTTTTGTATAACACATCTTCATTGAGGAAAAAGCTACCTGCCAAACTTCTAAATATCTTCCTATCTTTATTCGACACACCAACCAAATATTTCTGAGTCTGGAGGAAGTGCTTGATATCATAATACCAAGGTTTTTCGTCTGAATTCCACTCTGTGGCAAACACATAAGCTGGTCTATCAAGACGTCAAAATGTAATTTGAGGTACATCGTTCTAAGCATTTACTTGGTACATGGAAGCCAAAGTGGTTAAAGCATCCTCCATTTGATTCCCGTCTCAGGGAATATGATGGAATTCAACTTAATTGAAGAAAGGTAATAATCTTGTCGCATAATCTTTGTAGGGAATCAAGCCAATGTGACAAGTCTCCCATTCTTCTTTGATCTGATTTATTACCAAAGCTGGATCACAATATACATCAATAATTTTGATTATGAGGTCTATAGTCTCTTCAAGACTAATGATACAAGCTTCATACTCCGCCATGTTATTGGTACAATCAAATGTTAACCTTAAAGGAAAAGGGATAAGTGACCCATGAGGAATGATAATCACAACACCGATTCCTTTTCTATAAGAATTATAGCTCCATCAAACACCATACCCAAGTGGGATTTGGGATCAGGACCTTTCTCAGGCAAAGGTTCATCACAATCTTTTACTTTTAAATATATCACATCCTCATCAGGGAAATCATACTTAACAAAATGATAATCATCAACTGGTTGGTGAGCAAGATACTCTACCAACACACAACCTTTAATAGCCTTCTGAGTATGTTATTCAATATCATATTCAGACAACAGCATCTGCCAACGGGAAATTCTTCCTGTAAGAGCAGGCTTTTCAAAAATATACTTAATTGGATCCACTTTGGAAATCAACCAAGTAGTCTGATTCAACATATATTTCCGCAATCGCTTCGCCGCCTAGGCCAAAGCACAATATGTTTTTATAGAATAGAATACCGTGACTCATAGTCAATGAACTTCTTGCTAATGGGATATTCTTTTCTTCCTGTTTCATCTTGTTGTCCCAAAATACAACCCATGGAGTTATCTAACACAGACAGATACATAATCAATGGTCTTCCTTCAACAGGAGGGAGAAAGATGGATGGCTCAAGCAAATACTCTTTAATACTTTCAATTTCCCTTTGGAAATCATCCGTCCATACACAACCTTGATCTTTATTTAACAACTTCATGATTGGTTCACATGTTGTAGTCATATGGGAAATAAATTTGGAGATGTAATTCAAACATTCAAGGAAGCCTCTAACTTGATTTTTAGTTCTTGGTGCAGGAATTTCCTAAATTTCCTTAACTTTATTAGGATCAACTTCAATCCCTTTTTGGCTGAGAATGAAAACTAGCAACTTTCCTGAACAAACACCAAAACTACACTTTTTTAGATTCAAGCGAAGACGATACTTCCTCAAAAGCTGAAACAATTTCAACAAGTCTTCCATATGCCCTTCCTTAGTCTGACATTTGGCAATCATATCATCAATATTCACTTCAATTTCCTTATGCGTCAGATCATGGAATAGGGTTGTCATAGCTCTCTGGTACGTTGCACCAACATTCTTCAACCCAAAAGGCACCACTATGTAACCGAATTTTCCCCATGGTGTGATAAATGTTGCTTTTTCCATGTCCTCAGAGCCATCCTAATTTGATTGTATTCGGAAAATCCATCCATGAACAATAACGCTTTGAATTTTCCTGTGCTATCAACCAACATATCAATATAGGGCAATACGAAATCATCTTTTGGGCTTGCTTTATTTAAATCTCTATAGTCAACACATATGCAGACTTTTCCATCTTTCTTTAATATTGGAAAAATATTGACAATCTACTGAGGGTACACTGAAGTAACAAGAAAACCAACATCAATCTTTTTCAAAACCTCTTCTTTAATCTTCACTTCCATGTCAGGATGAGTTCTTCACAGCTTTTGCTTGATTGGTGAACATTCTGGCTTTAGCAGCAAATAATGTTCCATAATACCGGTGTCCAAACCAGGCATGTCTTGGTAAGACTAAGCAAAGGTATCACATACCCTTTCAGCAACTCAATCAACCTACTCTTTACATCAGGATGAAGCAGTGCCCTAATCTTTACTTCTTTTGAGTCTTCTTTTGAACCCAAGTTAATCGTCTCCAACGACTCTTTATATGGCTGAATGGTATTTTCCTCGCGCTCAAGCAACCATAAAATCTCTTCTGGGGTTTCATCAAATTCTTCTTCTTCTGCAACATACACAAAATATTTAAAGTTGGGAGAGGGTGCAGGGCCATTGCACTCAACAAGTTTTTAATTAATCATCACATATGATCTATGATTTGATTTTAGAAACAGAAACATGTAGCAAGTGATTATGCAGATTTATTTACAGTTATTATTTATTTTAAAAGGTTTTTTCTGATTACCATTTTCCAAGAAAAAAATATAAAATAAAGGCACAATTTAGAAATCAAAACAAAAGACACGCCTCTACAATATCACTTTCACCTTGGGCAAAGCGAAAGACTTTTGAAAAACAAAAAAAAAATAGTTTGAAATGTGAATGAAAGAAGGAACATTACAGTGATCCAATTCTGGATTATGATTCCATGTGTCATAAAGTTTGACATCTATTGCTCTGGCTCATCTTCTATAATATCGTTGATCTATGGAGTAGTCGGATGGAGATATCCTACACTATGAAATATGTCTTGATATTTACTCAAAGAGGACTTTGGCTTCACAACTTCATTCTTCATGGAGAAACCTAAACCAGTACCATTCTTGTTCACGGGTGGATTAATAACCTTCCCCCACACCTTACTAGGGCCCTTCTACACTACCTGTTGCACATTATTAAATAAGGTGATAGAATCTTCATTCTTCCTTATGTTATCAATATACAAAGCTTGGATCTGAATTCCAATAGCGGCTTCATCAGCTTCTACAATGCTAAAGGAAGACAAGTGAGATATCAATAGAGCTTGCTCACTGTTCATAATAACCACCTTTCCTTCACGGACAAATTTCAGTTTCTGATGCAAGGTTGAAGTAACAACTACTGCTTCATGGATCCAGGGTCGTCTCAATAAATAACTATAGGCTGGGACAATATCCATAACCTGAAAGGTGATTTGGAATAAGTGAGGACCTTTGTGAATAGGTAAATCTACCTCTCAAATGACAGATTTTTCGAACCATTAAAAGCTTTTACTGTAATGCCACTAGGGCATTTAGGAGTTCCCTAGTATTTGAGCTTCATGAGAGTGCTTCTTGGTATGACATTCAAAGTAGTTATGTTGTCTATCAACACATTAGACAAAGAGTGATTCTTACAATTCATAGATATATGCAGATCCAAGTTATGGTTTCTCCCTTCATCTGGAAATTCCTCATCACAAAAACTCAGATTATTACAAGATATAATATTCCCCACAACACCATTGAACTGATCAAAAGACACATCCCTTTCAACAAAAGCCTTTATTAAAATAAATAAAAAATGAAACACAATATCTATTGCTCAAATCATATTAATAAACTACCAAGAACCATAATCTATCAAACTTTAATTAAAATAAGTTCTTCAAACAAAAAGGGGTACCACTACCCACTAAAAAGGGGAAAAATCCCAAATTACAACCACAATTTTTTTTGTTTTTCAAAACACAAACTCAAAACTCAACCAAATGTTTCAATAATTAAAAAATTTAACAACTAGTATAAAAACTTTAAAAAAAACATAAAAACTGAAATTTAAACTTCTTCACTTTGTTGTCAAAACCTCAAAACTCAATGTTTTCACCGCCATCATCACCATCATTACCATCATTATCATGTGCTTACCCCTCCAAAAAGAAAGGGTTCCTATCCTCAGGACAATTACAGAAGGCATTATACTTGACTTGGGAAGGGAAAGAAACTGTCTCCTGAGGGTTTGATTGTTGCAGAAAGTTTTTTGCCATGGAGTCATGAAGGAAGCTTCCAGATCTTCAATTCACTTCCAACATGTCCCAAGTGTAATTACAGGACTCCTTCATTCTAGGGTCCCAATTAGTATAATCAAGACCCTCAGTTGCTTCACTAGCACCCAATGACTCACCCGCAACATTCTTCTTCTTTCTTTTCATGGCCAATTTTCCTAAGCAATAACGGCCAAGATATCATCGTTTATAACCCCCCGAACTTTTTCATTAATCTCCTCAGGCATCAAAATTCCTTTTTCTAGGCACATGGAAGTGATAAGACAAGGGAAAGGAAGAGGTACACTAGAATTTACCTCTTTTGTCTTTATACCTTCGACAAATTGTCGCATTTCTTTTGAAATAATTCTGGCCACATCCACTACCCTATCCTCTATGATACACTGCACGAGCAAAGTAACATCAATTAAAATTGAAGACCTATGAAGTTTAGGTTTGATGTTGTGAAGAACCAAAAGAAGTACAACCTGAGCTTCGGGTGTCATATCTTAACGATTATATCGAAAAGGAATGCTTGCTGCATTTAATTCCACACTCCTCTCCTCAAGCAAAATAGCAGTGGCTAGAGAGTCATGATTCCTCAACTTTCCCAACTCTTTGTTGAATTCATCAATTTCATGCAAGCACAATTGGAGAGGGTTTCCTAAAAGTTGTTAATCGAGTTCCTATCAAAATAAAAAGCTTTTCCTCTTACCGTGGTTCGGAAAAGAAATTTCTCCCCCTCATCCGGAAGAGCATTTGCATAAAATTCCCTTACCAAGTCATAGATGATCTTGTCAACTGGATCGATAAGCACATCCCATTTTTTATAAGAAAAGTTTGCATCGATTTCTTATACGGACCATGAGTATCAATAGCAAACTTTTTCTCCAAACCAAACTGTCTTCCCACCAGCATGTCGAATTTGTCTTCAACATCTGCGCTTACAAACATGCGCTCGTCAAAGCTGCATGATTGGCTCGAACTATTTCCTACAGTCTCCCTCACAGGTTTCAAGCGGAGAGCTTTTTTGGAGCCATCTACAATACATGAAACCAACACAAAACAACATAGAATCTTCTTGTCAAAAATCAAAACAATACAAAACTTTCAGAAATTTCAAGAAAAATCAAAGATGTTAATTCTTCCTTCCATCGTCGAGCGATGAATCCTGTCGCTGGGCGACAGCCTGCGAATTTTTCAAAACAAACTGCAGAACTCACATGAACAAATAATGATGTTGCTACTGACTAGCATCGCTGGGCGATGAACCCTGTCACCAGGCGATAGCCTGTGAATTTTGGTAAAAATTCTGCAGATTTCACAACAAACTCACAATGCCCAAAGACCAATTTCCAGCAACTTTAAGGCATTTTCATGGTGAATCCTACTTGTTAATCCCTCCTAACCACATGCATCATTATCATAATCATTAATTCAAAAGTTCCTAACTTAATTTTTTTTTCATGGTAAAACTTACCCCTTGCAAATCAGAAAGAAGAGAATAGAGAATGTTACCTTAGATTCTTGAGGTCTAGGATGAAGGTGCAAGATGAGTGATTGGAGATAATTTTTGGGAATATGGAGGAGAAATAATGAGGCAATGAATAATTTTTAGGTCAAAAGAGGGTTGAAAAAGGATTTAATCCGTGGGCCTAGTTGACCCGACACATAAAGTGGAGTAAAATGCGCAGCAAAAGTGCGCTGAAAACTCAGAGTCACCCGACGAAATTTTCCATCACCCGGCGATGCTAGGCAGAAACTGAGTAACAAAATTTTGTTGCAAAATTTATTCCACAAGTTATTCTGCAGAAATTTTAAAAGAAATAACACACATAAAACAAAATACTTACAGTGTTAGGGTGCCTCCTAACAAGCGCTTTGTTTAACATCGTTTCGAGCTCGACGGTCTACAGTGATTTTAAAAATCACCGAGACGGACCACACTTGTTTCGCAGATTACGTCTCCTCCAAGGTAGACTTTCAACCTCTGGCCATTCACAGTCCACACTTCCTTAGAGATGGAGTCTTCTAACACAATTTCTCCATAATGCTTCACTTCTTTCACCACAAAAGGCCCAGACCATTTTGACTTTAATTTTCCGGGAAACAACTTCACCCGAGTATTGAATAATAAAACAAATTGACCCACTTCAAAATTCTTTGGCTTGATTTTTATATCATGAAACTTCTTAACTTTGTATTTTTAAATCCTAAAAGATTCATAAGCTTGCAATCTCAACTCATCCAAATCATGCAACTCTGCTTTCCTCTTCGAACCAGCTTGATCTTGATCAAAATTCAAACACTTCAATGCCCAAAAAGCCTTGTGTTCAAGCTCCACCAGAAGATGGAATGATTTCACATAAACCATTTGAAACAGAGTAAGACCTGTCGGAGCTTTAAATGTCGTATGATATGCCCAAAGAGCTTCGTCCAACTTTAAAGACCAATCTTTTCTTGACGAAGAAACGGTTTTCTCGAGAGTTGTTTTTATTTCCTGGTTTGACACTTCGGCTTGACCATTGGTTTGAGGATGATATGGTGTAGCCACCTTGAGCTTAACTCCAAAATGCTCCAATACTCTTTTCAATTAAGAATTACAAAAATGTGAACCTCCATCACTTATCAAGACTCTTAGAGTACCAAAGCGGGTGAAAATGCTTTTCTTTAAAAATTTAATCACAGTTTTGGCATCATCTTTTGGAGATGTTATTGCCTCAACCCATTTTGATACGTAATCCACAACTACCAAGATGTATTTATTAGAACATGAGGAAGGAAATAGACCAACAAAATCTATTCCCCAACAATCAAACACCTCCACTTCAAGCATGTTTTTAAGAGGCATTTCGTGTCTTTTTGTTATTCCTCCCGTTCTTTGGCAACTATCACAACTTTTTGCATGTTCAAAAGAATCTTTATACAATAATAGCCAATATAACCCAGACTGTAAAACCTTAGTTATTGTCCGGTCACTTCTAAAATATCCAGCATAAGGGGAATTATGACATTGCCACAAGATGATTTTTGCTTCTTCCTTGGTCACACATCTCCTTAACAAATTATCCACCCCTAATTTGAACAAATAGGGTTCATCCCACACGAAATACTTTGCATCTCGAAGAAACTTTTTCTTTTGTTGAGCATTGAAATCTTCCAGAATGACACTTGTAGCTTTGAAATTTTCCAAATTTGTTAACCAAGGTATTTATTTAACCATCATTAGTTGCTCATCAGGAAATGATTCATATATTTCTTTTTCATTGATTGTCACCTTTATATTGACCAAATGGAATAAATGATCTGCTACCAAATTTTTGAATCCTTTTTATATCACGAATTTCAAGATCAAATTCTTACAACAAAAGGATTCATCGAATAAGCCTTTATTTTGAATCGGGATTGGTAAGCAAATATTTTATCGCCACATGGTCAGTATAGACTATAAACTTCGACCCAATGAGGTAGGATCTAAATTTTTCCAATGCATACACTATAGCCAAAAATTCTTTTTTAGTTGTTGCATAGTCAATTTGAGCTTCATAAGAACTTTGCTAGCATAGTGTATGGCATGAAAAAAATTTCCTCTTCTTTGACCAAGAACCGCACCAATGGCATAATCTCTAGCATCACACATTAATTCAAAATCCATTTTTCAATTTGGTGCAACGATTATGGGTGTGGTTGTCAAAGTTTGTTTCAAATTATTAAAATCTATCAAACAAGCATCATCGAAAATAAAAGACTTATCTTTGTTGAGAAAGTTACTCAAAGGTCTTGCAATTTTGGAGAAGTCTTTGACAAATCTTCGGTATAATCCCGCATGACCTAAATGGATTCGGATTCCTTTCATGTTCAATGGTGGTGGCAACTTCTCGATAACCTCCACTTTTGCCTTGTCAACTTTGAGCCCCTTGGATGAAACTTTGTGACCAAGAATGATGCCCTCGGTAACCATGAAATTACATTTCTCCTAATTAAGTACCAAGTTTGATTCCACACATCTCCTTAACACGGTATCCAAAAATTTTAAACAAAGATCAAAGGATGCTCCGAAAACGGAAAAGTCATCCATGAAAACCTTCGTAGTCTTCTCAATAAGATCGGAAAATATGACTTGCATACACCTCTGAAAAGTTGCCGGTGAATTGCACAAACCAAAGGGCATCCTCCTATATGCAAAAACTCCAAACGGACAAGTGAAAGTCGTTTTCTTATGATCTTCTGGATTTACCGAAATTTGGTTATAACCAGAATACCCATCCAAAAAACAATAGAACTCTTGGACCGATAACCTTTCTAACATTTGATCCATAAAAGGAAGAGGGAAGTGATCTTTCCTAGTTGCTTGATTAAGCCTCCGATAATTGATACACATCCTCCATCCCGTTATAGTTCTTGTCAGAATCAATTCAATCTTTTCATTTCTTATCACAGTCATTCCACCCTTTTTTGGAACCACATGCACCAGACTCACCCAAGTACTATCGGAAATAGGACAAATCATCCCGACATTCACAACTTCCTTTCTCACAACTTTTTTCGTTGTCAGATTCAAGCGCCGTTGGGGTTGAGCTATGGGTTTTAAATTCTTCCATAAAATTATTGTGCATACAATAAGCCGGGATTATGCCTTTTAAATCTTCTAAAACCTAACCTATTGCATTTTGATTTTCTTTTAAAACTTTCACTAAACAATGTTCCTCTTTCTCCGTTAAAGCATTACTAATGATTACCGGTTTGTTACCACCATAATCAAGAAACACATACTTTAAATGAGACGGCAACATCTTCAATTCTATTTTGGAATATTCTTCTTTAGCTTCTTTCTTCAAAATTTCAACATCTTGCTCCCAAGATTGAACTTCTTCTAAAGCTTCAAGTTCCTTCACACATTCTTCCAACTCCTTTTCTTCATGAACATCAAGAACTTGAATAATATTATTCAATGTTCTCTCAAGAGGTGTTAAAAGATGAACTTCACTAGAAACATCCCAAATAGCTTCTTCAATAGCATCAAATTTAAAACAAGTTCCATTATCATTAGAATGTTCCATAGCTTCAAAGAGATTAAAACTTACTTCTTCATCTTGAACTTGGACCTTCATTAAACCATCATCGATGTCGATCATCATTCTTGTGGTCTTCATGAATGGACGACCAAGAATCAAAGGTGCATCATGGTCTTCCTCCATATCAATCACAACAAAATCAACCGGGAAGAAAAATTTATCAACTTTAACTAGAAAATCTTGAGCTACACCATAAGGACGAGTGATGGATTTGTCGGCTAGTTAAAGTGTCATCTTTTTTAACTTCATCTAGATGTTCCCCAATCTTTTCACAATAGACAAAGGAATCAAATTAATGCTAGACCCCAAATCGATCAATCTTTTACCAACATAAACATCACCAATGGTAATCGACAAAGTAACCCTTCCCAGATCACTTTCCTTCTTCGGTAGAGTTTGTTGAATGATATCACTACAATTTTCATCAACCGTGATAACTTCTTGATCCGTTTATCTTCTTTTTTTTGTAAGGATGTCTTTCATGAACTTTGCATACTTTAGCATTTGTTCCACGTCTTCGTAAAATGGAATTTTTATTTGCAATTTCTTAAAGATATCCATGAACCTAGCATAGTTCCTAGCATTATCCTTCTTGGAAGGAGCATGGGGATATGGTAAATTTTGAATCGGTAAAGTAGCAACTTTCTCCTTCTTTTTTCTCTTTAACTTCTCCTTTTCAACTAACTCCTCCTCATGATTATTTTCTACTACAACTCCTCTTCAAGCTTTTTTTCTTCAACAACTTCCTCATTTCAATTTCTTTACCACGTCCATTTTCGACTACCCTACCCGTCCTAGTTATTATTGCCTTGCAATTCTCCTTAGGATCAGATTGAGTATTTACCAAAAATGATTATCCGACATTTTGATCGGACAATTGCTTGGCTAGTTGCCCCACTTGAGTCTCCAAATTTTTGATAGCCGCTTCATTACTCTTTTGATTTGCCATAGATGCTTACATGAATTGAGCAATAGTGTCTTGTAAGTTTGAACTTCTAGCTTGAGGTTGTGAATTTTGATTTGTGGTTTGATAAGGACTTTGTCTATTTTGATTGTTGGTATCTTGTCTCCATCCTTGTTGATAACCTTGGTTATTTCTTTGATGGTAACCTTGGTTATTTTGATATGGTTGCCTTTGTTGGTATCCTTGATCTTGATTTCCAATGTAATTAACTTATTCTTCAACCGAAGGACAAAATCCGGTTTGATGATCACCCTTGCATAACTCACAACAAGCAATTTGTTGTATTTGATTGTTAGGTCTTTCTTGGATTTCTCTTAGTTGTTGAGGGAGCTTTGCCATTTGCTTTGTTAATTTTTCCACTTGTTGAGCGAACAATTTATTTTGGGCTAAAATAGCTTCGTTTTATCTTGAACTACTTGCCTCCTCTCTCTTTTGAACCATACTTCGATCATGTTGGACTTGATGGTCGTTCCTTTCCATTCTTTCAATAATTTCAACCGCTTCTTTCGTTGTCTTTACCAAAAGTGATCCTCCCGTCATAGCATCCAACAAAATCTTTGGTTGTGGTTGTAATCCATTTCGAAAAATATGCATTTGGGTAATGGCATCAAAACCATGACTTGGACATTTTCTCAACATAGATTTGTACCTTTCCCAAGCTTCATTCAATGACTCTACACCACCTTGAGAGAACACTGATATAGTCGTTTTAGCTTTCGAGAAACGTGATTGTAGGAAAAACCTTTCAAGAAATTTTTCTTCAAGTTTATTCCAATCCGTCATGAGGTGATTAGGTTGGTCAAGATACCAATCCTTAGCTTTACCGATCAATGAATATGGGAATAATATTTTAAACATTTGTTCTTCATCCTCCTCGGGAGCTCCTATAGCATCTGCTATCTCATAGAATATTGTGAGATGGGTGTAAGGATCTTCATGATCTAACCCAACTAAAGGGTTATGATACAAAAGTTGTAAAATTCCAGTTTTCATTTTTGAATGCCTTTGGTCTGCATTCCTAGAAAACTGAGCATTAATCCTTGGACTATTTGCACAGGGACCTCTTGGTGGATTTTCCACCATAACTTCTTTTATATATTTATTAAAAGGTATAGTAGAAGTGGACGCTCTCCTCTATCTCTTCTTTCTTTTGCTAGCTTCCTCCTTCATCTAGTCTTGTTATTAAGTTTTCTGCAGGTCCTTTCGATTTCAGGGTCAAATAGGAGTTGATCTTTAGAAATACTTTCTCACATAAACTAAAGTCTAAAAACACTAACAAACAAGTGAAAAACAAAATATATTGTTAATATAAAATAACTTAAACCACTTAAACTATTGCAATGCTTTCAATATTCAAATGCCAATCCCCAGCAACGGCGCCATTTTGTTGTAAGTATTTTCAACACAAGTATTTATATTATTGTTTTCCTCATGGGTTGGTGTGATATTAAGGTTGTTCTATAGTTTTAGTGACTTTAAGTGTTTGAATCATACACAAAGTTTTGGTATTTTCTTTTAGAAACAAAAGATTAAGTTTCATGCACAAGATGGTGATTTGGATAAAAGAGAGGTTGTTGTTTGAAAAGGGTTATTTTGATAAGTAAAAAAGGCATGTCAAGATTAGCTTTCATCAACCTATTCCAAATATATTTGATTAATCATGCATATGAACTAATCAATGATCGATACATTCACGTATCCTCTCAATATTTCTCATGTCTAAGCAATATTGTGAGTATTATTATGTTAATCATTAAATGATCTCTCAACCTAACTATTAACATGATAATCTTTAAAGATTGATACAAGTGAATACTAACTCACAAATCTATGTCTAGAGCTTGTTTATTAGTAGATGAATATCTTAGGTCAACCTTGGAACTTACTTCTCAATAATGAACCAAACCATAAAAAGAACAATGATACAAAGATATTCAACATGTATTAATCTTCAACCAAGTTCATATACAAAATGATTAAATGAAATACATGAAGTCTAGGTTGACTACTTCTAATCTTGACATAAAAAGTGCTTAGCTACTCATGGTCATGATACCTTGATCAATGAATAAACAATGAGTGTTGATGAACATCAATCTTCAAGTCTCCTTGATTCAATATGCAAGAATGTTGTTTTTATCCTCTCCCAAAAGATAAGAACAAAAAGTTTTTTTCTATGTTATGATATTATAATCCATAGAACAAAAGGTTTCTACAACTCAAATCAGATTTTCTTCCCTCCAAAGGATAAAACTTGGTGAAAAGTTTCCCTAAAAGGTGGCAAAAAGTAACCAAAAAGTATGTCCATTTGCGCTCCATCGTCGGGCGACGCTGGCTAGATGCCACACGTGACCAATTGGGAGTGTTATAACTTCAAAAGAGCATCTTTAATCTCCCGACGACAATAATGCTTCACCGGGCGATCCTTCTTTTGCTAGGTGATCCAGGGGCGATACAATACATAAACATACCCAAAATAATCATCTTTTCTTCACCATTTTTGCCAGGAGACGCATCTCGTCGCCGAGCGATCCTTTGCAGAATCAACACAGTTATTTCTCTTGCTTGGAAAGCATAAATTATCCCTTTTTGCCATCTTATATGCACACATGTTTCTGAAACACTAATAAACAAATTAAACATTCACAATTCTATGTACTCATGTAAAATGACTTAAAATAAGTATTTAACCTAATCAAAAGTAAAATAAAAGGTTTGAAAGTGTCAATAATTGATATGAATTTTATACAAAAGTTGACACTTAACACTCACATGATTTGGAAAGTTGGCTATGAGTTGTTTGCGCTTTTGAACTGATCCAAAACAAGACTTGCATGCCTAAGCCCGTAGTCTTCATATTTTACTTGATTTATTTTAAATTTATTTGAATAAAAATCAAGATAAATAAAATAAAAGTCAAATTTATGAATGGATGAAATTAGAGGTCCTACAATATGTTATAAACATGTTTTAACCTCGAAAGTTAGGCCCAATAGCCCAAAATCACAAATTTGCTCAATTGAGATTTCATGCATTTCTCAAAAATTGCCCAACTTGCACTGGTCATAACTCTCTCATTTTTCATCTTTTTAAGGTAATATCTAACTTTTTGGAAATCTCAAGATGTCCTATGAAATTTCTCATTTTATCATTTTTGAATTTGGAGACTTTATCTTGATGTAAGTTGCCTTGACAAAAAGTGTCTTTTTGTTGACTTTTGAAATGACCTATAATGTATTAGCTCATATCTTTCAAATGAAGCACTTTTTGGACTTGACCATAAATACAAAGTTGTAGAGAATTGAATTTCCTTTAAAATGTTCTTAGGTTGGGGAAAATTTTATAAGGCATGTAAAAGTTATGCTTGGTCAAAGTTCAGTTGACTTCTCCTAAGGAAACCCTAATTTGGCAACTTTGGACTTTTGATGATTTGCGGGATTTCCTTGAGGAATCATGATCAACCCTTTATCAAATGAGGAATATCACTTCAAAATGTTTATTTTGACCAAAAATATTAAAGTTTGACTGTATGTTGACCATAGTTGACTTTTTACCCAATATAGTTGACTTTCAATCATCTTAGCCATTGACTGAGCAAGCTTGTGATGTGGGACTTGAAATTGACATGAGCACTATTGAAGACCTATGAAGAACCATAGAAATAACTTGAGAACCTTGAAACCCAATCTTCCTTGAGAAACTCAAAACCCTAGTTGTAGACCCATTGCTTAGGAGGAGCATTTTGACTGGTCAATTCTTGAGTAGCCTTGAGTGCTTGAGAGCCTTAGAAGAATGTTTTTTTAAATAAAATGGGAGGAAAAATTTTGAGTTACAACAAGAGAGCTTAGCGCGGTTGAACCCTCTTAGTGCGCTATACTATGATCAGCCAATGAATTCTTTTTGTTTCACTTGGCTCTCGTTTTTCCCACTTTCACCAAGGCCTTATAGTAGTAATTAACATTAGTATTATTTTTCTAATTCTTTTGTTGATTGTCTAGACTCAAATTTTGGTCCGGTAACTTGAAGAATTTTTAGGTGATTTTCCGATTTTGATTGATTTAACTTGCACATGTATCGTAATCATAGCTTTCAAAGTTGGTACACATCAGGTACTCATTTATCGCTTTCTATAGCATAACATGTTTAAGAAACTTTACATTTGTATAATTACCATACCATTCATTCTTTTTGCATTACTTGTTTTTTATTGAATCACTTTAGTTCCCTTTTTACCCCCAAATATGAGGAAGCTTTCCATTGTCCATATATGTTGGAGGCCACAATACTTGTTCTAACTGGATTTCATTATGTTTAATATTTTGTTTGTGTCAATTATATGAAAGCATGAAAAGGATAAAGGCATTTTTGTTTGATTTTGAGCAAAACTACCTAGCCAAATAGTCAATTCACCTTGTGAGCGTGTGATCATTTGTAACCCCCTTTGAGCCTTTTTGTCAATATCCATGTTATTTTTTGCTTAATGCTTGTCTATGAGTGTTGAGTTCATCTTTTTGTATGGATATTGATTCTTTGTTTCCTTGAACCGTCAACCATTGTTTTTTGTTTGAATTTTTACATTGCCTTAGAAATTAGGGATTATTCACTTTAATTTTGGTTGAATTCAAGTTGGGGAGAGAATTGTTCGCTCACTTTATTGTGATTGCTATGCGGTTGTGAAAAAGAGAAAGAAAAATAAATAAAAAGTGAAAAAGAAAGAAAAGAAAAAGAAAGAAAAAAATTGAAAAAGCTTTGAAAAAAGAAAAACAAAAGGAGTATGGAATAATGATTGTGTTAATAAGTATTGTGTTGGTTTGACAACTTGGGATGAAAGAAGAAGTTTGATCGAAATTGTATTGTTTTAAACTTTGAGAGTTGATCACTCCCTTAGGTTTAGGCAAGTTTTTGTTTCGATTAGCTTTAGGAATCATCTCTTGTTTGTTAACCAAGACACATTACAACCTTGAAAATTCCTTGTGATTCTTACCTTTGTATTTTCAATATGAATTTTTGGATGAATGCATAATTTAGACTTTGTTTGAAAGATTGTTGGATGAGTGTTAACATCCTTATTTTTGTGTGTTCTTCATTTATCGATGAATTTTTACTAGTCATGATTCATGATTAAGTTTTTTTTGTTTTAGAATGGTTAGTATGATTTTTGTACTTAGGATTCGTTTCGTTTACATTTTATCGTTGTAGGATTGTGGTAAGTATTTACCTTGCGTGTGTGTTTTTGTTTGAACCATAAATTTGTTTTCGTTTTTAAAACTTGTTGATTCATGATTCTTTGGTTGATTACTTTTTATTATTTAAGTTTGTTTGGCCTTGTTTGAGGACAAACAAGTTCAAGTTTGGGAGAGTTTGATAAGTGCAAATTGTAGCTATTTTTGTATATACTTTTTGTTGCACTAATCGACTTTTTGTTGTTAATATCGGTAGAATAAACGTGACTGTTGTGTAAATATGTTTAGTTTGTACATAATTGAGTTTTTGATTCATATGTGTACTGTTTGATAGATTTGACTTATTTTGCAGGTATGTGTCGCATATTTGGAGCATCGAGGAATAAGGTGTCGAAGACACGGCTCCGGATGCGTGTTTTTGTAATAAAAGTCCATTTTTGGGAAGTTTTATCCAAGAAGGCGCGCTAAGCGGAAGTTGTAGCGTGCTATGAGTGATTTTGTGAAGTTTGGCAGAAGCGTCGATTTTGAGCCTGCTTAGCGCGGATAGTGCACTTAGCGCGGTTTTAGGAGGTTTGATGGGTAAAATAAAGGAGTTGCGTTAACTGCACCAGGGCCTCTTAGCGTGGTCTGCTGAGATTTGTTTTATGACTTCATTTCATTCATTTGTTAGGTTATGTTTTTGGGGATAGTTTTTGCTCCCAAATTCAGCAACCTCATTTTTTGGTAGATTAGCTTAGAAAAAAATGGAGCTTGCAATGGATGACCTGGGGTGGATTGTTCATCAATCGATGCTGACAAACCGGGAGATTTATGGTTCATTTCTCTTCTACTTTGTGTATTCTTCAATTGTTAGGTTTGTATATGTATTTTATTTTAACTCATGTATATTTGTCGCCCATTGCACTGTATAAAACTTTCTTTACAAATCTTTGTCGATTATTGTCCTAGATTTTTGCATTGTGCTTGGGGTTTGGGTTGTTATAGAAATATACTGCTCGAATTCTTATCTAGGGTGATTATATAATAGTGTCTAGATTCTAGTGATATATTTAGAGCTATTATTCACTTGGGTGTCTGTGATTAATTTCTCTGTGTTATTTTTATTGTGCTAAGAGATCGTCAACGCGAGTAGTACGGTTGACTTATGTGTTGTTGAGGTTGGTTAAGAGATTGCCACCAAGGTGATATATGTTAGAAAAGATTTAGTTATGTAATATTATCTCTGAGTTTTGATGATAACAAATGAGTATGTTTGTATGAATAATTTTGATACTCTAATGTTTGTTATTTTCGAGTATTTAACAAACAGGTTCTGCTTCTGATGTATGGCGTAGCCAAAACATTTGAAGAGAATTAATTCTGCTTTTGCGCTACACAAGTTCTGATGAACAGTAGTAAGACACTCCAGAAGACTCTGAAGTGTAGGCATTGATATGAAGTCTAAAGAAACCACTCAGAAGATATGAAGACAGAAGTTTCTACTTAAGTCCAGATGCTAAAGACTCATGTTTCTGAAGACAACGTGTTATAAAGAAACAAGTCAGAAGATATAAAGATAGAAGTTTCTACTTAAGTCCAGATGCTAAAGACTAAGTTTTCTGAAGACGAAGGGTTATCAAGACCAAGTGCTAAAGATTCTGATAGATGAAGTTCTAATGACTCTGAAGACTTGAAGTTCTAAATACCCATGGTTCTAAGAATAGGGTTCTGAAGACGAAGTGCTAAAGACTCTGAAGATAGAAGTTCTAAAGACTCTAAAGACTTAAAGTTATGAAGACCCAAGGTCTTAATAAATATTTATCACGACCAAGTGCTGAAGACACTGAAGACACGATTATGAGTACTTTGAAGACTTGAAGTTCTGATAACTGTGTGTTATGTTCTCGCTTCTAAACTCATGCTCGCAGAAGCATCTGAAGTGCAGAAGGAAAGAAGATAATGTTAACATGGTACAATAAATGTTTCATTCCACTACAATGAAAGGATGGACGCGTTACACGATCTTGTCCCCCACGTGATTGCTCAAGTTGTTAATTTTTTTGGAAATCCCAAGAGTACCCCTCAACGGATATATTATTTTATTGGCTATATAAAGGCTTGAAGACTAAGAGAGAAAGTGGTGAATTTTCACTGAATATCCAAGCACAAGCATTATTCATAGCTTTCATATTTTTAGTCTATTATTCTTAAAATAGTGTACATATTCAGCTTGTGAAGAAGTAATTTTATTATAAGCAAAAGTTGTATTCAAACAGTTGTTTGATTTCCTTAAGGGGCCGGTTAGATCTGCATCCTTAAGAAATCTAGGACTAGTGTGTCTTAGAAATTTGATTTTCCTTAAGGGATTGGTTAGGTCTGTATCCTTAAGAAGTCTAGGACTTGTGTGTCTTAGAGGTTGTTAGTCACTTATGGGTATCTTGTTCATTGTAATAATCAGTTGGATTATTGGATTAAATCCTCGATCGAGAGAGGCAAAATCACCTTGGCAGGTGGACTAGACTAGCTTGATAGTTTTCAAGTGAACTAGTATAAATATACTTGGTTCTTTACTTCCTATTCTTAATTATTGTTATTATCAAGAGTGAAGTAAAAAGTATTTTAATTAAAGGGGAATATTTTTAAACGAAAGGTTTTGATTTAAAACCCAATTCAACCCCCCCCCCCTTTCTTGTGTTTTTCACACCTTCAATTGGCATCAAAGCTCTGGTTCTGAGGAGATAAAAAGTTTGCATTTTTATCAACACTTAACAGTGTTAAGTATCGGTACATTGTGTGTGAAAAACCAATGGCTACACCTACTTCCACTGTTGATAATAGGGATAATGATAGAGATCACTATATTTCAAAGTCTCCTATGTTTGATGGGGAAAATTGATTATTGGAAGGATAGAATCAAAAGTTACTTTCTGGCATATGACTTGGATCTATGGAATTTGGTAGTTGTTGGCTACACTCATCTAGTAGATGATAAAGTTCAGAAGATTGCAAGAAGTGCAATGACAGATGCTCAGAAGAAGGTTTAAAAGAATCATCACAAAGCAAGAACTATCATGCTTAGTGTTATTTCATACAGTGAATATGAGAAGACCACAGATAGTGAAACCTAATCCGAACTTGTCCGTCTTGTGAGGAAAATCAGGCAGTTGCCCCCACACTATACCTCCTCCTTCATTGATTACAGTCTCTGCATCTTTAAGGTATGCCATCCGAGACACAGGCTTGGAAATGATCGGCACATCAGTCATTGTCTTTGCTACTGCGACTTCAGGAGAAACCTCTTCAAAGTGTTGGAAAGGCGTTTCTATGAATTTGCCATCTAACTCCACATAGCGGAAGGAGTTAAGGTGACTTATCATATACTCTTCCTCACCATGAACCATTATGATCTTACCCTAGACCAGATACTTTAGCATTTGGTGTAGAGAAGAAGTGATTGCCCCAGCGTTGTGGATCCATGGCCTTCCCAACAAGCATGAATATGAAGGACGGATGTCTATCACATAAAATATAGAGTTGAAAATTTTTGTACCCACTTTGATTGGAATGTCCACTTCTCCGTGAGCCATCCTCTTAGAACCGTCGAAGGCTCTAACAACGATGTTACTGGGCTTTAGGGTCAAACCGTCGCAGTCCAATTTGTCCAACACCTTCTTTGGTAGAACATTTAAAGATGAACTGGTATCAACCAAAACATGGGAAACTGTGGTCCCTCTGCATTCTACCGAGACATGCAGTGCATCGTTATGCTTTCTTCCCTTAGGGGTCAAATCAGCATCAGAAAAACCAAGACCATTATCAGCTGTAAGGCTAGCCACGCACTCTTGAAACTGGTCCGCAGAAGTTTCTTGAGGCACATGTGCCGTCTTCAAAAATTTGATCAAGGCTTTGGCATGAGCCTCGGAGCAGAGTAAGAGAGCCAACATGGAGATTTTTGAAGGGGTTTTCCCTAGCTTCTCTACGACATCATAGTCGCTCTTCTTGATTATCTTTAAGATTTCTTCCATCTCTTTTTGGGTGGTCTCGGGGATAACCACAGTCTGAGCCTTCGTCCTAACAGGCGCTTCTTGGATCCCCTTACCTTTATTGGTGGTAAGAATAGAGGGTCTAGCTTCGGGTGCGTCAATTTCTTCAATTACCGGACTTTGCACAGATTGCTTGACAGGTATAGAAACTCTCGAGGGTCCAAAGACTGCCCGTGGAGGAGCAATCTCCGGAGAGAAGATCCTTCCGCTGTGAGTTATCTTACTCGTTCCCACAATATTCCCTATATCAGGGGTTTCATCATTGGAATTCTCTTGAACTGATTTGATCTGTTTGACACCATGGTAGAAGATCTCTCCTCCGTAATTCCATGGTATCGTCTTGTTAGATTTATACGGGATATGCCTCAGCATGGTAATTTTCAACGGTACAAACTTAGGATCAGGCATAATCTTAACAGGCCTTTTGCAGGTCTTGGAAAGATCGTTGGAGATGGTTATTATAGCAATGTCTTTGATTAGAGTAACAAAGGTAACAGGAGTGATAGTATCAACAAGGGTCTTTTGAAAGAGGATCTCTTGGGTATCCATCAGGCGTTGGATGTCTAATTTCAATAGTGGGCAGTCAGTTTGAAGGTTTAAACAAAAGTAACTGTCTTTTCCACAACCTGGGAATATCCCGGCTTTCATCAAATTCACTTTAATTATTGGCAACAGAGTCAACAGGTCATCAACAATGGTAACATGAAGATCTTCCATAATTGCATGGACATTATGACCATGTTTCGGCATAGGAGCGGATATCACGTTGGGTTTTTCGGGAGCATCAAACTCTACTTCCTTGGCGTCTATCAGATCTTGGATTTTGTTTTTAAGAGCCCAACAGTTGTTGGTATCATGCCCTACATTGTCCGAATGGTATGCATATTTTGTATTGGAGTGATAATAAGGAGAAGAGGTATTGAGGTTTTTTGGCGCTTCTTTCAAGTTGGTAAGGTTCAGCTTTAACAGATGAGGGAGGACTTGAGCCGGTGTCATATTGATTCGGGTGAATTGCCGTTGTGGCCTTTCTACCCTTTCCTGATTAGCTCTTGGTTGATTGCTGCGAGGTTGGTCGACTGAGGAGTTTTGGATCATAACAGCCCCCACCGTTGGTCGGCGCTCTGTTCTCCCTTGGTTTCTCTGGGTATGAATAGCAGAAACTTCCTTCTTGGCTGGGAAGGTCTTCTTAATAGCAGTGGAAGCGGAGGCATCCTTCTGAATTTTACCACTTTTAATGCCAGCTTCGACCCTTTCACCGGTCAGAATTAATTCAGTGAACCCTGCAGATGAGCTCCCGATCAAGTGATTGAAGAACGGACCTGACAGAGTCCCTAAAAACATGTCAACCAGCTCTCTATCCGATAATGGTGGTTGCACCCTTCCATCCAAATCCCGCCACTTCTGGGCATACTCCTTAAATCCCTCATTAGAGGCCATACCCAAACTCTAGTTGAGTACGAGTAGGCGCTAAATCTGCGTTGTATTGGTATTGTCGATAGAACGCAGCAGCCAAATCTTCCCAGTTATGAACATCAGATCTCTCAAGTTGATAGAACCAGTCCAATTGCGTGCCTGACAAACTATCTTGAAAAAAGTGGACCCAAAGATCTTTATCAGAAGAGTGAGGTTGGATCTTTCTGACGTAGGATCTCAGATGCATCTTTGGACAGGACAAACCGTCATACTTAGCGAATGTAGGTACTTTGAACTTGGGAGGAATGACGATCCCAGCAACCAACCCTAGTTCTTCGAAATCTAAACCAGGTACCCTTTGCAAATCCATGGCTGCCAACCGATCCTTAAGATTTTTATACTTATCATCCGTCGGGGGATATTGCTGTTCGGAGTAATCTTCATCCTCTTCCTCTTCTTCTTCTTCAGCTTCAGATTCGAAGGGTATTGCAACTCCTTTTCCTTTACCAACCCCTTCGTCAGACGTTGAGGGAAATTCCAGAACTCTCCTAGCCTGATGCTCAAATCTCCTTCCCATAGTGGCTACCCCAACTATTTTCTTTTTCTTCCTTTCTGGTTCCTTCTCTTTTTCTAACAGTGCTTTAAGGTCCTCTTGACCCTTTGCTAAGGTCATGAGGAGTTGTTGGAATTGAGAATTTTGTGCTTGCAGATCTTTAACCGTTTGCTCTAAATCCATCTTGCTGAAATAAACAGCAGAAAGATAAGGAAACCTGGTGTGAAGACCTGTTTATGCATATGATGAATGATATGTTATTCATGTAATGCATTCAAGGATTCAGAAATTCAAATTTGTTGCAAACAAAACGAACACACGTCATATTAAATAAGAAGAAATTTGTTAGTACATAAATGCCCCATGGGCAAAATATTATAAACTTCTTAATATAAAAAGACATCGCGCATCCTTTTTGGCGCGATGTAAGTGTTAAGAGTTTCCTCCTCATGAAGTCGGCGGGTAAGTTCTGAAACCTTCTTCTCACTGGCATAGAAGCTGGCTTCAAAAGTATTTTGTTCTTCCTTGAGTTGTATCCAACTCTTTTGCAATTCTTACAATGATGTTGGCATGTCAGGATGTAGGAGGGTGTATGGAACCTCTCCTTCCATAACAGGCTTTTTGATCACGGGGAGAATGCGGGGGTAAGGCATCATAATACTCTAGGAGCGGTTTTGTAACCACTTGAGATAAGGCTCAAGGGGGATGGAATTCTTGTGCCCCAGTGTCTTACTATCCACTTTGTTGGGCATCCTCCATGCTCGGATAAACCTTTGTCGAAGTCCTTGAGCGTTGTTGTCGAAGTCAAAAACCAAGTCAGGAATCAGTATATCATGAGGGCCATCCCTTCGAGAATATCCAAACTGTCTCAGAGCTAAACAGGGGTTGTAGGTAATGCCTCCCCTAATTCCAAGTAGTGGGACATTAGGGAATTCCCCACAATGATCAATGATGATGACATTTTCTCTGGACCGAGAACACCAATAAACATCAGAATGTGTGAGGGTCATCAACCGTTTTGACCACCTCAAGCCTTGTTCATTCTTCAAGACTGACTGGGGAAGGTGAGAAATAAACCACCTTGCTAGAAGAGGAGTACAGCACATGAGAACACCTCTTTTCGTCATTGTTCGTGTGTGAAATGAGTGTAGGATGTCCCCAAGCAATGTGGGTACAGGATTCCGAGATATGAAAATCTTGACAGAATTCACATCTATAAGTTGATCAGGGTTTTGGAACAAGACCAACTCATAGATGAGAAGTGCTACAATCACCTCAAAAGCTTGTAGATTTAGAGAATTCCAGCAGTCTTGTGCCTTCTCAAACAGAAACATTGCCAAGAAGCCCTTGACACCACTTCTGGTTTCCCAATGACCCTTGATATTAGATGGTTGCAAGTGTAAGGCTTGAGAAACATCTTCAGGCTTTAGCTCTCTTTCCGTACTGTTGTAAGTTAGTTGATGAAGAACAGGAATCCTCAGGAGTTGAGAAAATTCCTCCAAAGTAGGTACTAGTTGGTAATCAGGGAATGTGAAACAGTGGTGTAGGGGGTCAAAGAACTGGAAAAGAACTTTCACCATGTCTTCTTCAATGTTGGAGTTGACCAAGTTGAGAAGTCTACCATGTCTTTCACTGAAAGGAGAATTCTCTGGAATCTTGGAAGTGAGCTCCTTGAGTTGAGGAGGGATTCTCACAAGGTTGACTTGAACTATTTTCCTGCGAAGAGATTCCATGACCTACAAAACAGGAACAAAGATGAAGATCCAAACCCTTGAAATGGTTAGTGGATGCATATGATGTTTTATGATGCTCATGATGTATGCTCAAGTATATGTATAAGCAAGTCACACAAGATCCTAGTTTCAGGCTTGCATGAGGTTTCATAGGTAAGTACCCTCTTGAAGTTAGTTGGCTCAACCTATCCTATAAATAGTAATCGGGTTCTAAGGAGCTTAATATCAATGGATTATTTTGTGTTCATTGTTTCAGTTTAGACACTTAACTGGCGATCGAAATATTCCAAGAAAACGACCCTCAATGAGTGTAGTATCGAGTATCTACCAACTTCGGACTGCACCAAAGCCGGTCATCTGACTACCCCTAATAAGGCCAAGATGGTCAAGTAAGGTTCTAAGAGTTCATTAGTGCTTCATGACATCACTCAGCGGCCCCGTATTCTCTTTTATTAACTCAAAGGCTACCGGTACTCACAAATATGTCGCACTAATATAGATATTGCTTCAACCATGTCGGTATACCCTGCACAGTATCCACAACGTATTGCTATTTACCTATGAATGTTTCCCAAATCTGGGTGGAGGATTTCAAACCCAAACAATAGAACCAAATGTAATGCAATCAAAGCAAAGAAGGTAAGCATGTAAAGGTGATCTAAACCCTAAGGTTACTCCACTTTCCTTTAACATCCCCAGCAGAGTCTCCATTTCTGTGATACGATGGGAGAACTGACTTGAGGTTTTGCGTTTTGTATTCGCAAATGTTTCGGTTTAGCAAGAGTCGCCACCGACTTTTTATTTTATCCTAAGGAAAGGTCAAAAAGCACATGAAAGACCTTTGAGATGTTTTCTTGGGTTCGGGGAGTAGATTATGAAAAGGGAAGGTGCAAGCATCCTTTTCATCCATGGTTATCCATGGGCTCTTAGTTACTTGTTTAGATCACTTGCTTTTGCTTTTCAATTGTTTGAAATGGTGCTTTGTGTGTGGTTTTGAAAGATGTTTTGAAAAGAGGCCATCATTGTGGAAACCTTGTAATGATTCTTGTTTGAATGTATACAAAGATGTATTGTCTTTTGAAAAGATGTTTCAATGTTTGAAAATTTGATTTGTGAAATGTTTTGTAAATTGTGTTGTGAAAGTGTGTTTGAAAATAGCAAGGATGTTTTTCAAGTTTTTGATCAAGTAACTAAGAGTTGTCTACCCTATTTTACTCAAAGATCTTTCCTATATTTTTAACCCTTTTGACAGTGTTGTTTTACCATTGTATTTGGTAAACAACCTTGTATTAGGATGTTAAACGGGACAGGCGCGGGTCATCGTATAGACCACGATAGCAATATTGCCAAGTATCATTAGCAATTTTTCGATGGACTAGATCATTTTATATAGGCAACCAAGATAGCATCATCGAGGGACTATGATCTTTTGCACTATTTTTGCCAATAGATACTCGACATGCATAACATGGCCCATTTGTTTAGGCAACCAAGTGGAGATACCTTAAGGGGTGTTTGTGTGCAAGTGTGTTTTATTGCATGCAAAATTTTATCTTGAATTAGGATTTTCTATTTCATTGATTTTATCTTGCCATACATATCCTAATTACTAGCATTTACATTTGAAAGCAATAAAATGCGGAAATGTAAAATCCTACGCTATTACAACATTTAGGGGATGGGGATACACATTTGTACATGGGGGGTGGTTCAACGAGAAAAATAGATAAGAAAAGAAAATAACAAAGGGAAGAAAAAGAGAAAGAGGGAGAGGGCTAGCGCGCTGCTGAGAGGAAGTCAAAAGTTCTGACCCAGGCCTACTTCCAGATTATCAACCTGTTGGTGAAAATGTATGAGTCAGAACTTCTGACTCTGGCACCTGCTAAACAGAAACCTGTTAGTGGGAAGGTCAGAAGTTCTGACCCCCCAGCGCTGCAAGACAAAAGTTTGTTAGTGGGGAAGTCAGAAGTTCTGACCCTGCTAGAAATACAATAATTTTCAGAAGTTCTGATATTATTGACAGCAAAACAGGCTTCAGATGTGCTAACATCAAAGTCAGAACTTGGCTTCTCCCTGTGCTAGTCAGAACATCTGCAGTTTTATTATTTTTCCATAAAACAGAAAACATGCCTAGGACAACCTCAGCAAATGTCAAAGTGTTTCAGGAGACAGAACCAACAAGGTCACAGGCAGGTTCTATACTAATTCACTTACTACTTAAGCATTCAGAGGTATGAAAATCCTCAGAACACATTCAGAAGCAACATGATATTTACATTGTGTTTATTGAGCATGCAAAGCTGATGATGCTTAGCAGCGTGATGAAAGTCAGCAGGTGCTTACCTTGCTGTTGGAAGAAAATTTGTGAGTTGGAGCTAACTTTAGCTCTGATGGTGTTCTGGACAGGTTCTTTTTAGAGTGGGTGGATGGAGAAGATATGAGTATGTATGGTCAGAAACTGTATGGGTGTTCTTTGGTCACAAAAGATAACTGGGTATTAATGAAGTTTGGAGGTAGGGAGTTCAAAGTTTGTGAAAATACCAGGGATTTTTGGACAGAGATTCACAAGGTTCTTTCTTACTAGAGTTTTCTGTTTCTCCTTTAGAAATTTTTTCTGGATGTTTCCTCATGTCCTTTGTGATGGACAATGGTGTCTTATTTATAGGCAAGGCTTTGTGGGTTTTTGAACGTTAAATGGCGCCAATATTATGCAGTAGAGGTTAACTTGTTTTTGAAGGAAGTTCATGAAAAGTTGTGATGATGGATAGCTTTTCAGCCTAGGCTGGAACAGTAAGCAAGGGTTGAGGAAAAGTGACACCTATAGGCGAAAAGTGGTGCATAGATCCATGCCTAAACCTGCACAAAGGTGTTTAACGAGCCACACGTGGAGAGACCCCTTGGATGAATGTTCAGGAGTGATTGTGAGCATTAATGAGCATTAAATGGTGATGAGATTTATAAACATCAACAATCTTGTAATAGGAGATTTTGCATCATTACCTAAAACCTGAGCCAGCAGTTTTGCTTTACCAAAAACAACGTAAACCAAGCTCTGACCTTGGCCTCTTGCTGCCTCAGCAAGCTCTGAGAGTTTCCAGTATGCTCCTTTGATCTGTCTTTAAAGACTTTGGACTTAGTGATCCTGCTTCAGTATTTTACCCAATCTGCTGATCCCATTACCTTCTGATCCCAGTATGTTCTGAAGAAGTTTCAGGCTTTGTTGCCTTCTTTACACTTCTCTAACAAACTCTGGCTGAAATTTGCGTAACTGCTGAAAGATCCATGTTTTGTTCAAAGATCAAGTGTTGAACCATGTTTACAATCTCTGACTGAGTTGGTGTAGCTGCTGAAGGAGCCACCCTCTGACTGAATGTCACGTGCTGAGCCAAGTTTGCAACTTCTGACTGTTTCTGCCTGGAAGTTGGTTCAGAAGCTCTAAAGTGCCATTTTCTTCTTAAACCACCCTTTTTGTTTTTAGATAAAATTCTAAGTATTTAGAATTTTAACTTTTCCAAGGCGAAAGTTTTACCTTTTAAGCTTGCAAATGACCAGGAATGATACTAAAGGGCTTGGCTTTGTTTAAGAGAAAATCTGAGAGTTCATGATGAATTCCTGAGGGATGGGAGGGCAAATTTTGGGGTACAACAGATGGCTTATGAGTTTGAATGTTAACACTTTTGCCGAAGCATCAAAAGCTTGGGATATTCAGGTTGAAAAAGAAAGGAAAGAAGCATAGGAAAGAGTTAGAGTTCTTGAATTCTTTGTTGCTAAGAAAAAAGAGGCTGAAGCTAAAGCACTTCAAGAATAAGAAGAAGAAAAGCTTAGAAAAGCAGAAGAAGAAGCCAAACTCAAAGATGCAGAAGAAGAAAGGAAAGCAGAAGAAACTGCTAAGGCTAAAGAAGATGCTCTGGTTGCTTCATCTTCTGATCTTTCCATTGCGCGTGTGGAAAATGCAATTGGTGAGATTAAAAGAGAACAACAGGTTTTCAGAAAAAGCATCACTGAATAGAAAGCGGTGAATGTGAATGTTCAGAACATGCTACAATCAATTCTGCAAAATATTTTTGCTCCTGCTTATGCTCCTCAACCCTAGGCTCTAGGATTTTCTTTTTCCTTTTGCATTTGAACCATAGGACTATCCTTGATACTTACTTTTTATGACTACTGTTTTTATTCTAATTATTTGATATTTCTGCAAGTCTTCTTTTTGGATCTTTGTTTGTCTTACTTCCTTCAACTCACTTCTTATGTGACCTTTTGAAATTAATGAAGTTCTCTTTTGGCATATCACTTCTTTTCTTACTTGTTATCTTCTTTTAGTTTTTATGTTTTTCACACATGATTAGCTTTTTGATTATGAGAAAAAGGGGGAGTAATTAAATGGACGTAATTTTGATTTCAATAATCAAGTTCTTGAAAATGTTCTCTGAAAAGATTTGCTTACATCCTAACCTAGTTAAAGTTTTGTTTCTGTTAGAATTGTTTTCTTTTTCAAGAAATCAGAACTCTGATTAAAGACAAATATATAAAAGCATTATGCAAGGCTTATGTCTAACTTGTTGAGTTCAGACTTGGCTCCAAGAATTGAAATCTGGAATCATACTCCAAGAATTGAAATCTAAAATCAGACTCAAAGAATTGAGAATCTGGAAGTTGCCTTAGTGACATTAAAGTTTCAAGATTTCAATTGATTTCATTTTCATTGGCATCTATAGTCAAGACTCTCAAGATCTCAATATGTGATGTATTGGAACCAGGGGAGTTTTTACTCAAATGGTTCAGAATCGGGATATTCGAGCTTCATCAAGTCATTGACTTAGGGAGAGTTTCATAAAAAGGATACGTATTCCTTACCTTTTTCTTTTCACTTTTTCTGATTATATGAACAAAATTGTGTCATCAAAATACATAGTTTTGTCATCATCAAAACGGGGGAGACTGTTAGAACAAGATTTTGTTCTGCAATATCATCTATGAGTTTTGATGATAACAGATGAGTATGTTTGTATGAAAAATTTTGATACTCTAATGTTTGATATTTTTGAGTATTTAACAAACAAGTTCTGCTTCTGATGGATGGCGTGGCCAAAATATTAGAACATAGTTAATTTCGCTTTTGCGCTACAAAAGTTTTAATGAATAGTCGCAAGACATTCCAGAAGACTTTGAAGTGTAGGCTATGATATAAAGTCTAAAGAAACCAGTCATAAGATCTGAAGACAGAAGTTTCTACGTAAGTCCGGATGCTAAAGACTCGTATTTCTGAAGACAACATGTTATAAAGAGACAAGTCAAAAGATCTGAAGACAGAAGTTTCTACTTAAGTCCAGATGCTGAAGACTAATGTTTCTGAAGACAAAGGGTTCTCAAGACCAAGTGTTGAAGATTCTGATAGATGAAGTTCTAAAGACTCTGAAGACAGAAGTTCTAAAGACTCTAAAGACTTGAAGTTCTGAAGACCCAAGGTTTTAAGAAAAGGTTCTCACGACCAAGTGCTGCAGACTCTAAAGACGATGTTCTGAAGACTCTAAAGACTTGAAGTTCTGATGACCTTATGTTATGTTCTCTCTTCTAAACTCATGCTCGTAGAAGCCTCTAAAGTGCAGAAGGAAAGAAGATAACGTTAACATGGTACAAATTATACATGGTACAATCAATGTTCATTCCACTACCATGAAAGGACGGATGCGTTGCACGATCTTGTCCCCCACATGATTTCTCAAGCTGCCAATGTTTATGGAACTCCTAAGAGTACCCCTCAATGGATATATTATTTTATTGTCTATATAAAGGCTTGAAGACTAAGAGAGAAAGCAGGAAATTTTCACTGAATATCCATGCACAAGCGTTGTTCATAGTTTTCGTATTTTTAGTCTAATGTTCTTAAAATAGTTTACATATTCAGCTTGTGAAGAAGACATTTTATTGTACACAAAACTTGTATTCAAACAGTTGTTTGATTTCCTTAAGGGACCGGTTATGTTTGTATCCTTAAGAAGTCTAGGACTAGTGTGTCTTAGAAGTTTGATTTTCCTTAAGGGATCGGTTAGGTATGTATCCTTAAGAAGTATAGGACTTGTGTGTCTTAGTGGTTGTTAATCACTTTCAGGTAGCTTGTGCATTGTAATAATCAGTTGGATTATTGGATTAAGTCCTCGATTGAGACAGGCGAAATCACCTTGGCGGGTGGACTAGACTAGCTTGATAGTTTTCAAGTGAACTAGTATAAACATACCTTGTTCTTTACTTTCTATTCTTAATTATTGTTATTATCAAGAGTGAATGAAAAAGTATTTTAATTAAAGGGGAATATTTTTAAAAGAAAAGTTTTAGTTTAAAAACTAATTCAACCCCCCCCCCCCCTCTTTCTTGTGTTTTTCACACTTTCAATATAGTGGGTGTTGTGTTTGACACGTCATGACATTGATGAGTCTTGTATGTTGAGTATAACTGGTTGATAGGTCTAAGTTTGTGAGGAGCGGATTATATGCATGCTTAATAAGTTGTTTATATCTGAAGAATGAATTATTTTTCTATTTATAACTTTTACCTTTCATACCTTTTACCCAAATTATATTCCAAACTCATAAACACGAGAGATTGTCGAACCACAATTCAGTACCACTAATCCATGTGGAGATGATACGATATAACCTAAATATCACACGCTAATTAATGCTTACTTTTTTCTTGTCGCTTTACCACTTCAGCAGGTTCATGCATTTGGGATCTGATTTCGCATATATCATAAATGCATTGAGTTTCCTATAAATAGAAGATGGTTTTGCCTTCATTTATAAGCTTGAATAGCCACAAACCCCCTGCCTTTTTCACTCCTGAAAAGCTTTACAAACCAGAAACCCTAACTTCATTTGTAGCTCATTTTAACTTCAAATCTCCACCCAGAAACGTTCATCGGCATCATCTGAAGCTAACTGAACCATTACAGAAGTTTGAAACCTCTTGTTGTTAGATGAAGGTGCCTTATCTAGAGGGGATGGTGAATAGATCACCAAGCCAAAATTCCAAATAAAATTGGGTTTTTAAAAGTAATTGAAAACAGTGCACAAGGAAGGTTTTTGATATAGATCGAAAATGTCGTCTATACGAACCTAGCTATTAGAGCTCGGATATGCAAAATTAAGTACTTTATGGAAAGAGCAACATAATAATAAATTTGTTAACTTGAATAAAGTAACACACTATTATTTTTTAATAGCAAGTGTGATACGGTGGGAGAACTGACTTGGTATTTTGCGTTTGTGTTCGCAAATGTTTCGGTTTAGCAAGAGTCGCCACCGACTTTTTATTTTATCCTAAGGAAAAGTCAAAAAGCACGGAAATACCTTTGAGATGTTTTCTTGGGTTCGGGGAGTAGATTATAGAAAGGGAAGGTATTAGCACCCTTTCTATCCATGGTTATCCATGGGCTCTTAGTTACTTGCTTAGATCACTTGCTTTGCTTTTCAATTGTTTGAAATGGTGCTCTTCAATTGTTTGAAATGGTGCTTTGTGTGTGTGGTTTTGAAAAATGTTTTAAAAAGAGGCCATCGTTGTGGCAACCTTTGTAATGATTCTTGTTTGAATGTATACAAAGGTGTTTTTGTCTTTTGAAAAGTTTTCAATGTTTGAAAATAGGGTTTTGAATTTGTGTTGTGAAGTGTGTTTTAAAAATAGCAAGGATGTTTTTTTCAAGTTTGATCAAGTAACTAAGAGTTGTCTACCCTATTTTACTCAAAGATCTTTCTTATGTTTTTAACCCTTTTTGACAGTGTTGTTTCACCATTGTATTTGATGAACAACCTTGTGTTAGGATGTTAAACGGGACAAGCGCGGGTCATCGTATAGACCATGAGAGCAATTGTGTCAAGTATGTTTGGCAATTTTCTTGAGGGACTTGATCATTTTGTTTAGGCAACTCAGATAACGTCATCGAGGGGCTATGATCTTTTGTTTTGTTTTTGTTTTGCCAAAGTACTTGACATGCATATCATGGCCCATTTTTGAAGGCAACAACTGGATTGAAACCCTAGGGGTGAAAGTGTACATTGTGTTTGTTTTCATGCATTGTTATCTTGGATTAGGTCAAGCTAATTATTGATTTTATTTTGCATACAAACCCTAGGTCTAATCATGGCATAATTGAAAGCATTTAAAGGTGCGAGAATTTAAATTCTACACTATTACAACATGATATAGGGAGGGGGGGTACAAATTTGAATTGGGGATTATTTTGCAAGAAATTAAATCCTAAATTATTACAACCAAATTGAAAGTATAAGACATAATACTTAAATGTACAATATTTAAATGAATACAATAAATAAATATTAAATAAAATGTATTATGCAAAAATGTTTTTTATGTATGAAAACGTATTTTTAATGTGAAATGTAAATAAATAAAAAGTCAATTTCAATTATTTTGTTTTTAGGGCAAAAACCTTAATTTCTTAAATAAATAATATTATTTATTATTTATATACAATAATGTATTAATTTGTACAAAATAAATAAAAGCATATTGAAAAAAGGTATTTTTAGTATAAAATATTTTTAAAAAATGTATTATTTTTGTGTTTTTTATTCTTATTATTTAATAAAATATATTATATATGTATATATATGTATTAAAAATATTAAGTGTGTATAAAAATAAAATAAATTATTTACAAAATGTATATATTTCAAGAAAATATTTTCAAATATGTATATAAAAAAAAAAGTATTTTTTTACATTATTTTTACATTTAAACAAAAGTAAATATAAAGTATTTAATGTATTAATACTAGCATTAATTAAAATAAATATCAAATAAATATAAAAAATTATGAAAATATTTTTTAAGTCTTTTTTATATTAGAAAATAAAATATCAAAAATCAGAAATGAAATAAAAATGCAAAAATGACAAGTATACAAGAAATGGGCCAGGGAGGTGTAAAAAGAAAAGAGGGGGGGTGCCAAAAGCAAGCCTGTATAGGCCCAACCCAGAAACAACTTCATCTTCTTCCTTTGAACAAAAATGCGCGCGTGCCATGTACCAAATGCTATCTCCTGATTCCTTGTTTTTTTAACAAAACTCATAACATGAAACTTGTAGAGCATCAAACAACGAATCTAACCATATAAAAACTTAAGCTAACTCTCAAAGACCAGAGAGAATTTCTCTGGCCCTAATTCTTAACCTAGTTTTTTCAGAAAGTTCATGAACAAAATTCTCCTAGCACGATTAATATAAATGAAAACTGAGCACATGTATGATTTCAGAGCTATGAATACAACATCTTTCATTCACAAACCTAAGTCTAACTATTCCTAAATAGAGAGATAGAAGTTCATGAAATACCTGTTTCAGTTGACTTCGAGCTGGACAATGCAGCAACTTCCAAGGGTGCTTGAGGTTCTTTTGAGCTTGCCTGATGTCCAATGAAGCTTTCCCAATGCTTAGTTTGTTTTGAAGTAGCCTGAGTCGTGCTACAGAACTCAACCTGCAAAGCTTTGAAACAAAAATGGCAATGTGTGTTAATGGTGTTACAGTTGGCAATGGAGGTCTGGAATAGTTTAGGTGAGTTGAATGGAAGATATTGGAACAAGTTTGAGGCAAAACGCACGAGGGAAAGTGGAGATGGAGGTGGTTCTGCAGGGCTTGCCCTGTTTTGCAGGAAAATGGTGATTTTGTGTACAAAGAGGTTTGAGGGGTCAAGGGCTCGTGCTTCTGACTTGTGAGGATATTCAAAACCTGTTTGACAACTTTGTCTTTGTTGGTTTTATCATATATGAGAGGTACAAGCTTTTGGCCCTTTTACTTGTTTTGAAAGCAAAGTTGGAAGTGAAGTGAGATAGGCCTGTACAGGCTATCTCTAAGCATGCACCAACTTCTTGTACTATTCCTGAGATTGTGGAGCTTGCTTTCTGAAAAGTAAGAAAGTCCAAGGCTCAAGAAAAAGCAATTTGACATAAAGTGCCCTTTATGAAAATGGAAGTGTGGCATTTATGCTTAAAATGGCAATGTTCATTGTACAAAGCTCTCTTGATCAGAACAATGCCAATATCCAATGTATTTGCATTCAATTTTGGAGTGTAAATTGGTTTAGAGGCCTGTAATCATGTACTAAGCTATCTTGGTCAGATTTGCAACTTGGTATGAACATGTATTGGCCATGGATCAAAGTGAGTTTTTTCCAACTTCAAGCATTCTATTCTCCATAACCACAAAGGTGTTTGAGGAGTTCTTGGACAATTTGGAAATATTGAAACATGTACTATAGTCCATATTTGAAATGCAACTTGAAACTCCAAGTGGAACTATGTCAAAAATGGCCAAGAAGATGGGTCAAAATCCTGCCTAAACTAGGGCAAAAAATTTTAAGTTAAAAGTTTTAGGTACCCTTGTTCCAAAAATAATAACTTGAGATACAAGCTTCTTTTGAGAAAACTTTGTGAATAAAGGTTGTAGACTTTGTGATGTACTACAACTTTCATGTTGCAAGTTTTGTTTGAATCCATTTGCAACTTGGTGAAACAATGGGACAAAGTTAGGAAAAAATAAGAAACTTTTATAACTTAGAAATTTTCTAAGTTATGAAAATTTTCCATTTTAAACCCTAATTTGCATTTTTGGGTTTCTTGATGAACAAGTTTCATAATTTGACATGTATTGATGAAAAATGACCCTTGGCACTTGATTTTGACCAAAAAGTCAAAGTTTGACCTTTCAGTATACAGTTAAATTTTGATCAGTTGACTGAAAAATTCATCTGTCAATCCTATGCATTTGAGATCTTTTGAACTTGTTGAATGGGTCAAGACAATGTCATTGAGTCATTGATTCCATGGTTGAGCTTGATTTTCCATTGGCTAGGTCAAACAGTCAAAAATGGCCCTTATGTAATCAAAACCCTAAAAATGACCATTTTGCCCTTTAGGTGATCTGATCAAATTTCTTGTGGAATTGTGATCCAAACTTGATCAAATGGTTCATATGAGTTCATAATGTTGATGTGGGTCAAAATTCATGAGGTTTGACTGTCAATTGGCCACAGTTGACTTTTTCCCCAATTTAGTTGATTTCTAGGTCAACTGTCCAATTGACTGGGCAAAAATTTAAATCAAGGCTTGAAACTTGGTATGGACAAACTTGTGAGTCCAACATGAAGTATGAAAGTCATTTTGGGCATTGTGGGTCAAAACATCCCTGTGCAAACTCAAACCCTAATTTAGGTCAACAGTGCAAGGAGGTGTCTTGAGCAGAGTAAACCCTAGCTGGATCTTGAATTCCAAGAGTCTTGTGATGAGAAATGTTGATGAAATGAGAGGGAAAATTTTAGGGTACAACAGTTGCCCCTGTTCAATCTTCTTGAACCTGAAGAGTTGATTTGGCAAGTTTGCCTTTCGCGACTCGAAGGTAAAAAAGGATTGGACACTAGAGTGCCCGTAAATTTGCACTCGTCAAAATGTGGCTGAGGAAATGGGCTTAAAGATGGAATTTGGATATGGTAGAATCTTGCTGGAGATGGGCTTAAAGATGCCATCCCAGAATGTTTGTTGAATTGCAATGTGGTAGGTCAAAAGAATGAGTATTAAAATGGTATCCGTGGCTGGAATGCATTTGAACTGTATTTGGAGACTGAGTTTGTATGAGCGAATGAATGGCGTCCGTGTCTGGAGTGTATCTGAGCTGTAACTGTATTTCAGATTTGAATGAATATCAGAATGACTGCCGTGTCTGGAGTGTATCTGTATTGTATCTGAGTTCTGAATGGGCGACAGAGACACATCTGTGTATGGAGCATCTCAGGGCTGGGGATAAATTTCGAATGAGTGACAGAATGGCAACCGTGTCTGGAGCGTATCTGGACTGTATCTGAAGTTGAGATCTATATGAGTAGCAGAATGACTTCCGTGTCTGGAGTGTATCTGAGACTATAACTGGGATCTGAATAAGTGACAGAATGACTTCTGTGGCGATCGCACTGGGGAGAATCAAACTACTGGTGTAAGGGCCAAAATGGCATCCGTGTCTGGAGCGTATCTGAACTTGTGGTTGATAGTTGAATCTGAATGAGAGATAGAATGGCTGCCGTGTCTGGAGCGTATCTAGTATGTATCGGATGGCTGATGTCTGAATGAGTAGTAGAATGACCGCCGTGTATGAGGTGTATCCATACTGTATCTGAATAATTGTTAACGATAGCCTTTTAATCTTATCCTGAAAAGGGTAAAATTTTAGCTAAAATACAAAGTTGTGTTGTATGATATGTATGATGCAATGAACTGTACTTCATTAATGTCTATGATATATGAATGTAATGGTTATGCATGTAAGCTGAGTAGTTGTCTTACTGAGGAAAATAAATCCTTGATAACTGGAGATAATGAAATATTTGATTGCTGTCGGGGAAAGTAAATCCTTGACCGATGCTGGGGATTAAAGATCTCTGATTGTTGAGAAGTAGAAATCCTGGGACCACTACTGGAGATTGAAAATCCTCGGCGATTTGTGGGGATTAACAAAGCCTTTGACAACTTCTGCAGGGAATGAGAATCCTTCATGACTTTTCTGGGAAATAGGGAAAACTCTGAAAATCTCTACTAGGGAGTTAAAACCTAGGAGGCTTCTGCTTGGAGAAATGAGACGGAGAATCTTAGATCTTGTTGGGAGATAACTCTGTGGGGGAAATGTTCACTATTCTGGCTCCACTGGGGATAGGATTTTCAGGGTTTTCGGGCTCCACTGGGGATCTTGAAGCTTAACTCTGATGGGAATTTTGAAACTTAACTCAGCTGGGGGATCAAGTTTTAGAATACACTGGCTCTGCTGAGGATCTTGAAGCTTAACTCCGCTGGGGAAATATACTCCAAATTTTAGCTTTGTTGAGGATCTGAATGATGTATCATAAGGGATTTCTTCCGAAATGGCACAAAGATATCTTTCTACACCTTCAACCTATCAGTAATTATCCTTTTTCAATTTCGTTTTATTTGTAAGCAGTGATTATATTCAAATGCATATGCCTATTTAACAATACATTGGACGTTTTCAAATAAAACACAAGTGTAAAAAGAAAATAAAGGCAAGCAAATTTATGCACTTTGAAGTATATTTGTATTTAACTTTTGTGAGTATCTTTGTACAAAGGAGACAGACATCCTAGTAAGAGAATGTTGTCGTAAAAATTGAAAAAATTTATACAAAAGAAAGATGGCTATGTGTAACAATTCCATGGGATTCCCATTCTGCTATAGCCTTCACAACTCTGAATATCTTATCCATTTGCTGCTTCGTCCGCCAATGACTGGATTGATCAGAAGCTTGGAGCTTTTTGGTGAAGAGATTGTTCTTTAAAGTGATCCGACGAGACATAGTCATACGCTTTAATTCCCTAACTTTTGCCTGGACCGCCCTTTCGGGTTTTCGATCCACCGGGAAACCCTTTTTTGCCCAAGTCGCCCTTTCGGGTTTTCAACTTGTCGGGTGTACAGATTTTTTTGTTTTATCCCTCATTTTTGCCTGAACCGCCCTTTCGGGTTTTCGATTCACCGGGATGCCCATTTTTGCCCAAGTCCCCCTTTCGGGTTTTCAACTTGTCGGGTCGTTTTATGCGTCGTATCTTTTGACTATGTCTGCGTTCGCAGGGTGCGGCAAGTCGTCGCCGTCCATGGTGGTCAGAATCATTGCCCCACCAGAAAAGATGCTCTTGATCACAAATGGTCCTTCGTAGGTAGGAGTCTACTTGCCCCTGGGATCACTTTGCGGTAAGATGATCCACTTGATTACAAGATCTCCGACTTGATATACCTGACGCCTGACTTTCTTGTTGAAAGCCTTGATCATCCGTTTTTGTTACGTCTGACCATGACAAACAGCAGTAAGTCGTTTCTCGTCGATCAAATTAAGTTGATCAAGCCGGGTCTGAATCCAATCGTCTTCACTCAAACCAGCGTCCTTCATAATCCTTAAGGAAGGAATCTGAACTTCCATGGGTAGAACAACTTCCATGCCATACACCAAAGAAAATGGGGTTTCCCCTATTGAAGTACGTGTTGTGGTACGATATCCATGCAGATCAAATGGTAACATCTCATGCCAGTCCTTGTAGGTGATTGTCATCTTTTGAATGATCTTCTTGATATTTTTGTTTGCGGCTTCAACAACATCGTTCATCTTCGGCCGATAGGGAGATGAATTGTGATGATAAATCTTGAACTGCTCGCATAGAGCGGTGATCATAGTGTTGTTCAAATTTGTACCGTTGTCTGTGATAATCCTGTCGGGGACACCATACCGGCATATGCGGTTCTGCTTGATGAAGTGGGAAACCACATTATTTGTAACAGAGGCAAAGGAAGCTGCTTCGACCCACTTGGTGAAATAATCAATAGCGACCAAGATGAAGCGATGTCCATTGGATGCCGTAGGCTTGATCTCTCCAATCATGTCAATGCCCCACATTGCGAATGGCCAAGGAGCTGTCAGAATGTTGAAAGGAACAGGAGGAATATGTACCTTGTCGGCGTAGACTTGGCATTTGTGGCAAGTACGGGAATGTTGATGACAATCAGCTTCCATGGTAGACCAATAGTAGCCTACCCTTAGAATCTTCTTAGCCATCGTATGTCCACTCAAGTGGGTGCCAAATGTGCCACTATATATTTTGGTCATGATCAACTCTGCTTCAACCTTATCCACATAACGAAGTAGAACACAATCATGGTTGCGCTTATAAAGGATGCCATTGCTTAGGAAGAACTTGGCAGCAAATCTCCTTAAGAACTTTTTGTCATTGACGGAAGCTCCTTCAGGGTATTCTCTAGTTTGGAGATACCTTTTGATTTCATGAAACCAGGGTTGTTCCATTACTTCTTCGGTATTAATCTCATGACAGTGCATAGGTTCGTCCATTCGTTCGATGGTAATTTGGGGAGCCTCGTTATTCTAGTTGAGTTTAAACATGGAAGACATTGTAGCCAGAGCATCTGCTAGCTGATTTTCTTCTCGCGGGAAATGCTCGAAGGTAATCTGTTCGAAATGAGGCAACAATGTTAATACATGTTCTTTGTATGGGATAAGATTAGGATGTTTAGTGTCCCACTCTCCTTTGACTTAACTGATAACCAAAGCCGAGTCCCCAAATACGGCCAAAGATTTGATTCCCAAGTCTATAGCAGCCTTGAGACCAAAGATGCAAGCTTCATATTCAGCCATGTTGTTGGTACAGCTGAAGCAAAGTCGGGCAGTGAAGGGTGTATGACTGCCTTCAGGAGAAATGAGTACCGCATCGATACCGTTGCCAAGTGCATTTGAAGCACCATCAAAGTACAGGGTCCATCGGGATCCTTGTTCAGGTCCGTCATATGGTCTGTTACCTTCGATGTTGTTCAATGTCATGATGTCCTCGTCAGGGAAGTCGAATCTCATAGATTGGTAATCTTCGACGGCTTGATGAGCTAGATGGTCAGCTATTACACTCCCCTTTATAGCTTTTTGGGTAGTATACTGGATATCATACTCAGTTAGGATCATTTGCCATCTAGCGATTCTTCTAGATAAAGCAGGCTTCTCGAAGATATACTTGATCGGATCCATTTTGGAAATCATCAAAGTGGTATGAGTCAACATATACTGCCTTAGCCAGCGAGCAGCCCATACCAAAGCGCAACAAGTTTTCTCGAGCAGTGAGTAGCGAGTCTCACAGTCGGTAAACTTTTTGCTAAGGTAATAAATGGCATGCTCTTTTCGGCCAGACTCGTCATGTTGGCCCAGTACGCACCCCCCTTGAGTTATCCAAAACAGTCAGATACATGATTAACGGCCTTCCTTCGACGGGTGGCATCAGAATAGAAGGTTCTAGTAAATACTCCTTGATCTTATCAAAAGCAACTTGACAATCATTGTTCCATTCAACTACCTGATCTTTCTTCAACAATTTGAAAATTGGCTCACAGGTAGATGTCAGGTGAGAGATGAACCTCGTAATATAGTTTAAGTGTCCCAAGAAATATCTAACCTCCTTTTCAGTGCGGGGGGCAGGCATTTCTTGTATAGCCTTTACTTTAGCTGGATCAACCTCAATGCCTTTGTTGCTGACAATAAATCCAAAAAGTTTACCAGACCTAACCCCAAAAGTGCACTTGCTTGGGTTTAGTCTGAGCTTGTACTCCTTCAACCTGGAAAATAGCTTTTGCAAATGATTAAGGTGTTCTTCTTTTGTCTGTGATTGAGCTATCATGTCGTCTACGTAAACTTCAATCTCATGATGTATCATATCATGAAACAAAGCTACCATGGCGCGTTGATAGGTTGCCCCTGCATTCTTCAGTCCGAATGGAATCACTTTGTAGCAGAAGGTACCCCATTGCGTGACAAAAGTAGTTTTCTCCATGTCCTCGGGGGCCATTTTGATCTGGTTGTATCCCGAGAATCCATCCATGAAGGAAAAAAGCTTGTGTTGAGCTGTGTTGTCAACCAAGATGTCGATATGTGGCAGTGGAAAATCGTCTTTAGGGGTAGCCCTATTTAAATCCCGATAATCCACACACATTCTGACATTGCCATCCTTTTTAGGCACGGGCACAATGTTGGCAACCCATTGTGGATAGGAAGTAACAGCCAGAAATCCAGTGTTGAATTGCTTCATTACCTCAGCTTTGATCTTCTTAGACATGTCAGGTCTCATCCGGCGGACCTTTTTCTTGATCGGTGGACAGTCTTCTCTTGTAGGGAGACGGTGAACCACGATATCTGTGTCTAACCCTGGCATGTCTTCATAAGACCAGGCGAAGATTTCAATATATTCGTTCAATAACTGCACTAAGCGCTCCTTGACACTTGGTTCCAGGTTGGCACCTACTTTTACTTCTTTCCTGTCTTCCTCTGTCCCCAAGTTGATGGTTTCTAGCAACTCTTCCTGAGGCAGAATGGCCCTCTCTTCTTGTTGTAGAAGTCTGGCTAACTCTCCCGGCACTTCACAGTCTTCGTCAACTTCGTACTCAGCATGATTGACCAAATCTTCAGAGTTATCGAAGGCTAATGCAGAATAGTCACCCATGGAATCCGGAGTGGATGGGTACCTGCATTTGTGAGTGTGGGTGTGTGTAAGGGATAGCCATCCTTAAACAAAACAAAAATGCAAAAGGAAAGAAAATGAACACAGCAGTTTATAGATGAAAAACGTCAATGATTCATTAAAACATGGCATATGATAATGAAGAAGATCAAGCCCTTACAAATGGACCTACATGCCCCGGGCAAGGCATGAGGTGAAAATAGTGTGCAAATTGTTTTGTTATTACAGACCATAAATGGGAAATTGTTCAAAGATAAAATTACTGGTTGATAAAGGTGATGGGAATAAAATCCTTTGCTTCCCAGTTGCTTAAACCCCCTTCGACAGTCGGAAAGATCCAATCTTCAAAGTGGCTCTCTTCATCTTCATCTTCTACAGCATTGATTCCATGGTGAGAGATCTTGACGGGTGGTCCTCCAGCCTTGGAGCGACGCATAGCCTTTTGTCCTGCAGCGGTAAACCCTAACCCAAACTTGTCCGTCTTATGGGGAAAATCATGCAATTGCCCCCCACACTGTGTTCTTTCCTTCTTTAACCACAACCTCTGTGTCCTTGAGAGATGCCATCCTAGATGCATGCTTTGGGACGATAGGCACCTCAACCATTGTCTTTGCAACTGCTACCTCGGGAGAAACTTCCTCAAAATGTTGGAAATGCGTTTCAATGAACTCGCCATCCAACTCCACATAGCGGAAGGAAGTGAGATGACTTATCATGTACTCTTCCTCGCCGTGCACTGCTATAATCTTACCCTTAACAGGATATTTCAGCATTTGGTGCAAAGAGGAGGTAACTGCCCCGGCATAATGGATCCACGGTCTCCCTAACAAACATGAATATGACGGCCGGATGTCCATCACGTAAAAGGTGGAGTTGAAAACTTCTGTGCCTACTTTGATAGGAATATCAACCTCCCCATGAACCATTCTTTTGGACCCATCAAAGGCCCTAACAACGATGTTACTAGGTTTGAGGGTCAATCCTTCGCAATCCAAACAGTCTAAGGCTCTCTTCGGAAGCACATTCAAGGAAGAACCAGTATCAACTAAGACATGCGCGAGGGTGGTTCCCCTGCATTCAACTGAGACATGTAGCGCGTCGTTATGTTTCCTTCCTTTGGGGGTCAAGTCAGCATCGGAAAAGCCCAGGCCATTATCAGCAGTAAGAATGGCCACACACTCCTGAAACTGGTCAGCCGAAGTCTCTTGGGGTACATGTTCCGCCTTTAAGAATTTGATTAGGGCCTTAGCATGGGCCTCAGAACAGAGCAGAAGAGCCAACATTGAAATTTTAGAAGGGGTCTGCCCTAGCTGTTCCACAACGTCGTAGTCACTTTTTCTGATTATTTTCAAGATTTCATCCATTTCTTTCTGAGTGGTTTCGGGGATAACCACAGCATGAGCCTTCGTCCTGACAGGAATTTCTAGTATCCCCTTACCCTTGTCGGTAATATCAGCAGATGGTCTTACTTCAGGAGTATCCAATTCTTCAATCATCGGACCTTGCACAGATGGTCCAACAGGTACAGAAGCTTTCAAGGGTCTGAAAACTGCTCGAGGGGGAGCAATCTCCGGAGAAAAGATCCGGCCGCTGCGGGTTATCTTGCTTGTACCCGCAATGTTCCCTATATCAGGGTTTTCTTCTTCAGAAATCTCTTGGACTGTTTCAATTTGTTTGATACCATGGTAGAAGATTTCTCCCCCATAGTTCCATGGTATCGTTTTGCTGGATTAGTACGGGACAGGTCCCGGCATGGTGATCTTTAATGGTACACATTTAGAGTTGGGCGTAATCCTGACAGGCCTTTTGCAAGCCTTGGGAGGATTGTCGTAAATGTTTATGATTGCAATGTCGTTAGTTGAAGTAGCAAAAGTAACAGGAGTAACAAGATTGAAGGTATCAATAGGGGTTTTCTGGAAAAGTATCTCTTGGGTATCCATCAGGCGTTGGACACCTGATTTCAACATTGGGCAGTTAGCTCGTATGTTCAAACAAAAATAACAGTCCTTCCCGCAGCCTGGGAATATCCCGGCTCTCATCAACTTCTCTTTAATCACTAACAATGGAGTCAAAAGATCGGCAACATCAGTAATATGGAGGTCTTCTATAACGGGATGAACATTGTGGCCGTGCTTGGGCATCGGAGCAGATATCACATTGGGCTTCTCAGGCGCATCGAATTCTACCTCTTTAGCATCAATCAAGTCCTAGATTTTGTTCTTAAACGCCCAGCAATTATTGGTATCGTGCCCAACACTATCGGAATGGTAAGCACATTTGGCATTGGAGTGGTAGTATGGAGAGGAGGTGTTAGGGTTCTTTGGCGCTTCCTTCAAATTGGTAAGATTCAGCTTCAACAAATGAGGGAGTACCTGAGCGGGTGTCATGTTGATTCGGGTGAACTGCCATTGTGGCCTTTCTACCCGTTGTTGATTAGGTCTCGACTGATTGTTACGAGGTTGATCATTTGACGAGTTTTGAATCATCACAACCCCTACAGTCGGCCGGCGCTTGGTTCTTCCCTGACCCTTCTGAGAATACACAGCAAATGCTTCCTTCTTGGCTGGGAAGGGTTTCTTAACAGCTGTGGATGCGGAAGCATCCTTTTGAATCTTTCCACTTTTAATACCGGCCTCGACCCTTTCGCTGGTCAAAATTAGTTCAGTAAATCCCGCGGAAGAACTTCCGATTAGATGATTGAAGAAAGGGCCAGACAAGGTCCCCAGAAACATGTCAACTAACTCCCTATCTGACAACGGTGGCTGCACCCTTCCAGCCAGATCACGCCACTTCTGGGCATACTCTTTAAACCCTTCATTGGAAGCCATCCCCATACTTTGTAACTGAGTACGAGTGGGCGCCAAATAAGCGTTGTACTGATATTGATGATAAAAAGAAGCCGCCAAGTCTTCCCAATTGTGAACCTCTGATCTCTCGAGTTGATAGAACCAATCTAGCTGTGTGCCAGACAAACTGTCTTAGAAAAAGTGTACCCAGAGGTCTTTATCAGATTAGTGGGGTTGGATCTTTCTGACATACGGCCTCAGGTGCATCTTTGGGCAAGACAGACCGTCGTACTTAGCAAATGTGGGCACCTTGAACTTGGGAGGGATAACGATCCCAGCTACCGGCCCTAGTTCTTCAAAATCCAAACCAGGGACCCTCTACAACTCCATGGCTGCAAGTCTATCCTCAAGATTCTTATATTTATCATCCGCTGGAGGATATTGTTGTTCGAAGTAGTCTTCGTCTTCTTCCTCTTCCTCCTCTTCAACCTCAGATTCAGAAGGTACAACAACCCCTTTCCCTTTATCGGCCCCTTCGTCTAACGTTGAGGGGAACTCAAGAACCTTCCTAGCATTGCTTTCAATCCTTCTTCCAAAGGTGGCTACTCCAGGTCTCTTTTTCTTTTTCTCTTTATTCTTCTCCAACAGAGCTTTGAGGTCCTCTTGACCCTTTGCCAAGGTCATGAGGAGTTGCTGGAATTGTGAATTTTGTGCCTGCAGATCCTTTACCGTCTGCTCCAAATCCATCTTGCTGAAATAAACAGCAGAAAGATAAGGAAACCTGGTGTGAAGAATTGTTTATGCATATGATGAATGGTATGTTATTCATGTAATGCATTCAAGGATTCAGAAATTCAAATTTGTTGCAAACAAAAAGGAACACACGTCATATTAAGAAGAAATTGTTAGTACATAAGTGCCCCATGGGAAAAATATTACAAAATTCTTAATGTAAAAAGACATTGCGCATCCTCTTTGGTGCGATGTAAGTGTTGAGAGTTTTCTCCTCATGAAGTCGGAGGGTAAGCTCCAAAACCTTCTTCTCACTGGCATAGAAGCTGGCTTCAAAAGTATCCCGTTCTTCCTTGAGTTGGATCCAACTCTTTTGCATTTCTTCCCATGATGTTGGCATGTCAGGATGTAGGATGGTGTATGGAACCTCTCCTTCCGTAACAGGCTCTTTGATCACGGGGAGAATGTGAGGGTATGGCATCATAAGATTCTGGGAGCGAGTTCGTACCCACTTGAGATAAGGCTCAAGGGGGATGGAATTCTTAAGCCCCAGTGTCTTACTATCCACTTTGTTGGGCATCCTCCAAGCTCTGATGAACCTTTGTCGAAGTCCTTGCGCATCGTTGTCGAAGTCAAAAACTAGATCTGGAATCAGCATGTCATGAGGGCCATCCCTCTGAGCATATCCAAATTGTCTCAAAGCTAGACAGGGGTTGTAGGTAATGCCTCCCCTAATTCCAAGTAGTGGGACATTAGGGAATTCCCCACAACGATCAATGATGATGACATTTTCTCTTGACCAAGAACACCAATGTACATCAGAATGTGTGAGGGTCATCAATCGATGTGACCACCTTAAACCCTGCTCATTCTTCAAAACTGATTGTGGAAGGTGAGAAATAAACCACCTTTCTAGGAGAGGAGTACAGCACATGAGAACACCTCTTTTCCTCATTGTTCGTGTGTAAAATGAGTGTAGGATGTCCCCAAGCAATGTAGGTATAGGATTCTTGGATATGAAAATCTTGACAGCATTCACATCTATAAGTTGGTCAGGGTTTGGGAACAGGACCAAACAATAGATGAGGAGTGCCACAATCTCTTCAAAGGCTTGTAGATCAAGAGAATTCCAGCAGTCTTGTGCCTTCTCAAACAGAAACTTTGCCAAGAAACCCTTGACACCACTTCTGGTTTCCCAATGCCCCTTGATGTCAGATGGTTGCAAGTGTAATGCTTGAGCAACATCTTCAGGCTTTGGTTATTTTTCCGTACCGTTGTAGGGTAGTTGATGAAGAATAGGAATTATCAAGAGTTAAGAAAATTCCTCCAAAGTTGGCACCAATTGGTAATCAGGGAATGTGAAACAGTGGTGTAGGGGGTCAAAGAACTGGAAGAGAACTTTCACCATGTCTTCTTCAATGTTGGTGTTGACCAAGTTGAGGAGTCTACCATGTCTTTCACTGAAGAGAGAATTCTCTGGAATCCTAGAAGTAAGCTCCTTGAGTTGAATAGGGATTCTCACAAGGTTAACTTGAATTGTTTTCCTGCGAAGAGATTCCATGACCTACAAAACCAGAACAAAGATGAAGATCCAAACCCTTGAAATGGTTAGTGGATGCATATGATACTTTATGATGTTCATGATGTATGCACAAGCACATGTACAAGCAAGTCACACAAAACCCTAGTTTCAGGCTTGCATGAGGTTTCATAGGTAAGTACCCTCTTGATTTTAGTTGGCTCAAACCTGTCCTATAAATAGTAACCAGGTTTTAAGGAGCTCAATATCACTGGATTGTTTTCTATGTTCATTGTTTTGGCTTAGCCACTTAACTAGCGACCAAAATATTCCAAGAAAACAACCCTCAATGAGTGTAGTATCGAGTATCTACCAACTTCGGACTGCACCAAAGCCAGACATCTCACTACTCCTAACAAAAGGCCAAGATGGTCAAGTAAGGTTCTAAGAGTTCATTAGTGCTTCATGACATCACTCAGCGGCCCCGTATTCTCTTTGATTGACTCAAAGGCTACCGGTACTCACAAATATGTTGCACTAATATAGCTATTGCTTCAACCATGTCGGTATACCCCGCACAATTTCCATAATGTATTGCTATTTACCTATGAATGTTTCCCAAATCCGGGTAGAGGATTTCAAGCCCAAACAAGAGAACCAAATGTAAAGCAATCAAAGCAAACAAATAATCATGCAAAGGGTGATCTAAGACCTAAGGTTACTCCACTTTTAAATTTGTCCCCAGCAGAGTCGCCAGTTCTGTGATACGGTGGGAGAACTAACTTGGGATTTTGCGTTTGTGTTTGCAAATGTTTCGGTTTAGTAACAGTCGCCACCGACTTTTTATTTTATCCTAAGGAAAGGTCAAAAAGCACATGAAAGACCTTTGAGGTGTTTTCTTGGGTTCGGGGAGTAGATTATAGAAAGGGAAGGTATTAGCACCCTGTTGTACCCCAAAATTTTCCCTCCCATATTCTTCAAGATTTGCAAAGAGCATGCTTCAAAATCTCCCAAGGGTTGCACAGTCCAATTGCCTCCTAACAGTCAAAAACTAGGGTTTTGGTTCTGGCAAAGAAATTGAAGTTTTCAAGGGTCCAAACAAGTCCCACATGCCTATAAACATTGTCAAGCATCCTTATGTCAAGTTTCAAGACTTACAGCACAAAATTGCACAGTTAAAAACCCTAATTGCTTCACAGTCAACTGCAGGGGCAAAATGGTCATTTGACAGTCAAAAGTCAAAAATTTTGGTCAACATCTTATTTTGAAACCACAAACATCATTTGATCAATTCTCGATCATGATTCTCAAAGCATGGCTCAAAAAGTCTCAAGATGCAAAAGTTTCTATATTTGGACAGTTGAAAAAGTCAACTGCAAATTGACCAGGGCTTAACTTCCACATGGTTTATCAGAAAAATTCCATCCAAAGCTCATTTTTAAGAGAATGACATTTCCTACAACTCCTCTTCACACTTCAAGTCCAAGAAATGCTCTCACAAAAAGTTATCAATCTCAACATTATAGGTCATTTTCAAAAGTCAACAAAAAGGCACTTTAAGTCAAAGACCATAACTTGATATTGGTAAATCAAAATGACATGGGACCAAAGGCATTGGTTAGAGGACTCCAAGACCTTTCCAAAATGTCCAAGAACATGATCAAATCTTAAAAATTGAGCAAGATATGCCTTGTGGAAGTTGGGAAATGTTTGGGAATTTTGAAAAGTCAACTTTGCTTCAAATGCCTTAAAATTGCTAATGGGCCACAATTTCTTCCAAGAATCATCACCCAAGGGCTATGCACGACCCATTGACCCAAAGGGGAGTTATTTTCTTATTCTTAATTAATTAATTGAGTTTATTATCCTATTAATTCATTTAATTAAAATTAAATATAAGAAAAATACTAAAACATGTTTTCCAAATCTTTTTATGCAGCATATTCTCTCATTAAGGCCTAGGGATTTCGTGTACCACATCAAGAGGCAAGATCTTCCAAAATAGGCATGTTTTTCATGACAAAAAGATTGAAAAAGATGCTTGAAAAATCAAATATTGAAACATTGATTCAATGGATTTTGGGCTTTGTTTTCTAACCTAAATCATTCATCATACATATACAAACAAACCCTAATGCTGAAGAACAAGGAGGCTGCGCCCAAACTCAGAGGACAACTTTGCATTTTTTCCAAAAGAATTGAAAACTGTTTTCACAGTTAGAGTTCGTTTCAAAACCAGATAACTATTCCATTACACTCTTGACACATCCAGGAAGCCATTCCAATCAAATTCAACCTTCCATACTCAAGGAATCGGTAAACAAAGTCTGACTTTCCTTGAAAATTTTCATATTCGTGTTTCATTATTCATGCAGTATTTTTGATTTTTAATGCTTGATTTATACTAACCTGATCATTCTAAAGCTAATGGTGCCATCCAATTGAGTTTTTAAGCCCTGTACGTGAATCCACCATGAAAGCTGCCTAGGGTTTCAGAGCTCTAATTTTGGGGCTTTGCATATCTGGAATAATTGGACCATAAGACCTATACCAATGAAATCAGGACTTTCAAACAAGTAGAAACCAACCATCGCGCCCTTTTTCTTTTGCACTATATGCTAATCGCTATTTTGGAGGTTTGAGGTTAGTGGGGGTTTAAAACCCCCGCTATCTATTCTATATTTTCAGGCAAAAACGAAGAAGGGAGAAGAAGATGCTAGCGTGTTGAATGATGATTGGCCAGTTTGAATAACTGGCGCCTTTTTTTTATTGTCCAGTATAACGCTTATCTGTCACATATAATATTCATCGCCCACTAAATAAACAAAGAAACGCACTAGCTCCATTGGTAGATGCATTGTCATGCAAGCAATGGGACCTGGGTTCGATTCCCAGGTCCCCCATATTTCCCTATATTTTTTCTTATAATGCGTTCAGGTACAATTCCCTTCCAGTGGTCCACCAAACTCCCCAACGCTTGTGCCTGCCACATGTCTTCAGAGACCAATCCAATGGTCAGAACTTGCAGATCACCATATGCATTGGTCAACAACTCCATACGCAAGTCTGAAAAGTCAAAAAGGCCTGGAGTTATTGGGCCAAGATTTCACACAAAACACCTCCAAAGGGGCCAGACACCCCCCTGCTGTTTGTATTCTTCCTTTTTAATTTTTCTTTCTTTTTCTTCTTAATTCTTTTTAATTTGATTTATTGTTTTTTAATTAATTCCACAAAATAATTTTATAACACAAAAAACCAGAAAATCATAAAACAAAAAATATGTTTTATTAATATTAATTTCTATTAATTTTGTAAATAAATTGCAATAACCAAATTAGTTTAATTTTAGGTCTTCAACTTTAATGTTTTTTTTCTTAAATAAATAAAATACATAAAAATTAGGTTTAGCATTTTCATTCTTTTTTTCTCAATAAATAAATTTTTATTCTTATTATTAACCATTAATCATTTTGTAAATAAACTTGTCATTAAATAATTAGGTTAAATTAGGTCAAACTTAAACATTTTTCTTTAATAAATTAAAAACAATTTAGAACTAGTGTTTTATTTAACTTTTAAATTCCAATTAATTCTCTTTAATTTCATAAATACAAAAAACATAAAAAAAATAAGTTCTTTTCTTTATTTAATCATTAGTTAATTTCTTAATTTCAATATTTATTTTCCTTAAAGGGTCCAACGCCCTCGCACCCTCGATTCTAAATTCTTTTCGCGCACTTATTTTTATTTCTTTTATGAATATAATGTATTTGCCCTAAAGCCTTGTAATAGATAATTAGGACATTTACTTTCCGCACTTTTTCTTTTCAAAATCGGGTCTTTGTTAATTTGGCGATGTAGACCCGCGCCTTGTAATAACGTAGGACCTTTCTTTTTCCGCATTTTAATTTCCGCACCCTTTAAACTGTTAATCACATGAAAGAATGTATGCCCAAATAAAAACAAGCGTAGCTCACCAAATGCATGACAAGACAAATAATAACTGAAAACGACACACAATTCACACACCACTCTTAGGGTACGCCTCACTGTTGCCTTGCCCCTCGAAACGTGGTCGTCGAGTAGAGGACGTTTTAGTAAGTCCTCATGTCCATGAACATGGCATGGGGGTAGCTTCTAAGGTGTCCTCCTATTGCTCTGGTGACCACACTGTCCCCAAACTCGAATTGACCCGAACACCTCCAACGGTGGTGCTACCTACCCCTCAATGGTGGGATGGCACTACCTCAAGGACATTTACACAGACTAATTCCTTAGGGTAGGTAGATGACTCGTAGATACTTGCTCTAATTCAAAACAAATCAAAAACTTTTTTCACACCGACACTTTTTAAAAAGCTTTCAAAAACAACTTTTCAAACACTCTTGAGGACTGATACAAGAGTCGAACTGAAATTTTAAACGAAACTTTTTTCAAACCCACTCACAATTGAAAAGCAAACACTTTTGAAAACACAATGAGCAAGTATCTAAGAGCCCATGGATAACCATGGATAGAAAGGGTGCTAACACCTTCCCTTTCTATAAATCTACCTCCTGAACCGAGAACTAATCTCAATAAGGAATTTTTCTGTGCTTTTGTCCTTTCCATATTGGAGAAAATAAAAGACGGTGGCGACTCTTGCTTCCGCGACATTTCGCGAACCAGCGTTAAACAGTCAGTTCCAGATCCACCAATCACAGAACTGGCGACTCTGCTGGGGATACTTATAAGTGAGGTGTACCTTAGGATAGTTCATAACTGTGTTTTCAATTGTCTTGACTTGTTTGCTTTAAATTTTGGGTTGCATCGGAGTTACATAGATCCTAACCCGGATCTTAGGATACCCTGTTTAGGTAGCATAAGCTGTGAGGGACCTGTCCGGCGTAGACCGACATGGGTGAAGTAGTGGCTACGTTGGTGTGGCACCTTGGTCTGTACCGATATCCCTTGTGTTGCAACGAGGAGAATATGGGTCTTCTGAGGAGTCATTAAGCACCAACTGACCTTAGAACCTTAAATGACACAACTTGGCCAATAGAACAGTAGCAGTATGCTACGCCCATTGAGGCTAAACTCTTGTGATGGTTCTGGCCGCAAGAAAAGATTGCGATGCTGGAGTTATGACCGATTGAGGGTAGTCAATGATATTGGGATCCTCTAAAAACCCGGTTACTTTTGATAGGACAGGTATGAACCAACAAACTGAAAGAGGGTAATACCTAGACCTCATGCTGGCCTAAACTCTAAGGGCTTGTCTTGTGTGACTTGTGTGCCTTACATGTGTGCCTTTGTAAATACTTGTGGTGTGCTTTATCATAACATCATACCATCATAACATTGCATGCATTCTGCATAAGGACTGACCATTTCAAAGACAAGAGGGTTTCACCTTTGCTCTGTTTTGTAGGACATCATGATGCCTATGCGAAGGAATACTATCCGGTTCAACTTTGTTCACCCACCTGAGTTACTTGAAGAATTGGTTAGCAGAATTCCAAACACCACATCCTTCATCCAGAGGCATGGTTCTCTTCTAAGTTTAGTCACTGCAAAGCGGGATCAACAGTTGATGAGTGTCCTGACCCAGTTCTATGACCCTCTGTACCAGTGCTTCACCTTTCAAGACTTCCAGCTGGTCCCTACCCTGGAAGAGTTCTCTGATTTGCTTGGTATCCCTATCTTGGATCAGACTCCCTTCACTGGTTGGGAAAAGACTCTTAGGCTTAAGGAGGTTGATGCAGCTCTTCCCTTGACCCATCAAGAAGTAATGGACAACTGGGTGACTAGAAGCGGAGTTAAGGGTTTCTTGGCCAAGTTTCTGATTGATAAAGCTAACAGTTTCTGGAATGACTTGGACTTTAGGGCATATGAAGACATCTTGGCTCTCTTAATCTATGGGCTAGTCTTGTTTCCCAATCCTGACAACTTCATCAATGTCACTACCATAAGGATCTTCATGTCTCAGAATCCTGTGCCCACTCTCTTGGGTGACATCCTGCAACAACTTTATGCTCGTACTGCCCGAAGTCGAGGAACTCTGTGGTGTTGTATCCCTTTGTTGGTGAGGTGGTTTATTTCGCACCTCCCTAAGTTCGTGCTGAAGAACCAAGAAGGAAGAGGTTGGGCTCATAGGTTAATGTCTCTCACTGATAAGGACATCATTTGGACTTTCAGAGGTTTGGATGAGATAGCTGTTATTGATCGTTGCGGAGAATACCCTAATGTTCCTTTGATTGGTACTCAAGGAGGAATCTCTTACAATCCATGTCTAGCGCTCCGTCAGTTTGGAAGGGCCAGAAGAGCAGGGCCTCATGAGATGCTGGTGCCTCACATCAGTTTTGAGTTTCAGGTGGATAGTGACGAGTTGCGTCGTAGGTTCATCAAGGCTTGGGACAGAGTTCATAAAGCTGACCCACAAGAGTTGGGGCCAAAGACTTATCTACCTATGGGAGCCTACTACAAATGGGTCTGCATCCGTGCTCAGAAGTTAGGTATGTCGTACGAAGCTGTCAGACCCATCATTCTTGAGCATCCTGACAAAGATGGGGTTCCCCCAACTGTCCTCCCTCCTTAGATACCTACTGATTATGAGACATTAAAGAGGTCTTGGTCGCAACTGCGAGAAGAACGGGATTCTTACCGGGAAAAGTACAACGAACAGGAACTGAAGATCCAGAAGTTGACAAAGCAGTTGGAGAATGAGCGGGCTCTGAATGACTACATTCGTACTGAGAAGAGGAGACCCTGGGATCAATGAGGAGCTTTGGATTTTCTTTTATAGTTTTAGTACCCTATTCAGTATTTCCATTCTTTATGTAACGCCTAAGGGCAACCTGTTGAACAATTTGAATTTCAAAGTTGAATCTAATGAAGTGTGTTCCTTTTTGTTTACAAAGTTGATTCCCGATTGTCTTTGAAAACATAAATCATACGCATTCCATTCATCATGTGCATAGCAGGTACTCTTCTTTTCAGGTTTCTTACTATTCTCCGCTGTTTATTTCAGCATCATGAACCCTGAATCATCAACCGAGCAGTCTATCAAGGCCCTTCAAGCGCAGAACGCACAATTTCAGGAGCTAATCATGGGTTTGGCTCAAGGCCAAGAAGAGCTGAAGGCTTTTCTCCTGAAGAAGGAGAAGAAGAAGAGAACAGTTCTATTCAACTCGGGCCGGAGGTTTGGTAACACTCTGAAGAATGAGGAAGCTGGTTCTTCTATAGGCAAAGACAGTCCCCAAGGGGGAAAGGCTCCAAGTCCGGTGGTCTTTGACAACGAGACTGATTTTAATGAGGAACAGTATCCTCCAGCTGAAGACCGGTACAAGCAGTTGGAAGACCGTCTGAACGCCATGGAGATTCAACAAGTGCCCGGGTTGGATTTCAGAGACTTGGGTTTATCTACCGGTGTGATCATCCCTCACAAGTTTAAAGCACCATCTTTCACCAAGTATGACGGGGCATCCTGCCCTAAGCTACACCTCAGATCTTATGTGCGGAAGATTCAGCCGTACACAGTGGACAAGAACTTGTGGATCCACTTCTTCCAGGAGAGTCTTTCAGGGACTCATCTCGAATGGTTCTATCAGCTGGATGGGACCAAGGTTCGTAACTGGGAGGAGTTGGCTACTACTTTCTACAAGCAGTATCAATATAATGCCGACCTCGCTCCTACGCGTACCCAACTCCAGGGTATGTCGTTAGGATCGGGAGAAGGTTTCAAAGAATATGCGCAGAAGTGGAGGGACCTGGCTGGCAGGGTGCAGCCTCCGTTAACGGACCGGGAGTTGGTAGATATGTTCTTGGGAACCCTCTCCGAGCCATTTTTAATCATCTTATTGGCAATTCATCTGCAGGGTTCACTGACCTTATTCTGACTGGGGAGAGGATAGAGGCTGGAATGAAGTCCGGTAAAATTCAGAAAGGTGCGTCTTCGAGTTCTGAGAAGAAACCTTTTAAGAAGGAGGCCAGTGCTGTGTATGGGCCTAGAAGGCTAGATAAACCAGAGCGCCGCCAGTCTGTCAACGCGGTGGTTATTGCTAAGCCTGTTGTCGCTCCTCAGCAAACCAATCAACAAAGGGCTGAAAGACCCAGAAGAGAGTTTACCCGGCTGAGTATGACCTTGTCACAAATCTTACTGCAGCTGTTATCCACCAACTTAGTGACTGTCAGGGAGGCCCCGAAGGTTGTGAATACTGCCTCTCCGAAGTATAATCCAAATGCCCACTGTGCTTATCACTCCGATAGCCCGGGGCATTCTACTGATGACTGTTGGGCCCTGAGTAATAAGGTGCAAGACCTTATTGATGCGAAGGAGATACAATTTGAGGCGCCTGAGAGGCCAAATGTGGTGACTGCTCCTATGCCCCAGCATGGAGTGAATGCCGTTGATGAAGATATGTATGCCGTTTCTGTGAATGATGTAGCTACCCCTCTGTTGACTGTTAAGAGAAACCTACTGCTGGCCGGTTTATTTCCGGGTTGCAGCAAGGGTTGCCTTTTGTGTGTTGTTACCCCTACTGGTTGTCCGTTGCTGAAGTTAGGCATCCAAAGCCTGATGGATAGTAAGGAAATTTTGTTCAAGAAAACTGCTGTTCCTTTTGTTCCTGTGGAAGAAGTATCTGTCGTTACAATTTTCAATAACCCAATCAAGGCTCCCCCGAGGAAGCCAGTTAAAATCATGACTGTCGCACCCATTGTTATCACTGTTTCGGGGCCTCTCCCCTATGAATCTGACAAGGCTGTCCCATGGCACTATGGGGCAGATGTATATGTACATGGTATAAAGCAAGAGTTCAACACCGGTACCAGCATCAGCAATATTACCAGTCCAGCTAAAGTAACCTGCGGTGGCAGGCTCTTCTCGCCTGACATTGCGCCACCAACTATTCGAAGACCTCTCATTATAACACCTGCAAGTACGCCCGTTTCCACTTCTGATCAAGTTGCTTCCCCTGCTGCCGAGTCATCTAATGCTCGGGGCAAAGGGATTGAAGATGAGCCTGCCCGGATGGAGGCACCAAAATCTGTGAATGTTGAAGCCTCCTAACAAGAGATGGAGGAAATTCTGAAGATAATCAAGAAGAGCGATTTTAATGTTGTTGAACAGCTGGGGCATACCCCCTCCAAGATCTCTATGCTCTCCTTGCTGCTGTGCTTAGAGGCCCATGTTAAGGCCCTAATTTCATTTCTAAAGACGGCCCATGTGCCACAGGAGACATCTGCAGACCAGTTTACTGATTGCGTAGCCAATTTGACAGCTGACAATGGTTTGGGTTTCTCGGATGCTGACCTTACTGCTAAGGGAAAGAACCACAATGATGCCCTGCATGTCTCTATTGAATGCAGGGGCACTACTCTTGCGCACGTGTTGGTGGACACCGGTTCTTCCCTGAATGTGCTACCCAAAAAGGCCTTAGACCGGTTGGATTGTGAGGGCCTGGAGCTGAAACCTAGCAACATCATTGTCAGAGCCTTTGACGGTTCTAAGAGGATGGTTCATGGAGAGGTAGACATTCCTATTCGCGTGGGTTCTCAAGTATTCGACTCAACTTTCTATGTGATGGATATTCGTCCATCTTATTCCTGTTTACTGGGTCGACCTTGGATTCACAAAGCCGGGGCAATGACCTCTACCTTACACCAGAAGCTCAAGTACCCCGTCAGAGGGAAGATTGTCACTGTGCAGGGAGAGGAGGAGTATATGGTTAGTCACTTGAATTCCTTCCGATATATTGAGATGGACGGGGAGTTTATTGAAACCCCCTTTCATCATTTTGAAGAGGTACCTCCAACATTGGCAGCAGCAGAAACAATGGTTGAAGAGGATTTTCCTTTGAAGATGGCTTCCTTGAAGGACGCCCAGGCTGTAATCAAGAAAGGTGAATGTGCTAATTGGGGCAGGCTCCCTGATTTCACCCCTAAAACTGACAAGTTTGGACTGGGTTTTACTGCAGAGGCTCAGAGGGTTGTGCGCAAAGCGAGGACCGGAAGACCTCCTGTGCTCATCACCAATCCTGGAGTGAATGCTATTAGGGACGAAGATGAAGTGGAAGAATCGGAGTTTGATAGCTGGATCTACCCGACGACTGACGGTGGATTGAACAATTGGACCGCCAAAGATCATACTCCTGTTACTTTTGTTACGCAGTAATGAATTCCTTTGTTTTTGTTATTTGTAATAAATAATGAATCAAAACGCTATGGCCCGGTGTCTTACCCGGGGCACCGTGGCTTCATTTGTGAGGGCATATTAATTGTCATTTCATATATCATGAATAAAGACCTTGGACGTTTTCTCGCACTTCAAATCTTATGCTCCTTTTCTTTCTTTCCTGTCTTTATATATTGCAAAACAGCTGTATTTACACACACTCACTCATACAGGTTTCAATCCACTCTGGATCTCACTGGCAACGACTCTGCTACTGCCAGTTATGACTTCGAAAATCCGATCAACTTAGCCGAAGACGAAGGTGAAGATGATTGCGAAGTGCCTGGCGAGCTTGCAAGACTGTTACTCCAGGAAGAGAGGGCAATTCAACCACATGAAGAGCCGGTGGAAACGATAAATCTGGGTACCGAGACGGACAGAAAGGAAGTTAAGATTGGTGCCAATCTGGAGCTTAGCGTGAAACAACGATTGACTCAGATGTTACATGATTATGTTAAGATTGGTGCTGACATTGTGGTCCATCACTTGCCTACCAAGGAAGACTGCCCTCCGGTTAAGCAAAAGGTCCGCCGTATGCGTCCAGAGATGTCTGAGAAGATCAAAGCTGAGGTTATGAAGCAATTCGATGCCGGGTTTCTTGCATTAACTTCTTACCCTCAGTGGGTTGCTAATGTGGTTCCGGTCCCAAAGAAAGATGGTAAGGTTAGAATGTGTGTTGACTACAGGGATCTGAACAGGGCTAGCCCCAAGGATGACTTCTCTCTACCTCACATTGATGTCCTTGTTGACAATACGGCTCAGCACAAGGTGTTCTCTTTCATGGATGGCTTTCCAGGTTATAATCAGATCAAGATGGCTCCTGAAGACATGGAAAAGACTACCTTTGTTACTCAGTGGGGAACCTTCTGCTACAAGGTCATGCCATTCGGGTTGAAAAATGCTGGGGCAACCTACCAACGTGCCATGGTTGCTTTATTTCATGACATGATCCATCATGAGATAGAAGTGTATGTCGACGATATGATTGCAAGGTCCCAGAATGAGGAGGAACACCTTGACCATCTGCAGAAACTGTTTGACCGTTTAAAACTGTACAAGCTGAGGTTGAACCCGAACAAGTGCACCTTCGGGGTAAGATCTGGAAAGTTGCTAGGCATCGTCGTAAGTGATAAGGGTATTCAAGTGGACCCTGCCAAGGTTAAAGCCATTCAAGAGATGCCAGTTCCTAAGACAGAGAAAGAGGTCAGAGGCTTTTTAGGACGCCTGAATTACATTGCTCGATTCATCTCGCACCTAACTGCTACTTGTGAACCAATCTTCAAGCTGCTGAGGAAAGATCAGGTAGTACGTTGGAATGATGAATGTCAGGCCGCTTTTGAAAAAATCAAAGAGTATCTCCAAGAACCACCCATCCTTATGCCACCGGTTGAAGGGAGACCTCTAATATTATACCTGACAGTACTTGACAACTCAATGGGGTGTGTGCTGGGGCAGCATGACGAGTCTGGCCGAAAAGAGCATGCCATTTATTACCTTAGCAAAAAGTTTACCGACTGTGAGACCCGATACTCACTGCTCGAGAAAACTTGCTGCGCTTTGGTATGGGCTGCTCGCCGGCTGAGACAGTATATGCTGACTCACACTACCTTGTTGATTTCAAAAATGGATCCAATAAAGTACATATTTGAAAAGCCTGCTCTGTCTGGGAGAATAGCAAGATGGCAAATGATCTTGACAGAATACGACATACAATACACGACTCAGAAAGCCATCAAAGGAAGTGTATTGGCAGACCACTTGGCACATCAGGCAGTAGACGACTATCAGTCAATGAACTTCGAGTTTCCAGACGAGAGTATCATGATAGTGACTGATTGTGAAGTACCTGGACCGGATGAAGGACCTGAGGAAGGATCCCGATGGTCTATGCACTTTGACGGAGCCTCCAACGCTTTGGGTAACGGTATCGGCGCTGTGATCATATCCCCTCAAGGCACTCATACTCCACTCACTGCCCGGTTATGTTTCAACTGCACCAACAACATGGCGGAGTATGAGGCATGCATCATGGGTCTCCAAGCCGCGATTGACTTAAGGATCAAGATTCTGAGTGTCTTCGGAGATTCCGCTCTCGTGATCAATCAGATCAAAGGGGAGTGGGATACAAAACATCCGAATCTTATTCCTTACAGAGAATGTGTGTTGACATTGATCCCTCACTTTACAGAGATAACCTTTGAACACTTTCCGAGAGAGGAGAATCAGCTGGCGGACGCGTTAGCTACGATGTCTTCCATGTTCAAAGTCAAATGGGACAATGAGGCTCCTCGGGTCATTATCTGGAAACTGGACGAACCGGCATACTGTTGTGATCTTGAGGCTGAGGTAGTGACTGAGAAACCTTGGTACCATGAGGTGAAGAGATACTTGGAAGCTCAGGAGTACCCTGAAGGTGCATCTGTCAACGATAAAAAGTTTCTGAGAAGATTCGCAGCGAAGTTCTTCCTCAGCAACGGCATTCTGTATAAGCGAAACCATGATTCGACCTTACTGCGTTGTGTGGATAAGACGGAAGCAGAAAGGATCATGGCAGAGCTACATGAAGGTACCTTCGAAACACATTCCAGTGGACACACCATGGTAAAGAAAATCCTTCGGGCAGGGTATTTCTGGTCCACAATGGAAGCTGACTGTTACCAGCATTCTCGGACGTGTCATAAATGCCAGATTTATGCAGATAAGGTGCATGTTCCTCCAGTTCCTCTAAATGTTCTGACTGCACCTTGGCCTTTTGCAATGTGGGGCATAGATATGATCGGCGAGATTAAACCTACGGCATCCAACGGGCATCGCTTCATCCTGGTAGCAATCGATTACTTCACGAAGTGGGTTGAAGCAGCTTCCTACGCCACTGTAACCAAGAATGTCGTGGCACGGTTCATTCGGCATAACTTGATCTGTCGATACGGCATCCCAGAAAGGATCATTACAGACAACGGTACCAACCTTAATAACAAGATGATCACTGAGCTCTGCGAACAATTCAAGATACAACACCACAACTCTTCTCCTTACAGGCCGAAGATGAATGGGGCTGTAGAAGCAGCAAATAAAAATATCAAGAAAATTGTGCAGAAGATGACAGTGACCTATAAAGATTGGCATGAGATGTTACCGTTTGCTCTTCATGGGTATCGTACCTCAGCACGGACGTCAACCGGGGCAACCCCTTTTTCCTTGGTCTATGGCATGGAGGCAGTCTTACCGATTGAAGTGCAAATACCCTCTCTCCGGATAATGAAGGATGCAGATCTGAGTGAAGATGATTGGATCCAGACACGACTTGATCAGCTAAATCTAATTAACAAAAAGAGACTTGCTGCTATTTGTCATGGTCAGACGTATCAAAAACGGATGATCAGGGCATTTAACAAAAGGGTCAGACCACAAGAATATCAAGTTGGGGATCTGGTAATCAAACGCATCATCCTTCCTCAAAGTGATCCCAGGGGCAAGTGGACCCCTACGTACGAAGGGCCATTTGTGGTTAAACATGTGTTCTCAGGAGGAGCCATGATTCTGACCACCATGGATGGTGATGACCTTCCTCACCCCGCCAATGCAGACATAGTAAAAAGATACTACGCATGAAAAAAAGACCCGCTAGGTTGACATACCTAGGCAAAAATTAGGGCTTCCCGGCGAACCAAAAGGGTTCGGGCAAAATGAAGGGATGAAATGAAAAAATCTGTACACCCGGCAAGCCGAAAACCTGAAAAGGCGGCTTGGGCAAAAATGGGTATCCCGGTGGACTGAAAACCCGAAAGGGTGGTCCAGGCAAAAGTTAGGGATAAAGCGTAATACTATGTCTCATTGGATCACTTCGCATCCAGAATCCGGTATCAACACCAAGTTCAGACAGCATCGATCAATCAACTTCATCTTCAGCTAGGTCATCAAGTGATGAGACGCTCGAAGATATAAAGGCGATAGGAGAGTTGGAACCCAGTGGGATTATTCTTTTCACACAGCTGTTTTGTTTTCCCTTTGTACAAATTGTATAAATTCTTTTGTTTGGCGGCGTTCCCTTACTAGGACGTCAGCCTCTTGTACATAAACGCCTATTTACAGGAAAATTCAAAAATATCAATACAATACACTTTTCAGCTCAAATTACCATGTGTTTTTCCTTTTTCTATTTTGTTTTGCAAAGAACGTCCAAGGTTCAATTCGTGATATGTGAATTTGACAATGATTGCTAATTCATAAATATTTGCATACGAAACAAAGGATTAATTACAGGTAACATCAGAAACAGGGGCAATAATGAGTTGTCTAAGCGATCTAGTTGCTCTGTCCACCAAGGTACAAAGGTAGGTTCGGTTGAAAAGCATGACCAAGATATCTTAATTCCCCAGAGAGTGAGCCAGCACGTCAGCGATACTCTCCCCAAGCAGAGTTAGTCCACTATCAACCTTAAGGAAGTTGGGTATCCTCCAGCAGATCTCAACATTCCTCAGTGCAGTATTCAGATATTCTTAACAAGCATCCCTGGCAATCTTGGTCTAAGATTGTTCCCCGGCGGTATACCCGACATTCAGTGGAATCTCTTCCCCAATATATCTCAAAAAAATTTTCCCCCAGGAGAGTCCAGCCTGAAGATTTCCCCAAGAAAGTTTGAATCAACCTCCCCAGCAGGAAGCTTATCCCCAGTAGATTCTGGAAGCTTGCCACCTAAAGAGCACGAACGCGTCTCCCGACTTTATTCAAAGGTTATTTCCCTACCAGGATATAAGTGGGTTATCCTCAGCCAAAAGCCACGGAAAGATCGTCCTCGGCGAAGTCTTCCTATCCCCAGCGGAGTCTATTAACACTTCCAACACAACAATGGTATCCCCAGCGAAGTTACCATTAGCATCTCAACAACGTACCTCTCTTCCCACAGAGTATTGTTCCCCGGCAAGATCGCTAGAGTAGTTATTCCCTGCAGAGTAATCTCTTCATCAAGTTTATTCCCCAACGGAGTTATCTTCTCCTACCAGTATTCTTGCAATCTTCATCCCCAGCGGAAACGAAGAACTCTCTTCAAACCATCAGCCCAGGAGTTAACTTTTCGGCACATGTCAAGGATTTATTTTCCTAAGACGAAAACATACATTCATAAACATCACATACATCATGATACATGCATAAACGCGTCACACGATCTCATTTATGTTGAGAACATCACAGCTTGATCCATATCATGCATTGCATATGACTGACCTTTACCTTTCAGGAAAGATCCAGTTAAGTTCTCAGCTATTCCAAGACTTTAGTCTGGTTCAGTTAAATCGATTCTAAGATTTTCCTGATTCTTATCCAGTCAAAGATATTCAAAGACTTTCGTCTGGTTCAGTTAAATAGATTCTAAGATTTTTCTAATTCTTATCCAGTCAAAGTTAATCCAAGACCTTCTCTGGTTCAGTCAGATCGACGCTAAGATCTCCCTGATTCTTATCCAGTTGAAGATATTCTGAGACTTTAGTCTGGTTCAGTTAGATCGACCCTAAGATTTTTCTGATTCTTATCCAATTAAAGTTATTTCAAGGCCTTCTCTGGTTCAGTCAGATCGACCCTAAGATCTCCCTGATTCTTATTCCAGTTGAAGATTCCAAGACCTTTCCTGGTTCAGTTAAATCGACTCCTAAAGATTTTTTCTGATGCCGATCCAGTCAAAGGCCTTCTCTGGTTCAGTCAGATCGACCCTAAGATCTCCCTGATTCTTATTCCAGTTGAGGATTCCAAGACCTTGCCTGGTTCAGTTAAATCGACTCCTAAAGATTTTTTCTGATGCCGATCCAGTCAAAGGCCTTCTCTGGTTCAGTCAGATCGACCCTAAGATCTCCCTGATTCTTATTCCAGTTGAAGATTCCAAGACCTTGCCTGGTTCAGTTAAATCGACTCCTAAAGATTTTTTTCTGATGCAGATCCAGTCAAAGGCCTTCTCTGGTTCAGTCAGATCGACCCTATGATCTCCCTGATTCTTATTCCAGTTGAAGATTCCAAGACCTTGCCTGGTTCAGTTAAATCGACTCCTAAAGATTTTTCTGATGCCGATCCAGTCAAAGGCCTTCTCTGGTTCAGTCAGATCGACCCTAATATCTCCCTGATTCTTATTCCAGTTGAAGATTCCAAGACCTTGCCTGGTTCAGTTAAATCGACTCCTAAAGATTTTTCTGATGCCGATCCAGTCAAAGGCCTTCTCTGGTCCAGTTAAATCGATTCCTAAAGATTTTCCTGATGAAGACTCAGTAGAAGACATCCAAGATTCTCTCATCGTTACTGTTGAGGTAGTAATCGCCCCAGATTCTCTCATCGTTATTGTTGAGGTAGTAATCGCCCCAGGTTCTCTCATCGTTACTGTTGAGGTAGTAATCATCCAAGGTTCTCTCACCGTCCCGTCGAGGGCACGTCTGAAGAATTTAAAAAATTCAATTCCTGTAACCAGTCAGGGCGCATCTACATAAAAAGTTCGAAGATCAACTCCTGTAACAGGCCAGGTAATTATCTTTCTTTTTTCAGGTACGCAAGTACTCGCTAAGGAAACTCTTACGCGATCGACACCCAGATGGCATCTATAAGCCCATCCATCTATTCATCACCCCTCTACATGGCATCTGTAAGCCCATCTTCCTATCCATCAATCTCCGAATGGCATCTGTAAGCCCATTCCCACCATCATACTGCTGACACTCTACAATGTGAGCGCAAATTTTTGGGCACTCTAGTGTTCAATCATCTTCCACCTGCGGATTACGAAAGGCACGACAGCCAATCTACATCCTCAGGTCTAAGAAGATTGAACAGGGGCAACTGTTGTACCCCAAAATTTGCCCTCCCATATTCTTCAAGATTTGCAAAGAGCATGCTTTAAAATCTCCCAAGGGTTGCACAGTCCAATTGCCTCCTAACAGTCAAAAACTAGGGTTTTGGTTCTGGAAAAGAAATTGAAGTTTTCAAGGGTCCAAACAAGTCCCACATGCCTATAAACATTGTCAAGCATCCTTATGTCAAGTTTCAAGACTTACAACACAAAATTGCACAGTCAAAAACCCTAATTGCTTCACAGTCAACTGCAGGGGAAAAATGGTCATTTGACAGTCAAAAGTCAAAAATTTTGGTCAACATCTTATTTTGAAGCCACAAACATCATTTGATCAATTCTTGATCATGATTCTCAAAGCATGGTTCAAAAAGTCTCAAGATGCAAAAGTTTCTATATTTGGACAGCTGAAAAAGTCAACTGCAAATTGACCAGGGCATAACTTCCGCATGGTTTATCAGAAAAATTCCATCCAAATCTCATTTTGAATAGAATGACATTTCCTACAACTCCTATTCACACTTCAAGTCCAATAAATGCTCTCACAAAAAGTTATCAATCTCAACATTATAGGTCATTTTCAAAAGTCAACAAAAAGGCACTTTAAGTCAAAGACCATAACTTGAGATTGGTAAATCAAAATGACATGGGACCAAAGGCATTGGTTAGAGGACTCCAAGACCTTTCCCAAATGTCCAAGAACATGATCAAAGCTTAAAAATTGAGCAAGATATGCCTTGTGGAAGTTGGGAAAGTTTTGGGAATTTTGAAAAGTCAACTTTGCTTCAAATGCCTTAAAATTGCTAATGGGCCACAATTTCTTCCAAGAATCATCACCCAAGGGCTATGCACGACCCATTGACCCAAAGGGGAGTTATTTTCTTATTCTTAATTAATTAATTGAGTTTATTATCCTATTAATTCATTTAATTAAAATTAAATATAAGAAAAATACTAAAACATGTTTTCCAAATCTTTTTATGCAGCATATTCTCTCATTAAGGCCTAGGGATTTCGTGTACCACATCAAGAGGCAAGATCTTCCAAAATAGGCATGTTTTTCATGACAAAAAGATTGAAAAATATGCTTGAAAAATCAAATATTGAAACATTGATTCAATGGATTTTGGGCTTTGTTTTCTAACCTAAATCATTCCTCATACATATACAAACAAACCCTAATGTTGAAGAACAAGGAGGCTGCGCCCAAACTCAGAGGACAACTTTGCATTTTTTCCAAAAGAATTGAAAACTGTTTTCACAGTTAGAGTTCGTTTCAAAACCAAATAACTATTCCATTACACTCCTGACACATCCAGGAAGCCATTCCAATCAAATTCAACCTTCCATACTCAAGGAATCGGTATAACAAAGTCTGACTTTCCTTGAAAATTTTCATATTCGTGTTTCATTATTCATGCAGTATTTTTGATTTTTAATGCTTGATTTATACTAACCTGGTCATTCTAAAGCTAATGGTGCCATCCAATTGAGTTTTTAAGCCCTGTACGTGAATCCACCATGAAAGCTGCCTAGGGTTTCAGAGCTCTAATTTTGGGGCTTTGCATATCTGGAATAATTGGACCATAAGACCTATACCAATAAAATCAGGACTTTCAAACAAGTAGAAACCAACCATCGCGCCCTTTTTCTTTTGCACTATATGCTAATCGCTATTTTGCAGGTTTGAGGTTAGTGGGGGTTTAAAACACCCGCTATTTATTCTATATTTTCAGGCAAAAACGAAGAAGGGAGAAGACGATGCTAGCGTATTGAATGATGATTGGCCAGTTTGAATAACTGGCGCCTTTTTTTTATTGTCCAGTATAACGCTTATCTGTCACATATAATATTCATCGCCCACTAAATAAACAAAGAAACGCACTAGCTCCATTGGTAGATGCGTTGTCATGCAAGCAATGGGACCTGGGTTCGATTCCCAGGTCCCCCATATTTCCCTATATTTTTTCTTATAATGCGTTCAGGTACAATTCCCTTCCAGTGGTCCACCAAACTCCCCAACGCTTGTGCCTGCCACATGTCTTCAGAGACCAATCCAATGGTCAGAACTTGCAGATCACCATATGCATTGGTCAACAACTCCATACACAAGTCTGAAAAGTCAAAAAGGCCTGGAATTATTGGGCCAAGATTACTCACAAAACACCTCCAAAGGGGCCAGACACCCCCCTGCTGTTTGTATTCTTCCTTTTTAATTTTTCTTTCTTTTTCTTCTTAATTCTTTTTAATTTGATTTATTATTTTTTTAATTAATTCCACAAAATAATTTTATAACACAAAAAACCAGAAAATCATAAAACAAAAAATATGTTTTATTAATATTAATTTCTATTAATTTTGTAAATAAATTGCAATAACCAAATTAGTTTAATTTTAGGTCTTCAACTTTAATGTTTTTTTTCTTAAATAAATAAAATACATAAAAATTAGGTTTAGCATTTTCATTCTTTTTTTATCAATAAATAAATTTTTATTCTTATTATTATTAACCATTAATCATTTTGTAAGTAAACTTGTCATTAAATAATTAGGTTAAATTAGGTCAAACTTAAACATTTTTCTTTAATAAATTAAAAACAATTTAGAACTAGGGTTTTATTTAAATTTTAAATTCCAATTAATTCTCTTTAATTTCATAAATACAAAAAACATAAAAAAATAAGTTCTTTTCTTTATTTAATCATTAGTTAATTTCTTAATTTCAATATTTATTTTCCTTAAAGGGTCCAACGCCCTCGCACCCTCGATTCTAAATTCTTTTCGCGCACTTATTTTTATTTCTTTTATGAATATAATGTATTTGCCCCAAAGCCTTGTAATAGATAATTAGGAAATTTACTTTCCGCACTTTTTCTTTTCAAAATCGGGTCTTTGTTAATTTGGCGATGTAGACCCACGCCTTGTAATAGCGTAGGACCTTTCTTTTTCCGCATTTTAATTTCCGCACCCTTTAAACTGTTAATCACATGAAAGAATGTATGCCCAAATAAAAACAAGCGTAGCTCACTAAATGCATGACAAGACAAATAATAACTGAAAACGACACACAATTCACACACCACTCTTAGGGTACGCCTCACTGTTGCCTTGCCCCTCGAAACGTGGTCGTCGAGTAGAGGACGTTTTAGTAAGTCCTCATGTCCATGAACATGGCATGGGGGTAGCTTCTAAGGTGTCCTCCTATTGCTCTGGTGACCACACTGTCCCTAAACTCGAATTGACCCGAACACCTCCAACGGTGGTGCTACCTACCCCTCAATGGTGGGATGGAACTACCTCAAGGACATTTACACAGACTAATTCCTTAGGGTAGGTAGATGACTCGTAGATACTTGCTCTAATTCAAAACAAATCAAAAACTTTTTTCACACCGACACTTTTCAAAAAGCTTTCAAAAACAACTTTTCAAACACTCTTGAGGACTGATACAAGAGTCGAACTGAAATTTTAAACGAAACTTTTTTCAAACCCACTCACAATTGAAAAGCAAACACTTTTGAAAACACAATGAGCAAGTATCTAAGAGCCCATGGATAACCATGGATAGAAAGGGTGCTAACACCTTCCCTTTCTATAAATCTACCTCCCGAACCGAGAACTAATCTCAATAAGGAATTTTTCTGTGCTTTTGTCCTTTCCATATTGGAGAAAATAAAAGACGGTGGCGACTCTTGCTTCCGCGACATTTCGCGAACCAGCGTTAAACAGTCAGTTCCAGATCCACCGATCACACACCCTTTCTATCCATGGTTATCCATGGGCTCTTAGTTACTTGCTTAGATCACTTGCTTTGCTTTTCAATTGTTTGAAATGGTGCTCTTCAATTGTTTGAAATGGTGATTTGTGTGTGTGGTTTTGAAAGATGTTTTGAAAAGAGGCCATCGTTGTGGCAACCTTTGTAATGATTCTTGTTTGAATGTATTAAAAGGTGTTTTTGTCTTTTGAAAAGTTTTCAATGTTTGAAAATAGGGTTTGGAAATTGTGTTGTGAAGTGTGTTTTAAAAATAGCAAGGATGTTTTTTGCAAGTTTGATCAAGTAACTAAGAGTTGTCTACCCTATTTTACTCAAAGATCTTTCTTATGTTTTTAACCCTTTTTAACAGTGTTGTTTCACCATTGTATTTGATGAACAACCTTGTGTTAGGATGTTAAACGGGACAAGCGTGGGTCATCGTATAGACCATGATAGCAATTGTGTCAAGTATTTTTGGCAATTTTCTTGAGGGACTTGATCATTTTATTTAGGCAACTCAGATAGCATCATCGAGGGACTATGATCTTTTTTTTTGTTTTTGTTTTGCCAAAGTACTTGACATGCATATCATGGCCCATTTTTGAAGGCAACAACTGGATTGAAACCCTAGGGGTGCAAGTGTACATTGTGTTTGTTTTCATGCATTGTTATCTTGGATTAGGTCAAGCTAATTATGGATTTTATTTTGCATACAAACCTTAGGTCTAATCATGGCATAATTGAAAGCATTTAAAGGTGCGAGAATTTAAATTCTACACTATTACAACATGATATAGGGAGGGGGGTACAAATTTAAATTGGGGATTATTTTGCAAGAAATTAAATCCTAAATTATTACAACCAAATTGAAAGTATAAGACATAATACTTAAATGTACAATATTTAAATGAATACAATAAATAAATATTAAATAAAATGTATTATGCAAAAAAAAATATTTATGTATGAAAAAGTATTTTTAATGTGAAATGTAAATAAATAAAAAGTCAATTTCAATTATTTTGTTTTTTAGGGCAAAAACCCTAATTTCTTAAATAAATAATATTATTTATTATTTATATACAATAATGTATTAATTTGTACAAAAAAAAATAAAAGCATGTTGAAAAAAGGTATTTTTAGTATAAAATATTAAAAATAAATAAAAATGTATTATTTTTGTATTTTTTGTTCTTATTATTTAATAAAATATATTATATATGTATTAAAAATATTAAGTGTGTATAAAAATAAAATAAATTATTTACAAAATGTATATATTTCAAGAAAATATTTTCAAATATGTATAAAAATAAAAAATAAAAATAAAAGTATTTTTTACATTATTTTTACATTTAAACAAAAGTAAATATAAAGTATTTAATGTATTAATACTACTATTAATTAAAATAAATATCAAATAAATATAAAAATTTATGAAAATATTTTTTAAGTTTTTTTATATTAGAAAATAAAATATCAAAATCAGAAATGAAATAAAAATGCAAAAATGACAAGTATACAAGAAATGGGCCAAGGAGGTGTAAAAAAATAAGAGGGGGGGGGGGGTGCCAAAAGCAAGCCTGTACAGGCCCAGCCCAGAAACAACTTCATCTTCTTCCTTTGAACAGAAATGCGCGCGTGCCATGTACCAAATGCTATCTCCTGATTCCTTGCTTTTTTGAGAAAACTCATAACATGAAACTTGTAGAGCATCAAACAACGAATCTAACCATATAAAAAACTTAAGCTAACTCTCAAAGACCAGAGAGAATTTCTCTGGCCCTAATTCTTAACCTAGTTTTTTCAGAAAGTTCATGAACAAAATTCTCCTAGCACGATTAATATAAATGAAAACTGAGCACATGTATGGTTTCATGGGATATGAATACAACATCTTTCATTCACAAACCTAAGTCTAACTATTCCTAAATAGAGAGATAGAAGTTCATGAAATACTTGTTTCAGTTGACTTCGAGCTGGACAATGCAGCAACTTCCAAGGGTGCTTTAGGTTCTTTTGAGCTTGCCTGATGCAATGCTTAGTTTGTTTTGAAGTAGCCTGAATCGTGCTACAGAACTCAACCTGCAAAGCTTTGAAACAAAAATGGCAATGTGTGCTAATGGTGTTACAGCTGGCAATGGAGGTCTGGAATAGTTTAGGTGAGTTGAATGGAAGATATTGGAACAATTTTGAGGCAAAACGCACGAGGGAAAGTGGAGATGGAGGTGGTTCTATAGGGCTTGCCCTGTTTTGCATAAAAATGGTGATTTTATGTACAATGAGGTTTGAGGGGTCAAGGGCTAGTGCTTCTGACTTGTGAGGATATGCAAAACCTATTTGACAACTTTGTCTTTGTTGGTTTTATCAGATATGAGAGATACAAGCTTTTGGCCCTTTTACTTGTTTTGAAAGCAAAGTTGGAAGTGAAGTGAGATAGGCCTGTACAGGATATCTCTAAGCATGCACCAACTTCTTGTACTATGCCTGAGATTGTGGAGCTTTCTTGCTGCAAAGGAAGAAAGTCCAAGGCTCAAGAAAAAGCAATTTGACATAAAGTGTCATTTATGAAAATGGAAGTGTGGCCTTTATGCTTAAAATGGCAATGTTCATTGTACAAAGCTCTCTTGATCAGAACAATGCCAATATCCAATGTATTTGCATTCAATTTTGGAGTGTAAATTGGTTTAGAGGTCTGTAATCATGTACTAAGCTATCTTGGTTAGATTTGTAACTTAGTATGAACATGTATTGGCCATGGATCAAAGTGAGTTTTTGCCAACTTTAAGCATTCGATTCTCCCTAACCACAAAGGTGTTTGAGGAGTTCTTGGACAATTTGGAAAGATTGCAACATGTTCTATAATCCATATTTGAAATGCAACTTGAAACTCCAAGTGGAACTATGTGAAAAATGGCCAAGAAGATGGGTCAAAATCCTGCCTAAACTAGGGCAAAATTTTTCTGATCAAAAGTTTTAGGTACCCTTGTTCCAAAAATCATAACTTGAGATACAAGCTTCTTTGGAGAAAACTTTGTGAATAAAAGTTGTATACTTTGTGATTTACTACAACTTTCATTTTGCAAGTTTTGTTTGAATCCATTGGCAACTTGGTGAAAAAATGGGACAAAGTTAGGAAAAAATAAGAAAATTTTATAACTTAGAAATTTTCTAAGTTATGAAATTTTTCTATTTTAAACCCTAATTTGCATTTTTGGGTTTCTTGATGAACAAGTTTCATAATTTGACATGTCTTGATGAAAAATGACCCTTGGCACTTGATTTTGACCAAAAAGTCAAAGTTTGACTTTTCAGTATACAGTCAAATTTTGATTAGTTGACTGAAAAATTCATCTGTCAATCCTATGCATTTGAGATATTTTGAACTTGTTGAATGGGTCAAGACAATTTCATTGAGTCCTTGAGTCCATGGTTGAGCTTGATTTGCCATTGTCTAGGTCAAACAGTCAAAAATGGCCCTTATGCATTCAAAACCCTAAAAATGACCATTTTGCCCTTTAGGTGATCTGATCAAATTTCTTGTGGAATTGTGATACAAACTTGATCAAATGGTTCATATGAGTTCATAATGTTGATGTGGGTCAAAATTCATGAGGTTTGACTGTCAATTGGCCACAGTTGACTTTTTACCCAATTCAGCTGATTTTTAGGTCAATTGTCCAATTGACTGGGCAAAAATTTGAATCAAGGCTTGAAACTTGGTATGGACAAACTTGTGAGTCCAACATGAAGTATGAAAGTCATTTTGGGCATTGTGGGTAAAAACATCCCTGTGCAAACTCAAACCCTAATTTAGGTCAACAGTGCAAGGAGGTGTCTTGAGCAGAGCAAACCCTAGCTGGATCTTGAATTCCAACAGCAAGTTACTAGTAAAGTTATTTCCAATGATAACAAGCAAAAATAACAAACTATGCAATTTGTCAAACACTTGGTGTGCGACTGAATTTTCAGAATTTTCCTTTGAGTTGTGTTGATATCAAAAAACACTTATAATAAAGAGTGGTTATAATAAAATCAACAACTAATTCAAAAGAAAAACAACCAAGGAAAAATTCTTACGAGTTGATCGTTTAATCAATTCTATTTGACAAACTACTTAATGAAAATCAAAGCAAGTAAAATGATATGAAAAAAAGACACGAGGATTAGTTTAGGGAGCTCACCAATCATTCTATCTATGGTTATGTCTCCCCCAATTCCAATTTTGTAATTAGGATAAATTCTTACTATGTAAAAAGTCGTTACAAGAGAAGTGTTCCAAGAGCAACCCTATAAACCCTAACCGTCTGTTATTGATTCAACCCCTTCTTTTCTTTTGATCTTGATTAAGACCAAGACACAATAGCTACCAATTGATTTATTGAATCTTGCTACTCCTTTTGGTACCAAACTCCAAAGCTCTTTCGTGCATGATCAATTGTACCTATTGCACACAAGACACTTCAATTCGATTCTTCGTTCTAGCGCTACTTCCTTGGTTACTAAAATCTGAAGGCTTTTCACTAGACCGCAATCCTCTCTTGAATGTCTTGCATGAAAACCCTCAAATCTACCAAAGATTTTGGAGGACAAACCCGCAGTTTTTATGGATGAAACCCCCTGCAAATATCAACCCAATATTCTTGGCTACATAAGAACCTAATTAGACGCTATCAAACCTCGCCTAGATGGAACCCTGGCAAAAGGTGATTATGTGTGATTCATCAGCGTGTGTGCATAGGTTGGAGGTTGAAGGTGAAGAGAAAATCCAGTATGTGTTGAAACATTATTCGCTTCCTTGATCGCGATGACCTTTGGTTGTCAATTCCTATTAAGACATCTCAAAACCTTGTTAGCAGAAATAAAATTGGAAATAGGATTACCTAGAAAATTTAAACGATCAATAAGATGCGAGAACCGTTTTTGCATTTGAGCAATGCTTTCACCATGCTTCATGCGAAAGAGTTCAAACTCTTGATTAAGTGTATTAATTCTAGCTTGTTTGACATCATTAGTTCCCTCATAGGTAACTTGTAGAGTATCCCACATGCATCATTTAGTTCAAACTTTTATATTTTCAATATAAATTTTTGGATGAATGCATAATTTAGTCTATTGTTTGCAAGATTGTTGGATGAGTGAAAATACCCCATTTTTGTGTGTTTTTTATCTACCGTTGATTATGTTTTCTAGGTGTGATTCATTTCTGACCTAGTATTATTTTATAATGTTTGGCATAACTTTTGTATTTAGAATTTGTTTCGTGTTTATGTTATAGTCGTAGTTTAGTGGTAAGTGTTTACTTTGTGTGTACTGTTTTTCATTTGAACCACTGTATTTGTTTTCCATTTTCAAAACATGTTGATTTGTGATTCTTTGATTTATCATTCTTTTTTCATTATGTTATTTGACTTTGTTTGAGGACAAATAATAGTTCAAGTTGGGGAGAGTTTGATAAGTGCAAATTGTAGTTATTTTGTATATACTTTTTGTTGCACTTATCGACTTTTTGTTGAATATCGTTGAATAAATCTGAGTTTTATATAAATACATTTAGTTTGTGTTTATTGTGTTTTTGTATACATAGGGTACCATTTGATGTTTTTCCATTCATTTTGTAGGTATTGATGCATATTTGGAGCATGAGCAATAAAGTGTCGAAGACAAGGCTTCAAACGCGCGATTTTGAGCAACTCGTCAACGAATAAGGCTCAAAATCAAAGAATAAAATAATCATAAATTTAGTTTATATTTTGTCATTGTTATAAATATCATTTAATAAGCTTTTCAACACTTCGAACCGGGCGCGAATCAGAGTTACGGTTCAAAAGTTATGGCCGAAACAATGCAGGATGATGTGTTGATTTTTCAACTTGCTGTCAACTTTCGTCGGGCGAAAATTTTGGTCGCCGGGCGATGCTAGGCAGGCTGTAGCATGGGAAAAACATTGTATTTGGTCGTCGGGCGAAACTTTTGGTCGTCGGGCGATCCTGGACAGTCAGAAATGCATATTTATGGCCAAAACACATTTTTTGGGTATGGTTTTGGGTATTTTTGACCCTAACTCCATCAAACTTCATTCTTTGATAGGATTAGCTTAGAAAACAACATTAAAGCTTGCATACGAATGATCCAGGGTGGATTTCTCATCAATCGGTACTGACAAACCGGGAGATTTGTGGTTCATTTCTCTTCCTCTTTGTGTATTCTTTATATGTTGAGTTTGTAAATGTATTTACTCTGAATTTATGTATATTTGTCGCCCATGGCGTTATATAAAACTTGCTTTATAAATCTTTGTCAATTTTTGTCCTGGATTTTTTCTTTGTGCTATGGATTTGAGTTGTTATAGATATATGATGCTTAGATTCTTATCTAGGATGATTATCTGTTAGTTTCTGAACTCTAGAGATAGATTTAGAGCTGACATCTACTTGGGTATCAGAGCTTAATGCCTCTGTGGTTGTGTTGTGCTCAGAGATCTTCAGTGCGATTACATAGTTATCTTCTGTGTTATTGAGGAGGTAGAGAGATCATTTCCTTGGTGATACAGTCGGTCTCTCAATTTGGGTTAGAAATGACTTAGGTTGTGAGTGATACGTAGTGACATTGATGAGTATTGTTAGGTTGAGTGTAATTGGTCGATAGATTTAAGTTTGTGATGAGTAGATTATATGCAGGCTTGATAAGTTCTTCCTTAGTTTTTACTTTTGTTTACATTTATTTTCTGTTAATAACATTTTCTTTACAAAACCCATTCAACCCTAAACTCATTAACAATAATTTGTTGAACGGCAATTCAATAACCAATCTCTATGGACACGATTAATTCCTGGATGATTACTTCCAAAACTTTTGTTGCTTGCCGCTACACTGCTTCCAAAAAAATGGTGGTGTTGTTGGGGATTGGTTTTATTGTTTTTGCATTGCGATAATTCTTTTGTTTTTGAGTTTTATAATTAATGTATATGTTGTATAGAAATTGTACATTAACTTGTATATGATATTTGTGCATATATGTGTTTTCACATATTATTGTGAATTATCTCGTTTTCATAATAGTTGTTGTGTGATTTTTAGGAGACTTTCTTTAGGTTTGCACGGTGTGACAATACCATGGCATGATAAGAGAAGGTTACTATCTCGCACAATAAACGCGTCGAGCTTACAATGTAAAACAAGCAAGTTTGTTTGTATTTGTTTATGTTGTGGTGATTTGTGCTTTAACAAGTTGAAACAAGGAAATGTTCTGAATTTCAAATCTTCACTTTTCAACTTGTTATTTCATTTTCACCCGGTTTTCATATTGTTATTTGTATTTGTTTTGTTATGTCAATTTGTGTTTTCCGAAAACTTGTCATGTTTAGCTTGAGGAGTTTTCTTCATTGTATATATTGTAAATTTTGTACATTGAAATTTTGTAGGAGTATTATTTTTCTAATTCTTTTGTTGTTGTTTGGACTCAAGTTTTGGTCCGGCAACTTGTAGAATATTGAGGTGATTTATCAAGTTTGATCGTTTCGACTTGCGAATGTGTGGTAATGATTTTGTTAAAGTTTTGTACACGTTCGAGGTATGTGTTTATCGCTTTCTATACTTTAGCATATTCATGATACTTATACTTTTTACAATTTTTATGCCATTAATTTTTTTGTATACTTGTTCATTTGTGAATCACTTTAGTTCTCACCCTTTTGATGAGGTAGCTTTCCATTGTTCACATATGCTGGAGGCCACAATTCTTGTTTTAACTGGATTTTATTATGCTTAATCTTTTGTTTTGTGTTGATTGTAAGAATGTAAGAAAGTAATCAAGGCATTTTTTTTTATTTTGAGGACAACTACCTAACCAAATAGTCAATTCACCTTGTGAGTGTGTGATCATTAGTAACCCCTTTGAGCTTTTTATCGATATCCATGTTGTATTTGCTAAATGCTTGTATATGAGTGTTTAGTTTCCCTTTTTGTATAGATATTGATTCCTTGTTTTCTTGAACCCTTAACTATGATCTATAGTTGAATTTTTACCTTTCCTTAGAAAGTAGGGAGTATTCACATTATGGTGATGGTTGAATTCAAGTTGGGGAGAGGAATGTGTATGTGCTTATGTTGTGATTGCTATGAGGTTGAAAAAGAAAAGAAAAAGAAAAGAAAGAAAAAATGTAAAAAATAAGTGATAGAAAAAGAAAGGAAAAAAATAGAAAAGCTTTGAAAAAGAAAAAAAAAAAGATTATGGAATAATATTGTGTTAATCAGTGATGTGTATTGGTGTGAAACATGTGATGAAGAAGAAGTTTGGTTGAAATTCTATTATTTGAAACTTTGTGGAAGTAATTACTCCCTTAGGTTTAGGCAAGTTTTTGTTTCGATTAGCTTTAGGACTTATCACTTGTGTGTTAACCAATCCACATTACAACCTTGAAAAGCCCTTGAAATTCTTACTTTTATATTTTCAATGTAAATTTTTGGATGAATGCATAATTTAGTCTATTGTTTGCAAGATTGTTGGATGAGTGAAAATACCCCATTTTGTGTGTTTTTTATCTACCGATGATTATGTTTGCTAGGTGTGATTCATTTGTGACCTAGTATTGTTTTAGAATGTTTAGCATAACTTTTGTATTTAGCATTTGTTTCGTGTTTATGTTATAGTAGTAGTTTAGTGGTAAGTGTTTACTTTGTGTGTACTGTTTTTCATTTGAGCCACTGCATTTGTTTTCCGTTTTCAAAACCTGTTGATTCGTGATTCTTTGATTTATCATTCTTTTTTCTTTATGTTATTTGACTTTTTTTGAGGACAAACAATAGTTCAAGTTAGGGAGAGTTTGATAAGTGAAAATTGTATCTATTTTGTATATACTTTTTGTTGCACTTATCGACTTTTTGTTGTTAATATCGTTGAATAAACCCGACTTTTGTATAAATACATTTAGTTTGTGTTTATTTGTGTTTTTGTATACATAGGGTATCGTTTTATTTTTTTTCCATTCATTTTGTAGGAATTGTTGCGTATTTGGAGCATTAGCAATAAAGTATCGAAGACACGGCTTCAAACGTGCGATTTTGAGCAACTCGTCAACGAGTAAGGCTCAAAATCAAAGAATAAAAAAATCATCAATTTGGTTTATATTTTTTCATTTTTATAAATAGAGTTGAATAAGCTTTTCAATGCTTTGAACCGGGCACGAATCAGAGTTATGGTTCAAAAGTTATAGCCGAAACAATGCAGGTGTAAAATCAAGCTTCTCAAATGAACTTTTGTTTTGATGAAGACAAACCATGATTGACAAAGAAGGCAAAGATTTATGATCAAGCTCAAAGCATCTATGGACAAAATCTTTAGTTCAATGCTCTTAACAATTTTCAAGGTATAATGATATTATTTACTTTGATCTTAAGATATAGATGCTCAATGGTGAATAAGAAATGTTTTATAAATCATTACTCAAGTTTTTCAAAGTTAAAATTCATTTTTCACTTGAGTGCAATCGATTTGCATATTAGTGCAATCAATTGCATGCTTCAAATTTTTCAGATCTTTTGCTTCTGTTTCTCAGTGCAATCGATTTACATTGCTTGTGCAATCGATTGCATACTTAAATTTTTCAAAACGTTTGCTTCTGTTTCTCATGCAATCGATTTACATTGCTTGTGCAATCGATTGCACTCACTTATTTTTTGCTACTGACTTTACATGCAATTAATTGACATTGCTTGTGCAATCGATTGCACACTTAAAACTTTTGAAAATATAGTTGTTGAAACCCTGTGCAGTCGATTTACACAAAGGGTGCAATCGATTGCATGTTGCACGATTTTGAAAAATAGCAGCTTTTCACATGCATGTTCATATTACCTTTTCATTGAAACCTTTCACTCAATCTTGGCATTTGTTCATGATTCATTTTCAGAACTTTATGATGTTTCAAAAGGGTGTTATGAACATATAAATATTCATTTTCAAAATCATTTTCAACACCTCTTCCAAATATATTTCCTGAATTTTCAAAATACAAACTCAAGCATTTCTTCACTTTCATACATAAGTTTTCTGCATACTTTCATACATTGTTAAACATAAAACTTTGAGCAAATATATCTTGAGTCATTGTACAATATTATTATTGGAAGAGAAGATCATTCATTTTTGAATCACTCTAAGTGATCAATACTACTCAACTCACTCAAACTCAAATATTGATAGTAACTTACTTATTTTTCCAGGATTGTTGGAAATAAGTTTAAGTGTTTTTAAATCTTGTCTTTCCAGGATTGTTGGATACAAGTGTAGTCACTTTGATAGGATTGTTCTCATTGTTGACATAGTGAAAATCCAAGAGGATTGTTCTTGGCTTTTTGGTAGTTCTTGTTTAAGTTTTCCACAATAAGGAAATCGCTTTCAAGTTGAAAGGGGATTGGAGTACTCTCGAACTATTAGGGGAACCAGGATATATCGCCCGTGTCTCTTTATTTTTCTGCACTTTAAGCTTTCCAAAACTCACCATTAACCAGAAAAATAATATCCATCATCACTAAAACCAGAATTTTTTAAAAGTACCTAATTCACCCCCCCCCCCCCCTCTTAGGCGCACTTCGTACTTACAATTGGGATCAGAGCAGGTTATAGGTAACTTGTTCCTAAAAGATCCAGAATGGCTTCCGCAAATCAAAATCCCATTTTTAGAGATGGTGGTAGTAACAACAAGCCTCTTTTATTTTGTGGTGAATATTTTGACTTCTGGAAAATACGCATGAAGGCACATCTAGAAACACAAGGAGAAGAAGTATGGGATGCCGTCGAGAATGGTCCATTTATCCCTATAACGGTAATCAATGGTGTTGGCTCATCAAAGCCTAAAACTGCATGGGACGATGATGATAAGAAGAAAGTTCTCTATGATAAAAAGGCAATAAACCTTCTTCAAGGTGCACTTAGCATGGATGAATTCTTCCGTGTCTCAGCATGCAAGACAACAAAAGAAATATGGGATACCTTAGTACAAATTCATGAAGGAACGGTTGAAGTAAAAAAATAAAGACTAAATACCCTGAGTCAAGAATACGAATTATTTCGAATGCAGCCCAGAGAAACCATTCTTGACCTTCAAAAGAGATTTGTGCACTTGACAAATCATCTGAGTGCTCTTGGTAAAACTTTGACGAATGATGAACTAAATCTGAAAGTACTTAGGTCCTTAACTGGGGAATGGCAACCAAAGGAAACGACAATTTCAGAAAAGAAAAGTCTCTCCTCCATGACGTCCGCAACATTGTTTGGAAAACTTCAAGAATATGAAACGGAACTCGGAAGAATTGAAAAGCATGAAAATCAAGAGAAGAAATCCAAGAATATTGCTTTAAAGATAGATTCCAAGAAAGTTGAAAAGGAAGACAATCTGGAAGAAGATGAAAATTTCATGCTTCTTGTTAAAAGACTTGGTAAGTTCTTTGGTAGAAATGAAAAACCTTTTTCTCATTCAAAGGGAAAGAAACAATTTAAGAAAAAGGAAGCTTCCACATAAACACAAGAAATCACATGTTATGAATGTGGTAAGCAAGGTCATATCAAGCCGGATTGTCCAAAACTCTCCAAGAAAGGTGGCTTCAAAAGCAAAAAGGGATTCAAGAGCAAAAAGGCTTATGTTACTTTGGAGGATAATGAAATAAGTTCCTCATCCGATTTCGATAGTGATGAAAGTGAAAATCTAGCATTGATGGCCTCACACCATTCTGATGATGAAGACAATGAGGTTAGTAATGAATTTTCTCTTTTTGATAGTGATGCACAAGGTGCTATAGATGAACTATTGAATGAATTCAAAATTCTGTATAAAACTATTTCATCACAAAAGAAACAAATTTCACCCCTAGAAGAAAAATGTGAATCTATGGAAAAAGATTTCAAAGAAGAAAAACAAAAATCAAGTGATGAACAAAAACAGAATTTTGTATGCAAGAATTGTGAGTCACTCTCTTTCCAAATTGTCCAATTAAAAAGAGTCATTGAAATATATGAAAAAGGCCAAATTGGATTGGAAGGTGTTCTTAGCCAACAAAGATACTCCAATCATAAAAGTGGACTTGGATATTCAAAGTTTTCAAAACCAAGTTCTAATAAAACTATCTTTGTTAAGGCTAGTGATCAATCACCCAAATAGAAAGTGAACAAACCTAAAAGAGTTCATCACTATCCTAAAAATAAAACATTTCCTAAGAAGAAATCTTATCCTTCTAGATATAGAAGTAACTTTGAACCTACTTGTTTTTATTGTGGTATTAAAGACCATACACCTAATTCTTGCTATGTTAGAACCTATAGTGTGGCAAGTGGGCATTATGTATGGGTAAATAAAGGCACTAATTATGAAGGACCTAAAGCAACTTGGGTACCTAACAAATCCAAATTTGTTTTGCAGGTATGCTTGAAGACCACGTGCAATCTTTGGTATCTTGATAGTGATTGTTCAAAGCATATGACAGGAGACATAAACCAATTTTCAAATCTAGTGCTAAAGGCCAAGGGTTTTGTCACTTATGGAGACAATAATAAGGGAAGAATCCTTGGAAAAGGCAAAGTAGGTGCTCCACCTTTCACATCCATTGAAAATGTTCTTTATGTTGAAGGACTAAAGCACAATCTTCTTAGTATTAGCCAACTTTGTGACAAAGGCTTCAAGATCAAGTTCACCAAGGATGAATGCTTGATAGAAGACAAAGTCACACATGAGGTTATACTTAAAGGTAAAAGAATCAATAATACTTTTATGATTTCCCTTGATGATCCATCTTTGAAGGTTAAATGTCTCATGGCGAACAACGATGATTCATGGCTGTGGCACAAAAGAATTGCTCATATTCACATGGAACACTTGAATAAACTAATCAAGTATGATCTTTTCATTGGATTGCCTAAGATAAATTTCGTCAAAGATAGACTCTGCGATGCTTGTCAAAAAGGGAAATAAACAAAATCAACTTTCAAATCTAAGAATGTGGTGTCCACTACAAGGCCACTACAATTGTTACATATGGACTTATTTGGTCCATCAAGAATAAAGAGTTTCGGAGGTAATGTATATGCTTTGGTTATTGTTGACGATTTCTCTAGATATACTTGGAAATTCTTTTTAGTACAAAAAAGTGATGCATTCAAGGCGTTCAAGAAGTATGCTACACAAATTCAGAATGAGAAGTCTCTAATAATTGCCTCCATAAGAAGTGATCATGGCGGAGAATTTCAAAATGCTCTATTTGAAGAATTTTGTGGAGAACATGGAATATCTCACAACTTCTCGGCACCAAGGTCTCCTCAACAAAATGGAGTGGTAGAAAGAAAGAATATGTCTCTTGTGGAACTTGATATAACAACGCTTAGTGTGATACGGTGGGAGAACTGACTTAGGTTTTGCGTTTTGTGTTCGCAAATGTTTCGGTTTAGCAAGAGTCGCCACCGACTTTTTATTTTATCCTAAGGAAAGGTCAAAAAGCACAGGAAAGACCTTTGAGATGTTTTCTTGGGTTCGGGGAGTAGATTATAGAAAGGGAAGGTATTAGCACCCTTTTTATCCATGGTTATCCATGGGCTCTTAGTTACTTGCTTAGATCACTTGCTTTGATTTTCAATTGTTTGAAATAGTGCTTTTCAAATGTTTGAAATGGTGCTTTGTGTGTGATTTTGGAAAATATTTTGAAAAGAGGCCATCATTGTGGCGACCTTTGTAATGATTCTTGTTTGAATGTATACAAAGATGTTTTTGCCTCTTGAAAAGGTTTCAATGCTTGAAAGTAGGGTTTGGAAATTGTGTTGTGAAGTGTGTTTTGAAAATAGCAAGGATGTTTTTGCAAGTTTTGATCAAGTAACTAAGAGCTATCTACCCTATTTTAATCAAAGATCTTTCTTATGTTTTTAACCCTTTTAACAGTATTGTTTCACCATTGTATTTGGTGAACAACCTTGTGTTAAGATGTTAACAGGATAGGCGCGGGTCATCGTATAGACCATGATAGCAATAGTGTCAAGTATCTTTGGCAATTTTCTTGAGGGACTTGATCATTTTGTTTAGGAAACTCAGATAGCGTCATCGAGGGACTATGATCTTTTTGTTTGTTTTTGTTTTGCCAAAGTACTCAACATGCAACCATGGCCCATTTTTGAAGGAAACAAGTGGATGAAACCCTAGGGGTGCAAGTGTGCATTGTGTTTGTTTTTTCATGCATGTTTATCTTGGATTAGGTCAAGCTAGTTGTTGATTTTATTTTGCATACAAACCCTAGGTCTAGGCATGGCATAATTGAAAGCTTTTAAATGTGCGAGAATTTAAATGCTACACTATTACAACATGATATAGGGAGGGGGATACAAATTTGAATTGGGGATATTTGACAAGGAAATAAATTCTAAGTTATTACAACCATATCGAATGTAAAAGTCAATATTTAACATTTAAATAAACACAATTAAATAAATATCAAATAAAAATGTATTATGCAAAAAAAAGATTGTTTATGTATGTGAAAAGGGTATTTTTTTTAATATGAAATATAAACAAATAAAAAAATAAAATTTTAATTATTTTGGTTATTTAGGGCAAAACCCTAATTTTTAAATAAATAGTAATATTTATCAATTATATATAATATATATTAATTTATGCAAAAATAAAAGTATATTGTAAAAAAAAGTATTTTTAGTGTCAAATGTTAATAAAATAAAAATGTATTATTTTGTATTTTTTGTTCTAATTATCTAATAAAATAAAGTATATATATATATATATATATATATATATATATATATATATATATATATATATATATATATATATATATATATATATATATATATATATATATATATATATATATATATATATATATATATATATATATATATATATATATATATATATATATATATATATATATATATATATATATATATATATATATATATATATATATATATATATATATATATATATATATATATATATATTAAACATATTAAATATACAAAGATAAAAGTTAATTATTTACAAAAATGGATATTTTCAAGAAAATATTTTCAAATGTAAATAAAAATAACAAATAAAAAATATATATATTTTTTGTATTATTTTTTAGTTTTATTAAAAGAGAAAATGGTTTATTTATGCATATATGCCTAATAAAATAAATGATTATCAAATAAATATGAAAAAATATGGAAAATTATTTTTGGCATTTTTTATACTTGAACAAAAAATAATAAAGTCAGAATAAAAAATAAAAAACATAAAAATGACAAATATTCAAGCAAATGGGCCAGGGGGGTGCAAACTGAACAAAGGGGTGTTAGAAGCAAGAATGACCAAGGCCCAGCCCAAGCCATCATCTTCAACCTCCAGACTGCTTGAAAATACGCGCGCTTCTTGTATAAAATGATATCTCCTGATTCTTTGATCTTTTGACAAAACTTAAAGCATGAAACTTGTAGAGCATCAAATAACGAATTCAACCATATAAAAAACTTGGATTAACTCTCAAAGACCAGAGAGAATTTCTCTAGCCCTAAAATCTGACCTAACTTTTTTCACATGTTCATGGGTGAAATTCTCTCAGCACGATTAATGTAAATGAAAACTAAGCATATGTATGGCTTCAGGGCTATGAGTACAATATATTTCATTCACAAACCTAAGCCCAACCATTCCTAAATAGAGAGATATAAGTCCATGAAATACCTCTTTCAGTTTGAATCGAGTAAGGCAATGCAGCAACCTTCAATGGTGTTTGAGCTTTTGTTGAGCTTGTCTGAGGTCCAAGGAAGCTTCTCCAATGCTTGGCTTGCTTTGAAACAAACTGAATCGTGCGGTAGAACTTCACCTGTAAAGATTTGAAATGAAAATGGCAAAGTGTGTTAGAGGTGTTACAGCTTGCAATGGAGGTCTGGGATAGTTCAGGTGGATGGAATGGAAGATGTTTGAACAGGTTTGGGCCAAAGCACACGAGCAAATTGTGTTGTGGAACCCAATCTGCAGGGAGTGCCCTGTTTTTCCAAATGAAGATGATTCTGAGCTATGGGAGGTTTCAGGACTCAAAGGCTCGTGTTTTTGGTTCAATGTAATGTGTAAAAGTTGTCTCAAGAGCTTGCACAAGTTGATTCTCTCTGATGTTGTTGTTCTAGTGTCTTTTGCATATTTCTTGTATATGAAGAAAAGATGTGTAAGTCTATGTTCACAGGCCTGTACCAGCCATCTTGTATGCTGCACACAACCCTCTAGGCCCCCTCTAATCCCTGGATTTGGTTTGCAGTCTCAGATCTTTGTTCAAGGCTCAATGCTTAGTGTTTTGACATAAAGCAACTTTTGCAAAAATGGCAATATACCTTTTACTACTTAAGGCTTAAACTTGCATGTAATGTCCAAATGAACAATATAATCCCTCAACTCAATGGTTATGCATTAAATTAAGGAGTGTAAACTGGTTTTGTGGCCTGCAAGCTAGCATCACACAAGCTGATTTGAAAATCCAAGTTGCTATGAACATGTATGGGTCATGAACAAAAGTGAGTTTTGGCCAACTTTGAGAATTCGATTCTCTCTAACCACAAGGGTGTTTGAGGAGTTCTTGGACAATTTGGAAAGCTTGGAAAATGTACTACAATCCATCTTTGTAATGAAACTTGAAATTCCAGGTGGAACTATGTGAAAAATGTCCAAGAAGATGGGTCAAAATCCTGCCTAGATTAGGGCAAATTTTCTCTAAGTTAAAAGTTTTAGGTACCCTTGTTCCAAAAATCATAACTTGAGATGCAAGCTTCGTTTGAGAAAACTTTGTGAATCAAAGTTGTAGACTTTGTGATGGACTACAACTTTCATGTTTCAAGTTTTTTTTTAATCCATTTTTATCTTGGTGAAAAAATGGGACAAAGTTAAGAAAAAATAAGAAAATTTCATAACTTAGAAAATTTCTAAGTTATGAAATTTTTCCATTTTAAACCCTAATTTGCATTTTTGGGTTTCTTGATGAACAAGTTTCATAATTTGACATGTCTTGATGAAAAATAACTCTTGGAACTTGATTTTGATCAAAAAGTCAAAGTTTGACTTTTCAGTATACAGTCAAATTTTGATCAGTTGACTGAAAAATTTATCTGCCAATCCTATGCATTTGAGATCTTTTGAACTTGTTGAATGGGTAAAGACAATGTCATTGAGTCCTTGTGTCCATATGTGAGCTTGATTTGCCATTGGTTAGGTCAAACAGTCAAAAATTGCCTTTGTGTAGTCAAAACCCTAAAAATGACCATTTTGCCCTTTTGGTGATCTGATCAAATTTGTTGTGGAATTGTGATCCAAACTTGATCAAATGGTTCATATGAGTTCATAATGTTGATGTGGGTCAAATTTCATGAAGTTTGACTGTCAATTGGCCATAGTTGACTTTTTCCCCCATACAGTTGATTTCTAGGTCAACTGTCCAATTGACTGGGCAAAGATTTGAATCAAGGCTTGAAACTTGGTATGGGAAAACTTGTGAACCCAACATGAAGTATGAAAGTCACTTTTGGTATTGTAGGTCAAAATATCCTTGTGCAAACTCAAACCCTAATTTGGGTCATCAGTGCAAGGAGATGTCTTGAGCAGAGCAAACCCTAGCTTGATCTTGAACTCCAAGAGTCTTGTGATGAGAAAATGTTGATGAAATGAGAGGGAAAATTTTGGGGTACAACACTTAGCGATTCAAATCTTCCAAAATAATTTTGGGCGGATGCGGTGAGCATGGCATGTTTTGTTAGCAATAGAGTTAACATAAGACCGATCTTGAAGAAAACTCCATATGAATCTTCAAAGGGAGGAAACTAAACATTACTTTCTTTCACATCTTCGGATGCTAATTATTTATCTTAAACAACGACAAAGATAACCTTGGTAAGTTTGATGAAAAATTCGATGAAGGTATTTTTCTTGGCTACTCTCTTTCTAGTAAGGCATATAGAATCTACAAAAAAAAGAACTTTGATAATTGAAGAATCGATGCATGTTTCTTTTGATGAAACTAACCCCTCCAAGGAGGATAACATTGTTTTTTCTAATGATGATGATGAAATACTAGAAGATCCTCAAGAAAATTCTTCCAAAGATCAACCAATTCAACACTGTGATACGGTGGGTAGAACTGACTGTTTAATACTGGTTTGCATTTTGTGTTTTTTGTTTGCAAAATGACGCGGTAAGCAAGAGTCGTCATCGACTTTTATTTTATCCAACAAGGAAAGGAAAAAAGCACAGAAAAATTCATTTTTTGAGATATTTCTGAGTACGGGGGGTAGATTATAGAAAGGGAAGGTATTAGCACCCTTTCTATCCGTAGTTATCTACGGGCTCTTAGGTACTTGCTCATCATTTTCAAAATTGTTTTCTTTGTGTTTGTGGGCTTTGAAAAGTTTTTGTTTTAACTTCGATTTAACTCTTGCTTCTGTCTTCAAGAGTGTAATGAAATGTTTTTGAAAACTTTGTTTGTAAAGGAGTGTAAGTGTGAAAAATTTGTTTGGAATGAGCAAGTACTTAAGAGCTAATCTACCTACTCGAAAAAAAATCGTTCTATGCTTATTTCCTTTAGACAATGTTATCCCACTATTAGTGAGTAGGTAGCATCATCGTTGGAGTTTTGAGGGTCAATTCGAAAAGGGACGTACGGTCACTAAAGCAATGTTAGGACGTCTTAGTAGTAACCCTAATGTCTTAGATCATTTATCCGAGGCAACAATATCCGAGACAACCTTTCCGAGGCAACTTGATCTTTGGACAAAAGGACGACCACTAAACATCCTATACTCAATGACCGTTTACCGAAGGCAACCAAATGGGAGTATATCCTAGGAGTGCGCATGTGCAAATGATTCAGTTTCAGTTTATTTATCTTTGCACATTTAGGGTGATCTAACTGTTTTAAAATTAGCCATACATTCTTGTCATGCAAGCCCTAGTTATTCATACATCTAACAGTTCATAATTTGCGGAATTTTAAAGTGCGGAAATTAAACTAAGCTATTACAAGGCTTCGGGTATTTACATAGCCAAAAACAAACCCTTTGAAAATAAAAGCGGTAAATGTAAAAGTCCTAATTAAAATTATTACAAACTGTGAGCAGATACAATAATTGGATAAAATAATAATAAAGCGCGCGAGGAAAATTAGATCGAATGCGAAATTAGGATTTTGACCCTCATATCCTAATTTAAAAGAAAATTGTTTTTTTGTTGTTTTTAATATTTTTAAAAGAAAAGAACTAAGTTTTTCTAAATTAAATGTGAAAATTAATTAGTGATTAAATTAATTAGTAAAAATAATTACAAGACCTATTTTTGGTTTTTTTGGTTATTTTAGGAAAAAATAAAAATAATTAAGTTAGTAATAAAACCTAATTATTCTAATTAATTTTAATTATTTGCAAAAATAAATTAAAGTTGTCTAATTTAATCAAACCTTATTAAATTAATTAATTTATTGATGAAAAATAATATTCTAATTTTAATTGGACATAAAAATATTTTGGTGATTGTTTGATAAAAAAGAAAATTAATTTGATGGTTAGTAAAATAAATAGTAAATAATTTAAATGAAATATAAAAAAAGTATAAAAGGATAGAGATGGGCCTGGAAAAAGGGGGTGCCAATAGTCAGAATTCTGGGCCCAAATAGAGGTCCATGTTGACCTTTGTGATCCTGTATAGCAAGCTGACTTTAGCTCATGATGCACCTTCAGTGATGGCCATCAGATTTGGCCATCTGGCCATCTGGCGTGTTTGATGATGAGGGCATATGGTGGATCTCCTGGCTTGCGCGTGTACTGAATCGCCTGAAAGAAAACAAGAAAATAGCAAATGCTGGAGGCAGGGATCGAACCCCTGACCTCCAGCCTCTAAAGCCTTAAGCGCTCACGTGGCCACCACTACACCATTTTGTTTTTATTGTACATATGGTAAGTAAATAATATAATATATGAAACCAACACGGTAATGGGAATTTTGTGCACAAATTCAAACAAGCCAATGGAGGCTGGCCACGTATTTGTCTTCCTCCTTGCACCGTGGCTAAAAGCTTGAGACCTTATACCTACGAACAATGTTCGTCGCTATAGCCATGCCAATTCTCAAAATCACGTACACGTGATATAAATGACCACCAAGGCCATGGTTAGAACCGTATCCTCCTTCTGAACACCATGGTGCCTTTTATCAAGGCTAATTTCACCTGTAAACAAAAGCCCTAATTCGAAGCTCTAAAACCTAACAATGGTGAAATCCTGTATATGCCATAAAAATGCAATTAAAGAATACAGAGAGCTTGCAAACATGATTGTGATCAAGAATGTATAATTAATTCAACCTAACAATGCATAAATCATGCAATTTGAATTCAAGAACAGGGCTATGTCGTGGGCGACTTACAGTTCATTTTGGGACTGGAATGGACTTGTTCTTGGTTGCTTTAGCTTGCTGAGAGTCCCAGGAGTCGATTGGGATCGTTCAAAGGTCTTGAGGATGCCTCTAAGTGCAAATTCAATCTCACACTTTTCTTGCTTTTTTTCAAATCTGGTTCTTGCTCTCACGCCTGTTTCTAACTTCTTTTTAGGTCTGGCCTCGTTCTATATGTATTAGTGAAGGGATTAAGGTTGCAAAACTGGTCCAAATATTTCTTCTTCAATGATTTTTGATTTGATTTGATTCACTTTGAAGATCTTTCCAAACATGGCTTTTTTTCAATCTTTTTGTGCACACTATGCATTTACACGAGTTTGAATGATTGGTATCTGTAATTTAAGACCTGAAACAATCACCAAATCTTTAGTTTTCAATGTTTTTGATTTTATTTGATTTATTTTGATTTAAATCAAATTAATTCAAATAAAAATCAAAATAAATAACAAAAATAAGATATGGACAAGTGGAAAAGTCTAGAGCTCGTGGTATATATTTCCGACTCAGAACAAGTGAAAAAGATTGGGCCCATTTGGCAAAATTTGAAGTTTTAGGGATAGTTGACTTTTGGCAATTTTGCAAAAAAGGTCAACTTCATCAATGCACAACTTCCTCAATTTTGACTCTTTGGAGGTTTTCTTGGACTTTTAGAAAGCTTGAGATGTCCTCTAATCAACCCTTTTGGTATCATATCAATTTGATATTCCAAGCTCATGTATGAAGCTTTGACAAAAATGTGTTTTTGTTGACTTTTCAAAATGACCTACAATGTCCAAATTCATAACTTCTTGTGAGTGCATATTTTGAACTTTGGAGCTGAATATGGATTGTAGGGGATTGTATCCTCTTCAAAATGAGCTTTGGATGTGTCATTTATCATAAAGTATGAGAAAGTTATGCTTGGTCAAAGTTGGGTTGACTTTTCCTGCAAAACCCTAATTTAGCAACTTTTGGTTCTTGAGGAATTATGAGCAATCCTTGATGAATCATGATCAAAACTTTATCAAATGATGAAATATCCTTCAAAATGAGGATGTTGACCAAAAATATTTAAGTTTGACTGTATGTAGGTCACAGTTGACTTTTGCCCTAGCACAGTCGACTTTTGGACCTTTGAGCAATTGACTGAGCAAATTTCCTCTACAAGGCTTGAAACTTGAAATGGATGACCTTGAAAACATATTAGGACAAAGTTGAGCATTTTGGGTCCCTTGGACTCAAGTATCTTGATGCAACATGAAACCCTAATTTGAGGTAGACTGCCTTAGGAGAGAGCTTGTCTGGCCAACCCTTGGACTACCTTGAGCAACTTGGGGATCTTTCTTGAAATGTTTTGAGAAATATGGAAGGGAAAATTTTGGGGTACAACAGCTGCCCCTGTTCAATCTTCTTAAACCTGAGGATATAGAATGGCTTTCGTGCCTTTCGTGATCCGAAGGTGGAAGAGGATTGAACAATAGATTACCCAGAAATTTGCACTCGCATGAAGTGGTAATTGTCTTGTGATGTCAGGAATAGACTTACAGATGCCATTTGGAAATTGATGACGAGGGGATGGGCTTAAAGATGTCATCTGAAGGAGTTTCGATCGCATAAGAGATTCCTTAGCGAGAGCTTGTATACCTGTTGTTGAGGAAGATTCCGCTGGGGAAAGCTGATCTTTGTTGAGAGAAGTAGAATTTTAGGGGCTTCGGTCGTCCGTATTCTACTGAGGAAATCATCTCTGTCGAAATTTAGGAACTCGTCCGTTTATTCTACTGAGGAAACATCTCTGTTGAAATTTAGGAACCCGTCCGTTTATTCTACTGAGGAATCATCTCTGTCAAAATTTAAGAACTCATCTGTAATTCAACTGAGGAAACATTTCTGTCGAGATTTAGGAACTCGTCCATAATTCCACTGAGGAAACATCTCTGTCGAGATTTAGGAACTCGTCCGTAATTCAACTGAGGAAACATCTCTATCGAGATTTAGGAACTCGTACGTAATTCAACTGAGGAAACATCTCTGTCGAGATTTAGGAACTCGTCCGTAATTCAACCGAGGAAACATCTCTGTCGAGATTTAGGAACTCGTCCGTAATTCAACCGAGGAAACATCTTTATCGAGATTTAGGAACTCGTCCGTAATTCAACTGAGGAAACATCTTTGCTGAGATTTAGGAACTCGTTCGTAATTCAACTGAGGAAACATCACTGTCGAGATTTTGGAACTCGTCCGTAATTCAACTGAGGAAACATCTATGTTGAGATTTAGGAGCTCGTCCGTAATTCAACTGAGGAAACATATCTGCTGAGATTTAGGAACTCGTCCATAATTTAATTGAGGAAACATCTCTATCGAGATTTAGGAACTCGTCTATAATTCAACTGAGGAAACATCTCTGCTGAGATTTAGGAGCTCGTCCGTAATTCAGCTGAGGAAACATCTCTGCTGAGATTTAGGAACTCGTCTGTAATTCAACTGAGGAAACATCTTTGTCGAGATTTAGGAACTCATCCGTAATTCAACTGAGGAAACATCTCTGTCGAGATTTAGGAACTCGTCTGTAATTCAACGGAGGAGACATCTCTACTGAGATTTAGGAACTCGTCCGTAATTCAACTAAGTAAACATCTCTGTCGAGATTTAGGAACTCGTCCATAATTCAACTGAGGAACATCTCTGTCGAGATTTAGGAACTCGTCTGTAATTCAACTGAGGTAAAAGCTTCATAGCTTGAATGTTGTGAGAATTTAACTGTATCCTTCCTGAAAGGTAAAGGTTAGTTTTATGTAATGCATGATATGTATCAAGCAAATGATGTTCTCAAAATAAATGAGATTATGCAGTATGATACGTATGCATGTCACGATGTATGGAAATGTGATGTTTTTAGCTGGGGAAAATAAATCCCGGATTGCTGCTGGAGAAAAGAATTGAATGTTTCATTTCCGCTGAGGATAGTGAATGAAGCTGATTGTGAGAATAAACCTGCAGGAGAGGAAAACTTCGCTGGGGAATAAGCTGATGAGGAAATGACTCTATGGGGAAGAGATGTTTTGCTGAGGATTTCGCTAATAAATTCAGCTGAGGATCAACTACCATTGCTGGTGATCATGAAACCTGTTGGGGATTGAATTTCCGTTTGTGAAAGGAAAGAACTCCGCTGGGGATGATTTTCCAATTGCGACTTCACGGGGAATAATCTTTTAGACTCTACTGGGGATAATATTGCAGACTCCATTGGGGGTGGTTTTTCAAACTCCATTGGGGGTATCTTTTTATACTCCACTAGGGATATTCTTTCACAACTGATGGTAGATAAACTCTACTTGGGAGAATATTACTGATTCATTCACAGTTGCGAGTCTCAGCTGGGGAAAGCTAACACAACTATCTTTCTCCTTACTCTGTGGGTAATAAATGTACTTTCAATCGTTTCCTCCAGCTAGGTCGATCCCTATACCTGGTGGACAGAGCAATTGTACGGTTTAGACATTTCTCGTTTTCCCCTGTTTCTGATATTACAAGTAATCGTCTTTTGTTTCGCATGTAAATATTCATGAGAAGCAATTAATGTCAAATGCATATATCAACAATGAACATTGGACGTTCTTGCAAAACAAAACATAAAAAAGGAAAACAGTTTGAAATTTCTTTGTAAAAATGACTTGTATTAATTTTGAAGTTAGCCTGTAAATAGGCATTTTTGTACAAGAGGCTGACGTCCTAGTAAGAGAACACCGCCGAACAATAGAGTTTATACAATTTGTGAAAAAAACAAAGAAAAACAGCTATGTAAATAATCCCACTGGGTTCCAACTCTGCTATTGCCTTTATGTCCTCGAGCATCTCATCACTTTGCTACTTGGTTGAAGGTAGATCAGATTGTTTGGCGTCGTCCGAGCTTGATAGTCGATACCGAAGTCTGGTTGCGAGGTGATCCAATGAGACATAGTGTTACGCTTTAATACCTAATTTTTTCCTGGACCGCCCTTTCGGGTTTTCAGTCCACCGGGATACCCTTTTTTGCCCAAGCCGCCTTTTCAGGTTTTCGACTTGTCGGGTGTATAGTTTTTTTCATTTTCATCCCTTATTTTTGCCCGAACCCTTTTGGTTCGCCGAGAAGCCCTTATTTTTGCCTAGGCCAGTCAACCTAGCGGGTCTTTGATTATGCGTAGTATTTTTTCACTATGTCTGCATTGACGGGGTGAGGAAGGTTGTCACCATCCATGGTGGTTAGAATCATAGCTCCTCCTGAGAAAATGTTCTTAACCACAAATGGCCCTTCGTACGTAGGGGTCCATTTGCCCCTGGGTCACCTTGTGGTAGGATGATGCGCTTGATCACCAGATCCCCGACTTTATATTCTTGTCTTCTGACTTTCTTGTTAAATGCCTTGATCATCCGTTTTTGGTATGTTTGACCATGACAAATAGTAGTAAGTCTCTTTTCATCGATTAAATTCAGCTGATCAAGCTGGGTCTGAATCCAGTCATCTTCGCTCAAACCTACATCCTTCATAATCCGAAGAGTGGGTATCTGAACTTCAATGGGCAAGACGGCCTCCATGCCATATACCAAGGAATAGGGTGTTTCCCTTGTTGACGTTTGCACTGAGGTGCGGTACCCATGAAGAGCAAATGGTAACATCTCGTGCCAGTTTTTGTATGTCACTGTCATCTTCTGCACAATCTTCTTAATATTCTTATTAGCCGCTTCAACAGCCCCATTCATCTTCGGTCGGTAAGGAGAAGAGTTGTGATGTTGTATCTTGAACTATTTGCAGAGTTCGATGATCATCTTATTGTTGAGATTTATACCATTGTCTGTAATGATCCTCTCTGGTACACCATATCGACAGATCAGATTGTGCTGAATAAACCGTGCCACAACGTTCTTGGTTACTGTAGGAAAGGAAGTTTCTTCAACCCACCTTGTAAAGTAATCAATAGCTACCAGGATGAAGTGATGCTTGTTGGACGCAGTAGGTCTGATCTCTCCGATCATGTCGAAGCCCCACATTGCAAAAGGCCACGGGGTTGTCAAGACGTTCAGAGGTACTAGAGGTATGTGCACCTTATCAACATAGACTTGGCACTTATGACAGGTCCGAGAATGCTGATAACAGTTGGCTTCCATTGTGGACCAATAATATCCTGCCCGAAGGATTTTCTTCGCCATGGTGTGTCCACCGGAATGACTTCCGAAAGTTCCTTCATGTAACTCTACCATAATCCTTTCTGCTTCATTCTTATCCACACATCGCGGTAAGGTTGAATCATGGTTACGCTTGTAAAGAATGCCATTGCTGATGAAGAACTTCGTCGTGAACCTCCTCAGAAACTTTTTATCATTAACAGATGCACCCTCGGGGTACTCCTGAGCCTCAAGATACCTCTTTACCTCATGAAACCAGGGTTTATCTACTACCTCTTCAGTCTCAATGTCACATCAATGTGTAGGTTCGTCCAACCTCTCAATGGTAATATGGGGAGCTTCATTGTCCCATCTGACCTTGAACATAGAAGACATTGTAGCTAGCGCGTCCGCCAACTGATTCTCCTCTCTAGGGAAGTGTTCAAAGGTTATCTCCTCGAAGCGCGGAAGCAACGTCAATACATACTCTTTGTAAGGAATAAGATTAAGGTGTTTCGTATCCCACTCGCCTTTGATCTGACTGATCACGAGAGCGGAATCTCCGAATACACTTAAGAACTTAATCCTTAGGTCAATAGCTGCTCGAAGACCCATGATGCAAGCCTCATACTCCGCCATATTGTTGTTGCAGTTAAAACATAGTCGGGCGGTGAACGGGGTATGAGAGCCTTCAGGTGATATGATCACGGAGCCAATGCCATTACCCAAAGCGTTTGAAGCTCCATCAAAGTACATAGACCATCGGGATCCCTCCTTAGGTACTTCATCCGGTCCAGGTGTCTCACAGTCAGTCACCAAAATGATGTTCTCATCCGGAAATTCAAAGTTCATACTGGTAATCGTCCACTGCCTGATGTGCCAAATGATCCGCCAACACACTTCCCTTAATTGCCTTTTGGGTCGTGTATTGGATGTCATACTCAGTCAAGATCATCTGCCATCTTGCTATTCTTCTGGACAAGGCAGGCTTCTCGAAGATATACTTCATTGGATCCATCTTTGATATCAATAGAGTAGTGTGAGTCAGCATATACTGTCTCAGCCGGCGAGCAGCCCATGCCAAAGCACAGAAAGTTTTCTCAAGCAACGAGTATCGGGTCTCGCAGTCGGTAAACTTTTTGCTAAGGTAATAAATAGCATGCTCTTTTCGGCCAGACTCATCATGCTGCCCCAGCACACACCCTATCGAATTATCGAGTACTGTCAAGTATAAGATCAAAGGTCTCCCTTCAACTGGAGGCATCAGAATAGGTGGCTCTTGGATATATTCTTTGATCCTTTCGAAAGCGGCATGGCATTCATCGTTCCATCTTACCACTTGATCTTTCTTCAGTAGCTTGAAGATTGGCTCACAAGTAGCAGTTAGGTGTGAGATGAATCGGGCAATGTAGTTCAGACGTCCCCAAAAAGCCTCTGACTTCTTTTTCAGTTCGGGGAGCTGGAATTTCCTGTATAGCCTTCACCTTTGCAGGATCCACTTGAATAGCTTTATCACTTACGACGAAACCCAGCAGCTTACCAGATCTCACCCCGAAGGTGCACTTGTTTGGGTTTAACCTCAGCTTGTACAACTTCAACCAGTCAAATAGCTTCTGAAGATGGTCAAGGTGTTCTTCCTCAGTCTGGGATCTTGCAATCATGTCATCAACGTATACCTCAATCTCATGGTGAATCATGTCGTGGAACAAAGCGACCATGGCGCATTGATACGTTGCCCCAACATTCTTTAATCAAAAAGGCATGACTTTGTAGCAAAAGGTACCCCATTGAATAACAAAGGTTGTCTTTTCCATATCCTCGGGAGCCATCTTAATCTGATTGTAACCGGAGAAACCATCCATAAAGGAGAAGACCTTATGTTGTGCGGTGTTGTCAACCAGAACATCGATATGAGGCCGAGGGAAATCATCCTTGGAGCTTGCCCTATTCAGATCCCTATAGTCAACACACATTCAAACCTTACCATCTTTCTTCGATACCGGAACCATGTTGGCCACCCACTGTGGGTAAGAAGTAACTGCTAGAAAACCGGCATCAAATTATTTCATAACCTCAGCCTTGATTTTCTCAGACATCTCTGGGCGCATTCGGCGAACTTTCTGTTTCACTGGAGGACAGTCTTCCTTAGTTGGCAGGCGGTGAACCACAATATCGGTATCCAACCCAGGCATATCTTCATAATACCAGGCAAAGATCTCAACATAGTTACGTAGCATCTGAATCAATCATTGCTTAACACTAAGCTCCAAATTTGCACCGACCTTGACCTCTTTCTTGTCTACCTTTGTACCCAGATTTATTGTTTCCACTGGCTCTTCATGCGGCTGTATGGCCCTCTCTTCCTGAAGTAACAGTCTAGCAAGTTCACCAGGAACTTCACAATCATCCTCACCTTCGTCCTCGGCTTGGTTGATCAGACTTTTGAAGTCATAACAGGCATTAGCAGAGTCGTTATCAGTGGGATCCAGAGTGGATGTAGACCTGTATATGTGAGTGTGTATAAGACAAATAGTTTTTTTGCAAGATAGGAAAAGAAAAACAAGGAGCGCAAAATTCGTAATGCAATAAAACTTCCAATGCTTTTATTGATGATATATGGAAATGACAAATAATAAGCCCTCAAACAAAGCCACGGTGTCTCGGGCAAGGCACCGGGCCGTAAAGTTTAAAATTATTTGTTAGAAATCCAAAACAAAAGTCTATTGCTGTGTAATAAAAGAAATTGGCACGAAGTCATTTGCCGTCCAATTGCTTAATCTGCCGTTGGTAGTCGGGTAAATCCAGTTGTCAAACTCAGACTCTTCATCATCATCTTCAATCGCATTCACTTCAGGATTTGTGATACGCAGGGGGGGTCTTCCAATTCGTGCACGCCGAACAGCCCTTTGAGCTTCTGTAGTAAAACCCAAACCAAACTTGTCAGTCTTGTGTGAAAAGTCATGGAGTTGGCCCCAATTCGCACACCCACCTTTCTCAATAACAGCCCGAGCATCCTTGAGGGAAGCCATCTTCATTGGAGGATCTTCAGCAACAGTTTCAGTCGACGCCAGCGTCTGGGGGACTTCTTTAAAGTGTTGACACGGGGTTTCAATGAACTCCCCGTCCATCTCCACATACCGAAAAGAGTTGAGGTGGCTCACCATGTACTCCTCTTCTCCTCGTACTGTAACAATTTTCCCCTTCACTGGGTATTTCAGCATCTGGTGGAGCATAGAAGTTACTGCCCAAGTTTTATGGATCCACGGGCGACCCAGCAAACAAGAATAAGATGGTCGAATGTCCATCACATAGAATGTAGACGCAAAAGTCTGGGAACCAACCTTAATTGGAATATCCATCTCTCCATGTACCATCCTCTTGGACCCGTCAAAGGCCCTAACCACAATGTTACTCGGCTTCAGCATGAACCTTTCACAGTCTAACCGGTCTAACGCTTTCTTGGGTAAAACATTTAATGAGGACCCAGTATCCACTAACACGTGAGCTAGAGTAGTGCCCCTGCACTCAATTGAAACATGTATAGCGTCATTGTGATTCTTTCCTTTGGCAGTCAGATCTGCGTCGGAGAAACCCAAATCGTTGTCAGCGGTCAAACTAGCCACACAGTCTTTGAACTGATCAGCAGATGTCTCCTGCGGCACATGCGCAGTTTTCAGGAAAGCAATCAGAGCCTTAGCATGGGCTTCTGAGCAAAGCAATAAAGACAACATAGAGATCTTCGACGGGGTTTGCCCCAGCTGTTCGACTACATTGTAGTCGCTTTTCTTGATGATCTTTAAAATTTCCTCTATCTCCTATCTAGAGGCTTCAACAGTAATCTTCTTCGGTGCCTCCGTCTAGGCAGGCTCACTGGTGATCCCTTTTCCCCGAGTGTCAGATGACTCGGCGATAGAAGTAATGATTGGAACATGAACAAGGACAGTAGCAGATGTACTGGCAGGTGAAATAACAATAGGCTTCCGAACAGTTGGTGGGGAGATCTCAGGGGAGAAAAGTCTTCTGCTTCGGGTGACTTTACTAGATCCAACAATATTGCTGACATCAGTATCAGCCTCTTAGTCCTTCAAGTCTTGTTTAGTCCCATGATAATACACATCGGCCCCATAGTTCCACGGGACAGCCTTATCCGACGTGTAAGGGATAGGTCCAGGAACAGTAATGATCAACGGAGCAACTCTCAGAACAAATGTAATTCTAACAGACTTTCTCGAGGAAGCCTTGGAAGAATTGGCGAAAATGGTGATTATGGAAACATCTTCAACAGGAATCAATGGAACCAAAGTTTTCTCGAACAAGATTTCTTTATTATCCATCAGGCGTTGGACACCTGACTTCAATAGATGGCAACCAGTAGGTAGAATGGAACATAGGTGGCAACCTTCGCCACAGCCCGAAAATAAACCGGCCAATAATAAGTTCTTCTTCACTGTCATCAATGGAGTAGAAATGTCTTCCACGGAAGTCACAAACGAGTCATCATCCACAGCATTCACTTTATGCTTAGGCATAGGAGCAGTCATGACATTAGGCCTTTTTGGCGCCTCAAACTCGATCTCATTAGCATCAATCAGATCCTGCACTTTATTCTTCAAAGCCCAGCAGTTATTGGTATCATGCCCTGGGCTATCAGAGTGATAAGCACAGCGGGCGTTCGGGTTATACAGCGGCGACGTGGTGTTGGGATTCTTTGGAGCCTCCTTCGGAATCACCAAGTTGGTCTTCAACAGTTGTGGCAAAATTTGAGATAGAGTCATATTGAACCGAGTAAACTGTCTTTGCGGTCTCTCTACTCTTTGCTGATTGTTGCATTATGGGGCAACAGCAGGTCTTGATATAACTACTGCATTAACTGCTTGGCGGCGCTCTGGTCGACTTTGACTCCTAGAGCTATAAACTGCACTAGAATCCTTCTTGAAAGGCTTCTTCTCTGTACTTGATGAAGCACCTTTCTATATCTTGTCGCTCTTGATACCGGCTTCAACTCTCTCCCCAATCATAATCAACTCAGTGAAACCAGACGATGAACTTCTGATCAAATGATTGAAATACGGACCAGGCAAAGTCCCAAAAACATATCCACCAACTCCCTATCAGCCAGAGGGGTTGGACTCTACCAGCAAGATCTCTCCACTTCTGAGCATAGTCCTTAAAACCTTCGCTCGCACCCATAGACATACCCTGAAGTTGGGTATGTGTGGGAGCAATGTCGGTATTATATTGGTACTGCTTGTAAAAAGCAGCAGCAAGGTCCTCCCAATTACGGACGTTAGCTCCTTCTAGTTTATAGAACCATTCAAGTTGAGTCCCTGACAGGCTATTTTGAAAGAAATGAACCCATAGGTTCCTATCAGTAGTATATGGTTGAATCTTTCTGACATACGAGTGGAGGTGTAACTTTAGACAGGAGACCCCGTCGTACTTAGAAAAGACAGGAGCCTTAAACTTATGTGGGATCACCACCCCAGATGCCAATCCCAGATCTCCAAAGTCCAACCCAGGTATCTTCTGAATTTCCATTGCACTGATTTGGTCTTCAAGTTGCTTATATTTATCCTCAGCAGGAGGATACTGGTCTTCATCAAAGTCAGTGTCATTGTCAGAAACAACATGGATAGGAGCATGCCTTTCTTCTTGATTCTCTCCCCCTCCAGATGAGTGAGATAAATTAGCTTCTTGTCTCAACCTGTTCCCAAATATGTGACCCATATTCAGGAGGCCCGTCTTCTTCTTCTTCTTTTTCTTGTCCTTCAAGATAAGAGTCTTCAAGTCTTGTTGACCCTTGGCCAAGTTCATGAACATTTCCTGGAACTGAGTATTCTGAGCTTGCAGAGCCTTGATGGCTTGATTAGTAGATGTTTCAGAAGACATGATGTGCTGAAATTAACAGCGAAGAAGATGAGAAACCTGTAAGGGTACCTGTAATGAGGTGCATGGGAATGGAATGCGTATGAAATGATTTCAAAGACTTAGGGAGATTCAAATTTGTAAACCAAAATGAAACACACTTTTATTAGATTAAAGACTTGAAACAATGTTTAACAAATTCCTTTAAGGCATTACAAAAGAAAAACTGAAAAGTAAATCAAAACTAAATAACAAAATACATCAGCGCTCATATGGTCGTTTTCCTTTGGTGTTGACATAATCGTTGAGGACCCTCTCATTCTCCAGCTGCCTTGTAAGCTTCAGGATCTTCCGGTCCTGCTCATGATACTTCTCTCTGTAAGTATCCCGTTCTTCCCTTAGTTGGATCCAAGACCTCTTTAATTCCCCAATATCAGTAGGCATATAAGGATGGAGAACTGTATAAGGAACCCCTTCTTCATCAGCATGCTCTACAATCAATGGCAAGACCGCTTCGTATGGCATCCCCAGCTTTTGAGCACGGGCTCGAACCCACCGGAGATACGGTTGCATCGGGAGAGAGGTCTTCATTCCTAGCTCATGTGGATCAGACATGTGCACCCTGTTCCAAGCTCGTATGAATCTGTGGCGATGTCCCTCAACATCCCCCATGAAGTCAAAGACAATGTCCGGAAGCAGCAACTCATGAGGACCATCCCTTCGAGCCCGTCCAAACTATCATAAGGCCAAACAGGGATTATAGGTTATCCCTCCTCTAATTCCAAGCAAAGGAACATTGGGATATTCACCACACCGATCAATGATAGCTACTTCTTCCATATCTTTAGTACTCCAAATGATGTCTGTATGAGCAAGGGACATGATTCTGTAGGCCCAACCCATACCTTCCTCATTCTTCAATACAGATTTGGGGAGGTGAGAAATAAACCACCTCGCCAGCAGCGGTGCACAACACATAAGGGTTCCCCGTTTCCGAGCAGTACGGGCATAAAGAGCATGCAGGATATCACCTAAGAGAGCGGGCACTGGATTACGGGACATGAAAATCTTGATTGCATTCACGTCGACAAAAGAATCTGAATTTGGGAACAGAACCAGGCCATAGATGAGAAGAGCCATGATGTCTTCAAATGCTTGAAAGTCCAAACTATCCCAGAATTGTTGAGCCTGATCAATCAAGAACTTAGCCAAGAAGCCTTTTATCCCACTCTGAGTCTCCCAGTTAGACACTACATCAACCCTTGTAAGATGGAGGGCTGAAGCAATATCCTCGGGCCTAGGAGCTATCTCCAAACCTGTAAATGGTGTCTGCTCTAGAATAGATATGCCAAGTAAATCAGAGAACTCCTCCAAAGTAGGGACCAACTGATAGTCCGGGAAGGTGAAACAATGATGCAACAGGTCAAAGAACTGGAACAAGACGCTCATCATTTGCTCATCCATCTTGGAAGTGACCAAACTGAGGAGGTGACCATGTCTTCTGACAAAGGAAGAAGTATCAGGAACTTTGGAAACCAAATCTCTAAGCTGAGCAGGGACTTGTACGAAGTTGATCCGAATGGTATTTCTACGCATAGAGGCCATGACCTACAAAACAGAACAAAGATGAATCCCCTCGGTCTTTGAAATGGGTTAGTCTAATGAAATATGCATGCAATGGCATGATGCATGATGTCATGATAGAAACACACCACAAGTATTCACAGATAGAAAACATGGTAAAGGGAAATCAAGTCACGCAATAGCCCTTAAATTTCAGGCTGGCATGGAGTTTAGGTATTACCCTCTTTCAGTTTAGTTGGTTCAACCTGTCCTAGTAATAGTAACCGGGTTCTAGAGGATCTCAATATCACTGACCATCCTCGATCGGTCATAATTCCAGTTTATCAACCTTTTCTTGCGGCTGAAATCATCGCGAGAGTATGGTCTCAATGAGTGTAGCATACTGCTACTTTTCTATGGCCAAGTTGGTCAATTATAGGTTCTAAGGTCAGTCCGTGCTTAATGACCCCTTAGCAGCCCCATACTCTCATTGTTCCTCCACAAGGGATATCGGTACTAACTAAAGTGTCACACCAACGTAGATACTGCTTCAACCATATTGGTCTACACTGTACAGTTCCCTCACAGTCTTTTGCTACTTACCTAAAATGTGTTCCCCAGATCCGGGTTAGGATCTATAGTAACTCCGATACAACGCCCACAAAGATAAATCATACAGATCAAACAATTGAAAACAATATGATGAACTAATCCTAAGGTACACCCCACTTATTAAATCCCTAGCAGAGTCGCCAGTTCTGTGATATGGTGGGTAGAACTGACTGTTTAATACTGGTTTGTGTTTTGCGTTTTTTGTTCGCAAAATGTCGCGGTAAGCAAGAGTCGCCACCGACTTTTATTTTATCCAACAAGGAAAGGAAAAAAGCATCAAAAAATTCCTTTTTCGAGATATTTCTGAGTACGGGGGGTAGATTATAGAAAGGGAAGGTATTAGCACCCTTTCTATCCGTAGTTATCTACAGGCTCTTAGGTACTTGCTCATCATTTTTAAAATTGTTTTCTTTGTGTTTGTGGGCTTTGAAAAGTTTTTGTTTTAACTTCGATTTAACTCTTGCTTTTGTCTTCAAGAGTGTAATGAAATGTTTTTGAAAACTTTGTTTGTAAAGGAGTGTAAGTGTGAAAAAATTGTTTGGAATGAGCAAGTACTTAAGAGCTAATCTACCTACTCGAAAAAAAAGAATCGTTCAATGCTTATTTCCTTTAGACAATGCTATCCCACTATTAGTGAGTAGGTAGCATCATCGTAGGAGTTTTGAGGGTCAATTCGAAAAGGGACGTACGGTCACTAAAGCAATGTTAGGACGTATTAGTAGTAACCCTAATGTCTTAGATCATTTATCCGAGGCAACAATATCCGAGGCAACCTTTCCGAGGCAACTTGATCTTTGGACAAAAGGACGACCACTAAAACATCCTATACTCAATGATTGTTTACCGAAGGCAACCAAATGGGAGTATATCCTAGGAGTGCGCATGTGCGAATGATTCAGTTTCAGTTTATTTATCTTTGCACATTTAGGGTGATCTAACTGTTTTAAAATTAGCCATACATTCTTGTCATGCAAGCCCTAGTTATTCATACATCTAACAGTTCATAATTTGTGGAATTTTAAAGTGCGAAAATTAAACTAAGCTATTACAAGGCTTCGGGTATTTACATAGCCAAAAACAAACCCTTTGAAAATAAAAACGGTAAATGTAAAAGTCCTAATTAAAATTATTACAAACTGTGAGCAGATACAATAATTAGATAAAATAATAATAAAGCACGCGAGGAAAATTAGATCGAATGTGAAATTAGGGTTTTGACCCTCCTATCCTAATTTAAAAGAAAATTATTTTTTTGATGTTTTTAATATTTTTAAAAGAAAAGAACTAAGTTTTTCTAAATTAAATGTGAAAATTAATTAGTGATTAAATTAATTAGTAAAAAAAATTACAAGACCTATTTTTGGTTTTTTGGTTATTTTAGGAAAAAATAAAAATAATTAAGTTAGTAATAAAACCTAATTATTCTAATTAATTTTAATTATTTACAAAAATAAATTAAAGTTGTCTAATTTAATCAAACCTTATTAAATTAATTAATTTATTGATGAAAAATAATACTCTAATTTTAATTGGACATAAAAATATTTTGGTGATTCTTTGATAAAAAAGAAAATTAATTTGATGGTTAGTAAAATAAATAGTAAATAATTTAAATGAAATATAAAAAAAGGTATAAAAGGATAGAGATGGGCTTGGAAAAAGGGGGTGCCAATAGTCAGAATTCTGGGCCCAAATAGAGGTCCACGTTGACCTTTGTGATCCTGTATAGCACGCTGACTTTGGCTCATGATGCACCTTCAGTGATGGCCATCAGATTTGGCCATCTGGCCATCTGGCGTGTTTGATGATGAGGGCATATGGTGGATCTCCTGGCTTGCGCGTGTACTGAATCGCATGAAAGAAAACAAGAAAATAGCAAATACTGGAGGCAGGGATCGAACCCCTGACCTCCAGCCTCTAAAGCCTTAAGCGCTCACATGGCCACCACTATGCCATTTTGTTTTTATTGTACATATGGTAAGTAAGTAATATAATATATGAAACTAACACAGTAATGGGAATTTTGCGCGCAAATTCAAACAAGCCAATGGAGGCTGGCCACATATTTGTCTTCCTCCCTGCATCGTGGCTAAAAGCTTGAGACCTTATACCTACGGACAATGTCTGTCGCTATAGCCATGCCAATTCTCAAAATCACGTACACGTGATATAAATGACCACCAAGGCGATGGTTAGAACCGTCTCCTCCTTCTGAACACCATGGTGCCTTTTATCAAGGCTAATTTCACCTATAAACAAAAGCCCTAATTCGAAGCTTTAAAACCTAACAATGGTGAAATCTTGTATATGCCATAAAAACGCAATTAAAGAATACAGAGAGCTTGCAAACATGATTGTCATCAAGAATGTATAATTAATTCAACCTAACAATGCATAAATTGTGCGATTTGAATTCAAGAACAGGCTATGTCGTGGGCGACTTACAATGCATTTTGGGACTGGAGTGGCCTTGTTCTTGGTTGCTTTAGCTTGCTGAGAAACCCAGGAGTCGATTGGGATCGTTCAAAGGTCTTGAGGATGCCTCTAAGTGCAAATTCGATCTCACACTTTTCTTTCTTTTTTTCAAATCGAGTTCTTGCTCTCACGCCTGTTTCTAACTTCTTTTTAGGTCTGGCCTCGTTCTATATGTATTAGTGAAGGTTTTAGGGTTGCAAAACTGGTCCAAATCTTTCTTCTTCAATGATTTTTGATTTGATTTGATTCACTTTTAAGATCTTTCCAAACATGGCTTTTTTCAATCTTTTTGTGCACACTATGCATTTACACGAGTTTGAATGATTGGTATCTGTAATTTAAGACCTGAAACAATCACCAAATCTTTAGTTTTCAATGTTTTTTATTTTATTTGATTTATTTTGATTTAAATCAAATTAATTCAAATAAAAATAAAAATAAAAAATAAAAATAAGATATGGACAAGTGGCAAAGGCTAGATCTCGTGATCTATGTTTCCAACTCAGAACAAGTGAAAAAGATTGGGCCCATTTGGCAAAAATTTTGTAGTTTTAGAGATAGTTGACTTTTGGCAATTTTGCAAAAAAGGTCAACTTCATCAATGCACAACTTCCTCAATTTTGACTCTTTGGAGGTGTTCTTGGACTTTTAAAAAGCTTGAGATGTCCTCTAATAAACCCTTTTGGTATCATCTCAATTTGATATTCCAAGCTCATGTATGAAGCTTTGACAAAAATGTGTTTTTGTTGACTTTTCAAAATGACCTATAATGTCCAAATTCATAACTTCTTGTGAGTGCATATTTTGAACTTGGGAGATGAATATGGATTGTAGGGCATTTAATCCTCTTCAAAATGAGCTTTGGATGGGTCATTTATCATAAAGTATGAGAAAGTTATGCTTGGTCAAAGTTGAGTTGACTTTTCCTACAAAACCCTAATTTGGCAACTTTTGGTTCTTGAGGAATTATGAGCAATCCTTGATGAATCATGATCAACCCTTGATCAAATGATGAAATATCCTTAAAAATGAGGATGTTGACCAAAAGTCTTGAAGTTTGACTGCATGTAGGTCACAGTTGACTTTTGCCCTACCACAGTCGACTTTTGGACCTTTGAGCAATTGACTGAGCAAATTTCCTCTGCAAGGCTTGAAACTTGACATGGATGATCTTGAGAACATATTAGGACAAAGTTGAGAATTTTGGGTCCCTTGGACTCAAGTATATTGATGCAACATGAAACCCTAATTTGAGGTAGACTGCCTTAGGAGAGAGCTTGTCTGGCCAACCCTTGGACTACCTTGAGCAACTTGGGGATCTTTCTTGAAATGTTTTGAGAAATATGGGAGGGAAAATTTTGGGGTACAACAAACACGAAGAATCACCCCAAAAAGATTCAAATCTCAATGATCTACCAAAAGAATGGAGAACTCATAGAGATCATCATATCAATAAAGTAATTGGTGATCTAAGTCAAGATGTGACAACAAGATTAAATCTCAAAGATGCTTGCCTAAACATGGCGTTTGTATCTCAAATTGAACCTTCCAAAGTTGATGAAGCCTTAGGCGATGACCAATGGATTATCTCTATGCAAGAAGAATTGAATCAATTTTAAAGGAATCAAGTTTGGGAACTTGTCCCAAGGCCAAGTAACAAACACATTATTGGAACAAGATGGGTGTTTAAAAACAAACTTGACGAGAATGGAATAATTGTTCGTAAAAAAGCAAATTTGGTAGCACAAGGATATAATCAAGAAGAAGGAATAGATTTTGAAGAAACTTTCGCTCTGGTTGCAAGGTTAGAAGCTATTTGTCTCTTACTTGTCTATGCTTGTTCATTAAATTTTCAGCTTTTCCAAATGGATGTCAAAAGCGCATTCTTGAATGGATATATCACTGAAGAAGTATACTTTAAGAAACCCCAGGGGTTCGAAGATTTCAAGAATCCATCTCATATATTTAAATTGAGAAAAGCTCTCTATGGATTGAAACAAGCACCAAGGGCATGGTATGATCGTTTAAGCAACTTCTTATGCGAAAAAGGTTTTGAAAAGGGAAAAGTTGACAAGACTCTGTTTATCAAGAAATTCAAAGATGACACCTTGCTAGCTCAAGTCTATGTTGATGATATCATTTTCGGTTCTTCAAATCAAGAAATGTGTGAAGAATTTTCAGCAATGATGCAAGGAGAATTTGAAATGTCCATGATGGGTAAAATGAACTATTTTCTTGGACTTTAAATCAAACAACTAAAAGATGGCATCTTCATCAACCAATCCAAATATTTCAAGGAACTCTTGAAAAGATTCGACATGGATAACTGTAAGGAAATGTCTACACCAATGGGTTCCGGATCATATGTTGATCAAGATGAATTAGGTGTTTCCATCGACATTATAAAGTATCGAGGTATGATTGGCTCCTTATTGTATTTGACAGCAAGCCGCCCTGAAATTATGTTTAGTGTTTGTCTCTGTGCTCGCTTTCAAGCTAATCCAAAGGAATCTCATCTCATGGTGGTAAAGAGGATCATGAAGTATCTCAAAGGAACAACAAATGTCGAACTATGGTATCCTAAAGGTAGTGTTTGCAACTTAGTTAGTTATTCTGACACAGATTATGCAGGTTGTAAAACTGATAGAAAAAGCACAAGTGGTACCTGTCACATCCTTGGTAATGCATTAGTATCATGGGCCTGCAAGAAACAAGCATGTGTTGCTCTTAGCACGGCCGAAGCTGAATATGTTGCAGCGGGTAGTAGTTGCGCTCAAATTTTGTGGCTCAAACAACAACTTCGTGACAACGTACTCGATCTATGATGAATTCCTCTACGGTGCGACATTACAAGTGCAATAAAAATTAAGAAGAATCCCGTCATGCATTCAAGAACTAAACACATAGACATACGACATCATTTCCTCTGTGATCATGTACTTCAAGGAGATGTTGAGGTAACCTTTGTAGATACTCATAATCAGCTTGCGGATATCTTCACTAAACCTTTGGCAAGAGAACCGTTCTACAAGATTCGACGAGAGCTTGGCATACTTGACGAACATGACATATAAGGTGTCTTCTATCCTTGTTATGATTTTATATATATGTTTTAAATATGCTATATGTGAATATATGTTAAGTGGTATTTAATTTTTAAGAAAAATTTGGTTTTGGTCATTTTTGGTTGATGCAAATCGATTGCACAAAGAGTGTAAATCGATTGCTCACTGATTATTTTTAATTCTGACCTTTCTATTTCAAGTGCAAATCGATTGCACCATAAATGCAAATCGATTGCACTCTGTGCGTTTCAGTTTTATTTTGGTTCTGTTTTATGTGCAAATTGATTGCACCTGAATGCAAATCGATTGCACGTACTGTAACTTGCTTTTATGATAGAAAATTATGTTGGTCAGAATTCCTCTCTCTCATATTCCCAAGCCAAATAAACTTTATTACAACCCACTCATTTCCTATCTACTCAAATCATATCCAAATCTCAGCTCTGAAACACCTTTCTCTCTTACAAAACCTAAAATACTCAAAACCCTAAACTCCATACCCATGGCTTCAAGAAAAAAAAGAAAGGTGTCAGCTTCAGAAAAAGGGAAGAAAAAGGTTGATTCATCATCTAATCCATTGCTTTCATCTCTCACCGAAGAACAAGAAGCCAGATTCACAATGGACTTTCAAAGGAAAATAGTATCCAATCCTAAATATGGTATGCTATCATCCTTTCCACAAGAATGCTTCTCTTTTCAAAATGATTTAGCTGTTTATGGTCTAGAACCATTAATTTCGTTGTTCGGTCCATATTACCCGGATTTGGTAAGAATGTTTTTCAGCAATCTAACTCCTCAAAAAGGAAAAATGGTGACATATATGCTGGGTACTCATATCTCTCTAACTCCTCAGATTGTTGGTGAGATTCTTCATATTCCTTACACTGGAAGTTCCTTGTATGACCCTGAAAATGAGATATGGGATGACTACCGGAAAAAGGATTTCTTTTACAGCATTGGGAGGTTAAGTGAAGCTGAATTCCGCGCCAAACGGATTCGTGGTCTAGGCGGAGTAATTCCATCCAGAGACTCCTAGAGTGCAGGTAACTTCTATATAGATGATCGCCTATTTCATTACTTTATGGTCTATATTATGTTTCCAAGGGCTGGAAACCACTGCATTGTGACCGACCTAGAGATGCAGTTGATTTATGCAAGAAAGAAAGGAATAAGTGTTAATTGGGCAAGACTTATAATGGTGCATATGGTGAGAGTCGATGCAAAATCTAAATTTCTTCCATATGCTTATTTTGTTACTTTAATTATGGAGGAATTTGGAGTGGATTTTGCTGGGTTTGAAAAAGTGCATATGGATCCAAATCTGAATAAGATTTCCATCAAGAATGTTGACTCCAGAATGGGCGTGCATTACAATCCAGAAATAAAAACTATCACTTACATTGGTGAAGATGTTGTTGGAGATGAAGGGAACTACCAACAATTCAAAGGAAGTGAAGTTGTGCCTCCTCCACCTACTGCTCCCTCTGGTCCAAGCAATCAAGAGCTTATGGATTACATGTCTCAACAATTTGCTTCCATGAACACCAACATCAACAACCAGTGGAATGCGATCAATGATTCTACTACAACCCGGATTAATGACTTCCGCACAGATGTGAATCAACAATTTTCATACCTTTACTCTCATCTTCATATTCCACCATATGATCCAAATAATACAGCTGCACCTTGTAACGCCCGTAATTTAATTAATTATTTAATTAAATTATTTTTGGAATATTTGTGAAGTTGTATTATAATTAATTGGATTTAATTATTTTATTAAGTGGAGAAATAATATTAGAGATATAATATTATATGGTGAAATAATATTAGAAGTATAATTTTATTTGATGTGGGCTTGTTTTGAAAAGAATAGAAGTAATAAGGGGGTGTATTGGTTTTAAGCCCAATAAGGAGTAAATAGAATAATAGGGTTATTTTATTGTTGTTGGAATAGAATAGAAAGAAGAAGCAGTAGAAGAATAAGGATTGAGAAAGAACGTGCAAGCTGCTGGAAAAAGTGGAAAACGGCAAGCACGAGAATTCAACCGGAAATTGTAGAGAGACCTTCAATCCAAGGTAAGGGTGGGGTTCTAACTCTATAATTGAGTTTATGATGATTGATATGTGGGGTTAGAGGTGATTGTTGTCTTGTTCTTGAATTGGAAATACATGATTGTTGTATGATGAGAATTGATGAATTTTAGATAAATATTGATGTCATGGTGTTGTTTGATTGATGTAGAATTATAATATAATTATGGGTGATGAATTGTCATGATTAGATTAAGTTTTAAGGCTTTAATTATGGAACCATAGTGAGATGCAGAGAAGGAAAAACGCATAATTATTGCAGTGATGAAAAACACAGAATTACGCTGGAACGATACCAGGTGTTACTGTATTAGAATGATGAATTAATTTGGAGAATAGAATTTGTCAATATTGTTCTTAGTTAGGTCGATATCAGGCAAAGAATTAGAACAGTAGGATGAATATAAAATAATAGTTCTGATGTTAGATGTAGGTTGTTAGAAGTTACGTGGCTTAGTGAAAGGTAGAAAATCTAATGTTAGAAGTTGCGTTGAATCATTGAGAAGTAACAGTTCTGATGTTAGAAGTTGCATGGGTTAGAAGTTATGTTGTCAGAGGACTGTGTCATCAGAAGTTGCATTAATCAGAATTTGTATTAGTTAGAAGATGGGGTTAGTCAGAAGCTGTGATGATCAGAAGTTATATCTGGTCAGAGGTTGGGTTAGTCAGAAGCTGTGACAATAAGAAGTTGCATCTGATCAGAGGTTGAGTTAGTCAGAAGTTGCATTAGTCATAAGTTATAGTAGTCAGAAGATTGTTTTGCCCAGAGGCTATGTCATTAGAAGATATGTTATTAGAAATGGTGTTGGTTAGAGGTTGCATGGTCAGAAGTTATGTTATTAGAAATGGTGTTGGTTAGAGGTTGCGTGGTCAGAAGCTGGGTTGGCCTTTACGTTGTTTTCGAACAGAACGATGAACGTTAGATGCTTAGAAGCTGTTGTTTGAGCTATAACACTGGGATAATGTCGGTCTTGACGTTAGAGTTACAGAATAACAGTGTTGATTTACTGTGGAAATTAAAATACAGCTGAGTTGTTGGTGAGAAGTTATTAATAATATTGTGTTGATGATTTATAATAAATAAATGATGTTTGATAAATTATTTTGATGATCTGAGATGTTGATTACTTGAGATGTTAATTTGAGATGTTTTTGAGATGTTAAATTGAGATCTTTTTGAGATGTTAATTTGAGATGTTTTTGGGATGTGAATTTGAGATGTTTTGAGATGATTTGAGATGTTGTTAACTTAGGTGTTATTATTACATTCATGGTTGTGTTGCATACATTGCATTTTTGAGATGGAGCTTATGCTCGTTGAGATGGTCTGTATTGGCGAATTTTGAGATGAAGGCTATGCCTTATTGATGCCTCTATTAATTGGCAAATTTTTGAGATGGGAGTTCTGCTCCAATGGTACCACATGCATTTGCATAGTATTGAGTCGCATTAGATGATTACATAAAAGCAGTGTATTTTGATGTTGATGAATGTGTATATACATTGTAATTATTGTAGATTATGAGATGAGAAGTGGTGATGTTATTGATCTAATTTAATATATTAATTATCATGTGCTTTATTATATTGTTAGATATCGCACCCTTTTTGTTTGAATGTTTCCCTTATGTTGGTAACGTGCAGGTAATCGAGAGTGAAGGTTGTATTCCTTCAATAGTTCGAGTCGGTGTCATTGCTCTGATATGTAACACTCGGGGGGATGAACGCTTGCTGTTTTTGATTATTAATTTTCAGTTGTTGAACTTTAAATTGATTATTATTAAATATGTGATGTTTCGAAGTTTCTGTTTTGTTGTTAGAGATGTTATTAAAAATTCCATTGCGTAGATGTTGAGTTATTTAATTATAGATGTTATGATGACGCTTCATCCGATGTTTTAAAAGTGTTATATATCCACGATGAATGCAATGAATTTTGATAGAAGAATTTGTGACGTCCCGATTCATCTGTATGATTGAATTTTATAACTCTGATTTATTTATTTAATTTACCGAGGTAGAATTGGGGTGTTACAAAGTTGGTATCAGAGCAAAAGGTTAGTCTGACCTTGCCGTCGAGTCTTAGTTGTCTAACAGTCGAGTATTGTTATTTGAGTTCTAATCATTGTTTATGTTGTAGTGAGAAGTTGAGATGGCTGGAAGGAATGATGCTGCACTTGCTGCTGCTCTAGAAGCAATGGCTCATGCGATGGAAAATCAGCCGAATGCTGACGGGAATGCTGGATCTCGTAGCTTGGCGACTTTCCAGAGAGAGAATCCACCTACGTTCAAGGGAAAGTATGATCCTGGAGGAGTATTGGAGTGGTTGAAAGAGATTGAGAGAATCTTTCGCATGACGGACTGCACTCCAGCGCAGAAGGTTCGTTATGGGACTCATATGCTAGTAGTCGAGGCTGATGACTGGTGGCTAGAGACTTGTCAAAGATTGGAAGCTGCGGGTGAGAATGTCACTTGGGCTGTGTTCCGTAGGGAGTTTTTGTGAAAGTATTTCCCTGAAGATGTCCGTGGTAAGAAGGAAATTGAGTTCCTTGAGCTAAAGCAAGGAAGTATGTCTGTTGTTGAGTATGCTGCCAAGTTTGCTGAGTTGGTTAAGTTTTATCCGCATTACGCTGAGGAAAATGCTGAGTTTTCAAAGTGTATTAAATTTGAGAACGGGTTGCGCCCGGAGATTAAGAAAGCAGTTGGATATAAGAAAATTTGTGTCTTTGCTAATTTGGTTGATAGTTGCAGGATTTACGAAGAGGACAATAATTCTCATTACAAGATTATCAGTGAGAAGAGAGGTAAGCACCAACAGGATCGTGGTAAGCCTTATGATACCCCAGCTGGTAAAGGTAAATAGAGAGTTGCTCATGGTCAGAGGACTAGTGGGGGAGATGCTCCTGCTGGTGTGATTTGCTTTAAGTGTGGGAAATTTGGGCACAAGAGTAATGTGTGCACTGCTGAAGTGAAGAGGTGTTTCCGTTGTGGTAAGAACAGACATGTTGTATCTGAGTGTGAGCATAAAGATGTGGTTTGTTTCAACTGTAGAGAAGAAGGGCACATTGGCAGCCAGTGTCTGAAACCGAAGAGGGCTCAGTCAAGTGGTAAAGTGTTTGCTTTGGTTGAGGATCAGACAGCTGTTGAGGACAGACTTATTAGAGGTATATGTTTCATTAATAGTACTCCTTTAATCACTATTATTGATACTAGTGCTACACATTGTTTTATTGCTGCTGATTATGTTGAAAGATTAGGTCTTATGTTGTCTTCTTTGGATTAAGAAATGGTCGTCGATACTCCAGCCAAGGGGTCGATGACTACTTCTTTTGTGTGTTTGAAATGTCCCTTGTCGATCTTCGACAGAGACTTTATTGTTGATTTGGTTTGTTTACCGTTAAGAGGGTTGGATGTGATTTTGGGTATGAACTGGTTAGAGCATAACTGTGTTCATATTAGCTGTTATGACAAGTCGGTGAAGTTTTCTACTCCTGAAGAAGAGGAAGATGGTATGTTGTCTGCTAGACAGTTGAGGAAGTTGATGTAAGTGGAAGCACATATGTTTTCGTTGATAGCGTCTCTATCTGTAGAGACTCAAGCTATAATTGAGGAATTTCAGGTGGTGTGTGAATTTCCTGAATTTTTCCCTGACGAGATTCCTGATGTACCGCCAGAGAGGGAAGTTGAATTTGCAATTGATCCTGTACCTGGTACCAGACCTATGTCTATGGCACCATACAAGATGTCTGCATCTGAATTATCTGAGTTGAAGAAGCAATTGGAAGAGTTACTTGAGAAGAATTTTGTAAGACCAAGTGTATCGCCGTGGGATGCTTCAGTGTTGTTAGTAAAGAAGAAAGATGGAAGTATGAGGCTTTGTGTTGATTATAGACAGCTGAATAAGGTGACAATTAAGAACAAGTATCCGCTTCCAAGAATAGATGACTTAATGGACCAATTGGTGGATACTCGTGTGTTTAGTAAGATTGATCTGAGGTCGGGTTACCATCAGATTAAAGTGAAGGATAAAGATATTCAGAAGACGGATTTCAGAACACGTTATGGACATTACGAGTATTCGGTGATGCCTTTCGGTGTTACTAATGCGCCGGGAGTATTCATGGAATATATGAATCATATCTTTCACACTTATTTGGATCGGTTCGTAGTGGTGTTCATTGATGATATTTTGATTTACTCTAAGTCAGAAGAAGAGCGTGCTGAACATTTAAGAGTAGTATTGCAGATTTTGAAAGAGAAAGAGTTGTATGTAAAGCTGTCCAAGTGTGAATTCTGGTTAAAAGAGGTTAGTTTTCTTGGTTATGTGATTTCAGGTAGTGGCATTGTTGTAGATCCATCGAAGGTTGATGTTGTGTTGCAATGGGAAACTCCATAGTCAGCTACTGAGATTAGAAGCTTCTTGGGATTAGCTGGTTATTATAGAAGGTTTATCGAAGGATATTCTAAGTTGTCACTTTCATTGACTAAGTTGACTTGTAAAGATGGAGCTTTTGTGTGGGATGTTCAGTGCGAATAAAGTTTTACAGAATTGAAGAAGAGGTTGACGTCGGCTCCAATTTTGACGTTGCCTAATCCACGAGAGCCTTTTATGGTGTATTGTGATGCTTCTAAGATGGGTTTAGGAGGTATGCTTATGCAGAATGGTAAAGTAGTTGCTTATGCGTCAAGGCAGTTAAGGACCCATGAGAAGAACTATCCTACGCATGATTTAGAGCTTGCTGCAGTTGTTTTTGCACTGAATATTTGGAGGCATTATCTTTATGGTTCTAGATTTGAAGTGTTTAGTGACCATAAGAGCTTAAAGTATTTATTTGATCATAAGGAGTTGAATATGAGGCAACGAAGATGGTTGGAATTGTTAAAGGATTATGATTTTGGTTTGAATTATCATCTAGGAAAAGCGAATGTGGTAGATGATGCATTGAGTCGAAATACCTTACATATGTCAGCAATGATGATTAAAGAGTTGGAATTAATTGAGCAGTTCAGAGATATGAGCTTAGTTTGCAAGGTTACGCTGCAGAGTGTTAGGTTGGGTATGTTGAAGATTAATAATGAATTTTTAGACAGTATTAGAGAAGCTCAGGAGTTAGATGTGAAACTGGCAGATTTGATGGTTGGGATTGATCAATCTGAGAATAATGATTTTAAGCTAGATGAGCAAGGTGTGTTAAGATTTTGTAACCGGATTTGTATTCCTGATGATGCTGAGATGAAGAAAGTGATACTTGAAGAGAGCCATATAAGTAAGTTGAGTATTCATCCAGGAGCTACAAAGATGTATCAAGATTTGAAAGGTTTGTTTTGGTGGCCTGGAATGAAGTGTGATATGGCTCAGTTTGTGTATGCATGTTTGACTTTTCAGAAGTCGAAAGTTGAACATCAGAAGCCTGCAGGACTGATGCAACCGTTGGAAGTTCCAGAATGGAAATGGGATAGCATTTCAATGGACTTTGTGACAGGGTTGCCTAATACTTTAATAGGACATGATTCAATTTGGGTGATTGTTGATAGGCTTATGAAGTCAGCTCATTTTATTCCTATTAACATCAGTTTTCCAGTGTCGAAGTTGGCTGAGATTTACACTAGTGTGATTGTGAAGTTGCATGGTGTTCCTTTGTGCATTGTGTTAGATAGAGATCCAAGATTTACTTCTGATTTTTGGAAGAGTTTGCAAGAAGCGTTGGGTTCTAAGTTGAGATTGAGTTCAGCGTATCATCCTCAGACAGATGGTCAGACTGAACGGACGATTCAATCGTTGGAAGATTTGCTGAGGGCATGTGTTCTTGAGCAGGGAGGTTCGTGGGATACTTATCTTCCGTTGATAGAGTTCACGTATAATAACAATTATCATTCCAGTATTGGGATGGAACCTTTTGAAGCATAGTATGGTCGAAGATGTAGAACTCCGTTATGTTGGCATGAATCTGGTGAAAGTGTAGTACTTGGACCTGAACTTGTTCGTGAGGCTACAGAGAATGTGAAGTTGATTCGAGAAAAGATGAAAGCTTCACAAAGTAGACAGAAGAGTTATCATGACAAGCGAAGGAAGGATTTAGAATTTCAAGCTGGTGATCATGTGTTTTTGAGAGTTACACCTGTCACTGGTGTTGGGCGTGCGTTGAAGTCTAAGAAGCTCACTTCTCATTTTATTGGACCGTATCAGATTTCAGAGAGAGTGGGGAATGTTGCTTATAGAGTGGCTTTACCTCCTAATCTTTCGAATTTTCATGATGTGTTTCATGTGTCGTAACTTCGGAAGTATATTTCAGATCCATCTCATGTGATTCATATGGATGATGTGCAAGTACGGGATAATCTTACCGTGGAGACGATGCCTGTACAGATCGTGGATCGTGAAATGAAGACTCTGAGGGGAAAAGAGATTGCCTTGGTTAAAGTGGTTTGGCTAGGAGTTGCTGGTGAAAGCATGACTTGGGAGTTGGAGAGCAAGATGCGATACTCCTATCCTGAATTGTTTTATTGAGGTAAATTTTCGAGGACGAAAATATTCTAAGTGGGGGAGAGTTATAACGCCCGTAATTTAATTAATTATTTAATTAAATTATTTTTGGAATATTTGTGAAGTTGTATTATAATTAATCGGATTTAATTATTTTATTAAGTGGAGAAATAATATTAGAGATATAATATTATGTGGTGAAGTAATATTAGAAGTATAATATTATTTGATGTGGGCTTGTTTTTAAAGGAATAGAAGTAATAAGGGGGTGTATTGGTTTTAAGCCCAATAAGGAGTAAATAGAATAATAGGGTTATTTTATTGTTGTTGGAATATAATAGAAAGAAGAAGCAGTAGAAGAATAAGGATTGAGAAAGAACGTGCAAGCTGTTGGAAAAAGTGGAAAACGAAAAGCACGAGAATTCAACCGGAAATTGTAGAGCGGACTTCAATCCAAGGTAAGGGTGGGGTTCTAACTCTATAATTGGGTTTATGATGATTGATATGTGGGGTTAGAGGTTATTGTTTTCTTGTTCTTGAATTGGAAATACATGATTGTTGTATGATGAGAATTGATGAATTTTAGATGAATATTGATGTCATGATGTTGTTTGATTGATGTAGAATTATAAGGTAATTATGGGTGATGAATTGTCATGATTAGATTAAGTTTTAAGGCTTTAATTATGGAACCATAGTGAGATGCAGAGAAGGAAAAACGCAGAATTATTGCCGTGATGAAAAACACAGAATTACGCTGGAAAGATACCAGGTGTTGCTGTATTAGAATGATGAATTAATTTGGAGAATATAATTTTTTAATATTGTTCTTAGTTAGGTCGATATAAGGCAAAGAATTAGAACAATAGGATGAATAGAAAATAACAGTTCTGATGTTAGACGTAGGTTGTTAAAAGTTGCGTGGCTTAGTGAAAGGTAGAAAGATGTTAGAAGTTGCGTTGAATCATTGGGAAGTAACAGTTATAATGTTAGAAGTTGCATGGGTTAGAAGCTATGTTGTCAGAGGACTGTGTCATCAGAAGTTGCATTAGTCAGAATTTGTATTAGTCAGAAGATGAGGTTAGTCAGAAGCTGTGATGATCAGAAGTTGTATCTGGTCAGAGGTTGGGTTAGTCAGAAGTTGTGACGATCAGAAGTTGCATCTGATCATAGGTTGGGTTAGTCAGGAGTTGCATTAGTCATAAGTTATAGTAGTCATAAGATTGTGTCGCCCAGAGGTTGTGTCATTAGAAGTTGTGTTATTAGAAATGGTGGTGGTTAGAGGTTGCGTGGTCAGAAGCTGTGTTATTAGAAATGGTGTTGGTTAGAGGTTGCATGGTCAGAAGTTGGGTTGGCCTTTACATTGTTTTCGAACAGAACGATGAACGTTAGATGCTTAGAAGCTGTTGTTTGAGCTATAACAGTAGGATAGTGTCGGTCTTGACATTAGAGTTACAGAATGACAGTGTTGATTTACTGTGGAAATTAAAATACAGTTGAGTTGTTGGTGAGAAGTTATTAATAATATTGTGTTGATGATTTATAATAAATAAATGATGTTTGATAAATTATTTTGATGATCTGAGATGTTGATTACTTGAGATGTTAATTTGAGATGTTTTTTAGATGTTAAATTGAGATGTTAATTTGAGAAGTTGTTGGGATGTTAATTTGAGATGATTTGAGATGTTGTTAACTTGGGTATTATTATTACATTCATGGATGTGTCGCATACATTGAATTTTTGAGATGGAGCTTATGCTCGTTGAGATGGCCTGTATTGGAGAATTTTGAGATGGAGGCTATGCCTTTTTGATGCCTCTGTTAATTGGAAAAAATTTGAGATGGGAGTTCTGCTCCAATGGTACCACATGCATTTGCATAGTATTGAGTCGCATTAGATGATTGCATAAAGCAGTGTATTTTGATGTTGATGAATGTGTATATACGTTGTAATTATTGTAGATTATGAGATGAGAAGTGGTGATGTTGTTGATCTAATTTAATATATTAATTATCATGCGCTTTATTATATTGTTAGATATCTCACCCCTTATGTTTGAATGTTGACCTTATGTATGTAACGTGCAGGCAATCGAGAGTGAAGGTTGTATTCCTTCAATAGTTCAAGTCGGTGTTATTGCTCTGATATGTAACACTCAGGGGGATGAATGCTTGCTGTTTTTGATTGTTGATTTTCAATTGTTGAACTTTAAATTGATTATTATTAAATATGTGATGTTTCGAAGTTGCTGTTTTGTTGTTAGAGATGTTATTAAGAATTCCGCTGCGTAGATGTTGATTTATTTAATTATAGATGTTATGATGATGGTTCATCTGATGTTTTAAAAGTGTTATATATCCACGATGAATGCAATGAATTTTGATAGAAGAATTTATGACGTCCCAATTCGTCTGTATGATTGAATTTTATAACTCTGATTTATTTATTTAATTTTCTGGGGTAGAATTGGGGTGTTACACACCTCCTCAACACTACACAGAACCCCCTCTTCAACAACAATTTCTGAATCAAGGCTCTTGGTCCTATAACCACCAGAACATGCATCACCCTTGAAGTTCTGGCCAACTCTATTTTTTTGTTATGTCCTTGTCTTGTTATTCTTTGTTTTGTTTGTTAAATTTCTGTGTAATCGTTAAACAATTTGTGCTGCTTGTTTAATTAAAGTTTTCTCGATATATTGCTTTTATTTGTTTGTTTTGTGCATCTTTCCCTTCTTTTTTATAATGTCAAAGGGGTAGAAAGATGTGGTACTTTATGCTTGTATTTTTCCTTGTCTTAATTTTTTAAAAGGTACTCTCCAACCAAAATGAAGAAATACAAAGGATTTCAACCTTCTCATACATAGGGGGAGTTTTGCATCTTAGGGGGAGAAAAGCTCTTTTTGGAAACTACAACGCATAAAGCAAGATTGTTTGTCATCATCAAAAAGGGGGTGAATGTAAAATCAAGCTTCTCAAATGAACTTTTTTTTTATGAATACAAACCATGATTGACAAAGAAGGCAAAGATTTATGATCAAGCTCAAAGCATCTATGGACAAAATCTTCAGTTCAAGGCTCTTAACAATTTTCAAGGTATAATGATATTATTTACTTTGATCTTAAGATATAGATGCTCAATGGTGAATAATAAATGTTTTATAAATCATTACTCAAGTTTTTCAAAGTTAAAATTCATTTTTCACTTGAGTGCAATCGATTTGCATATTAGTGCAATCGATTGCATGCTTCAAATTTTTCAGATCGTTTGCTTATGTTTCTCAGTGCAATCGATTTATATTGCTTGTGCAATCGATTGCATACTTAAAATTTTCAAAATGTTTTCTTCTTTTTCTCATGCAATCGATTTACATTGCTTGTGCAATCGATTGCACTCACTTATTTTTTGCTACTGACTTTACATGCAATCGATTGACATTGCTTGTGCAATCGATTGCACACTTAAAACTTTTGAAAATATAGTTGTTGAAACCCTGTGAAATCGATTTACACAAAGGGTGCAATCGATTGCATGTTGCACGATTTTGAAAAACAGCAGCTTTTCACATGCCTGTTCATAATACCTTTTCATTGAAACCTTTCACTCAATCTTGGCATTTGTTCATGATTCATTTTCAGAACTTTATGATGTTTCAAAAGGGTGTTATGAACATATAAATATTCATTTTCAAAATCATTTTCAACACCTCTTCCAAATATATTTCCTGAATTTTCAAAATACAAACTCAAGCATTTCTTCACTTTCATACATAAGTTTTCTGCATATTTTCATACATTGTTAAACATAAAACTTTGAGCAAATATATCTTGAGTCATTGTACAATATTATTATTGGAAGAGAAGATCATACATTTTTGAATCACTCTAAGTGATCAATACTACTCAACTAACTCAAACTCAAATATTGATAGTAACTTACTTATTTTTCCAGGATTGTTGGAAATAAGTTTAAGTGTTTTTAAATCTTGTCTTTCCAGGATTGTTGGATACAAGTGTAGTCACTTTGATATGATTGTTCTCATTGTTGACATAGTGAAAATCCAAGAGGATTGTTCTTGGCTTTTTAGTAGTTCTTGTTAAAGTTTGCCACAATAAGGAAATCTCTTTCATGTTGAAAGGGGACTAGAGTACTCTCGGACTGTGAGGGGAACCAGGATATATCGCTCGTGTCTCTCTATTTTTCTGCACTTTAAGCTTTCCTAAACTCACCATTAACCATAAAAATAATATCCATCATCACTAAAACCAGAATTTTTTAAAAGTACCTAAGTCACCCCCCCCCCCCCCTCTTAGGCGCACTTCGTACTTACAACATGATGTTGTGCTGATTTTTCAACTTGCTGTCAACTTTCTCCAGGCGAAAATTTTGGTCGCTGGGTGATGCTAGGCGAGCTTTAGCGTGGGGAAAACGCTGTTTTTGGTCGTTAGGCGATCTTGGACAGTCAGAAATGCATATTCAGGGCCAAAAACATATTTTTTTGGGTATGGTTTTGGGTATTTTTTACCCCAACTCCATCAAACTTCATTCTTTGATAGGATTAGCTTAGAAAATAACATTGAAGCTTGCATACGGATGATCTGGAGGTGGATTACTCATCAATCAACGTTGACAAACTGGGAGATTTGTGGTTCATTTCTCTTCCTCTTTGTGTATTCTTTATGTGTTGAGTTTGTAAATGTATTTACTCTGAATTTATGTATATTTGTTGCCCATGGCGTTATATAAAACTTGCTTTATAAATCTTTGTCGATTGTTGTCTTGAATTTTTTCTCTGTGCTATGGATTTGAGTTGTTATAGACATATGTTGCTTAGATTCTTATCTAGGATGATTATCTATTAGTTTCTGAACTCTAGAGATAGATTTAGAGCTAACATTTACTTGGGTATCATAGCTTAATGCCTTTGTGTTGTTGTGCTACGCTGAGAGATCTTCAGTGCGATTACATAGTTTTCTTTTGTGTTATTGAGGAGGTAGAGAGATCATTTCCTTGGTGATACAGTCGGTCTCTCAATTTGGGTTAGAAATGACTTAGGTTGTGAGTGATACGTAGTGACATTGATGAGTATTGTTAGGTTGAATGCAACTGGTTGATAGATTTAAGTCTGTGATGAGTAGATTATATGCAGGCTTGATAAGTTATTCCTTAGTTTTTACTTTTGTTTACATTTATTTTGTTAAAAACATTTTCTTTACAAAACCCATTCAAATCCAAACTCATTAACAATAATTTGTCGAACCGCAATTCAATAACCAATTTCTGTGGAAACGATAAATTCCCAGATAAATATTTCCAAATTTTTTATTTCTAGTCGCTACACCGCTTCCAACATTTATTAACTTGAATAAAGTAACACACTATTATTCGTTTATATCAAGTTACTAGTAAAGTTATTTCCAATGATAACACGCAAAAATAACAAACTATGCAATTTATCAAACACTTGGTGTACGACCGAATTTTCATAACTTTCCTTTGAGTTGTGTTAATATAAAAAAACACTTATAATCAAGAGCGATTATAATAAAATCAACAACCAATTCAAAACAAAAACAACCACGGAAAAATTCTTACGAGTCGATCGTTTAATCAATATTATTTGACAAATTACTTAATGAAAACTAAAGCAAGTAAATCGATAAGAAAAAGAGACACGAGGATTTGTTTAGGAAGTTCACCAATCGTCCTCGCTATGGCTACTTCTCCCCCCAATTCCAATTTTGGAATTAGGATAAATTACTACTATGTAAAAATTCATTACAAGACAAGTGTTTCAAGAGCAACCCTACAAACCTTAACCATTTGTTGTTGATTCAACCCCTTCTCTTCTTTTGATCTTGAGTAAGACCAAGACACAATAGCTACCAATTTATTGAATCTTGCTACTCCTTTTGGTACCAAACTCCAAAGCTCTTTCGCGCATAATCAATTGTATCTATTGCACAAAATACACTTCAATTAGATTCGACATTTTAGCGCTGCTTCCTTGGTTACCAAACTCCAAAGGCTTTTCACTAGGCCACAAGCCTCTCTTGAATGTCTTACACAAAAACCCCCAAATATACCAAAGATCTTGGAGGATAAACCTGGAGTTTTTCCTGATGAAACCCCTTGCAAATATTAACCCAATATTCTCGGCTACACAAGAACCTAATTGGATGTTATCAAACCTCGACTAGATGGCACCCCAACAAAAGATGATTATGTGTGATTTATCAGTGTGTATGTATAGGTTGGAGTTGAAGGTGAAGTGCAAATCCAGTATGTGTTTATAGTTTCATCAAGTTGGAATGATGCATGAATGATGAATTTATAGCTGTGGAAATTTAGATGCAAAGAGGTAATTTTCAGAATTAAAAAGAATTGAAAATTTGACCCAATAAAACAGTATGTGTTGGTCTAAAATACATATGCGTTGACACATAAGTAAAAAAAAACTATATGTGCCAGCCTAAAAAGGCAGATGTATCGACCTATGCATGGCAGTAGCTTCTAACTTAAATATTGCAGTGGATGTGTCGGTGTGAAATTTGCATGTGTCGGCACATAAAATAAGAAAAACTGAAAGTTTTGAAAGTTACGGTATGTGTCGGCCTCTATAGATGCATATGTCGGCCTAAGACCCATATAAGCTATAGGCTTCATTTTTAAGTTTCATGTGTCGGCCTGAAACGCGTCTGTGCCGACACATGCAAGAAAAATTTATGCAGAAACTTATTTTTCAATGCTTTAGTCTATTTCAAAATTGATTTTAAGGATTCCTAAGACCTCTAAGGCAAAGGAGTGCCACAAGACATATAGATACCGTACAATATGTAGAAATGCTAAGTTTTCCTAGTTTTGACATCATGCAAAACATCTAATGGTGAAGTTCCACTCACACTTGCAACCATAAACTCAATTTCACCATTTTTGGACCTTCAAAGTTTCAATTGAAAAGGTACATACGAGTTACTTCTATGAACAAATTATTTACCACTCTCTTAGGCTTGATTCTCTTATTTAAAGCCCTCATTTACCTTGGATTTATTCATCGTATTTGTTATTTAATTTTACTTTGAATAGCTTGGTTTAACTGCGTTCTTGAGCAAAATTCTCTCTACTCAGAGCCAATCAATGGCTCTGAAGCAGAGAGACATAAACGATGATGTGAGTTAAATCTTAAACATGTTTTGTTTGAGCTTAAAACTCCAAGTTCATGATTCTACAAAAATCAACTCAAGGTTGAAGACGAAGTCGTTCGCGCGTTATTGAGGGAAATTCAAATCCTCTGGCCAATGAAACCTTTACACACATGATATCCGTTTGAATTTTATTTCTTTTTGTTTTTTAATTCATTTTATTTTCATTAACTTTTCTAATTTATTTTAAATAGCTCCTTTGACCTTTTTTACTCTAATTTTTTTTATAAATCACAAAAAAAATTCTATCACATATACTTTTTTCTTCGGATTTTAAAGGTCATATTTAGCATTTATTGCTATGTTCTTTCTATTTTTCTTTTTAATTTTCTTTTAACAAATAATTTACAATCATTTTGAAACATTTTTTTATTCCAACTTTTGAGATCGGATTACTTGTAATATTTTTGATTTTCTCTAATTTTTTGGATATTTATTTGATGTTTTTATGCATCTTTTGAATTTTCCATTTAAAAAAAAATTATAAAACTATTTTTAAATTTTTTTTTTATCATTTTTAATTAATTTTGGTTCTGACTTTTGTTGACCTTAATCTTATTTGGTAGATTAATGCTTCATCTTGTCCAATGATCTTTGAGTGATGCCTTGGTTGCATGCACTTTCATCATTTCAAACTTATCATTAAATGATTATTTGATCATTTTTGAAACTTTAGATTGATGATAAGTTTATCCCATTGTATCATGAAGAAGAGTGATTGAAAGTGATGATAGACAATCCATTGCCTTTATGCTTGATCATCTCTCCTTCTTCATCTCCTTCTTTTTACTTTTGTTTTGACTTGTGTTACATTTTTTTAGGAGGATGATTTTTGTATCATCTCTCTAACATGTATGACACATAATTACTATTGATCGGCCTCACAAAGGTGTGACTTCTATATAAGTCCAGTTATAATTGCTTAACATAGCGCTAAATTGTCCCAATTCGGTTGATTTTCCATTAACACTAACTATTGACATATTAATCATGCTAACATCTAACTTTACTTCTACGCTCTTTATATTAATGTCATTTACTTTATGTAATTTAATTTCCAAGTCATTTACATTCTTGTCATTTTAACTTGATGTCATTTATCTTTTTGCTCTTATTTTACTTTATTGCTTCAAAAGACCAAAAACATCTAATAAAATGGCTAAAATCCTAAAAAAACATGGATTTGGATCTTAAGGACTTTGTGTTACTATCCCTTGCTTGAGGAGTATTTTTGGACTTTGGACTTATACTTAGTGCTTCCCTTTGCTTGGAGTTGTATATAAGACTTTGAGATTCATCTGGACTTTTGATCTTCAAATCAATACTTTGCCTTATTCTTTGATCTTTGTGTGAAGACTTGGAATTCTCTTTGTGGCTTTGTGATTTTGATTTTCATCTGGATCTCATGGTATTCATTTGTGCTTGCTTATCTTGTGGCATAATCCAAAGGGAAAGGAATGCTTATTTTGACCAATGTCAAATGCTTGCTTCATCTTGTGGTTAGTTCACTTGGACACACAAAGGCTTTCTCTTGGGCTACCTTACAATGAGACATTTTATTTCATGTCATTTACTTTATGCTTTAGGATAATCTCTTCATATCCTACCCACTTCTTCAATTTTCAAAACTTCTTTCTTCAAACTTCAAACCTTTTCTTAATAAACCTTGACCTTGTCAAGTGACCCCGAAAATATTTTTTCCTTAATAAATGCTAAAACACTTAAGCATAATCAAACTCTTTTAAAAACCTCTAAAAAATACAAACCTCGTCAAATTTCTTTTCGTGCCTTTGTGCATTTTTCTTTTAATTTTTTTTTCAAAGATTGGATGTTAGTCTATTCTAGTAGTGATGTAAACCATTATACTTATACAAGATGTTGTGAAGTGATTGACATTTTCCACTTGAATGTTGAGACACGCTTGTTTGGAAAATCCAAGTAAAGTTCTCCATATCAAGATGATCAAAATGCTCCTTCCTCATACTTGTGGGTAGTGAGTTTTATTTTCCACTCAAATACGATAAAATGTCTTTTCAACTTAAAATCAATTAACAAAATTTCGTGGTTATTTTTACCCCAAACTACAAGACTCTAATTTCCTTATTGCATTATGAAGATACGTAGGCATAGCCTCTCGAAGTCTTGACGAGTGAAAACATAATAAAAAACTTATTTTCTCATCTCCCCAATCATTTTGCAAACCCAATTTTATCATAAGACTTATTTTCAAGAGGTTCCTACGAAGTATCATAGACGCGAGGGGTGCTTATACCTTCCCTTTGCATAACCAACCCCCGTATTCAAAACTCTCTTTTTTTCGCGTTGGGTTTTCTCGATATTTTCCATTTCCTTTAGAAACAATAAAGTTTGATGGCGACTCTTGTTTTTTCGAGTTAAGTTAATCAATAGCTTATCTCAATTTTTCCTGCCGTGACACCATGCGAATGTGCTAGTAAAACTCTCATCCTAAGCAGGTTAAGCCTACATTGTTTGTCTGTGTTTATGTTATTGCTTGTTGCTTGTTATTTTTGCTTGTTTGTGCGTGCTTGGTGATCTCTGTGTGGTGAGAAAAATTCCTCTACCCAGACTGAGTGCACTTAAGTTAGGATTGTGGTATAGTCATGTGGACCTTCTTGGTGTAATATTTGTTTGGGAAACATGAGACTTCGCTCAGATGAGGCCACTTTAAAGGTACTAATATCTTACGAGTAAGTTGTAATGATGTTATTACTTTCAACCTGGGAGTCTGAGATTTTGAGAGACCTTTAGAACATTTTTAATACCTCTTGGGATTTTAGGACGTAGTGCGGTAACCTTTTCAAGTGTAGGTTTGGAATAGTTGATATTTGATACTACACTCAGATGAGGTTCTCTCGAGAATATTATTGGTCTGCGAGCAATCGTTAAACCGATAATATTCGAATATGGATTTATGATTATGGGAACTTTCTTAGAACCTGGTTACTATTCAAGACATCTAAAGCTATAGAACATACCTTGTGGGATGGTTGTTACCCTCTCCACCCGACTTCATGCTCGTGATGCTGAACCTTTGAACCTGCCGTATTTGTGATTGGGACATAATCATGCATTCATAAACATCTTTTTCACCTGGTTTTCAAGGAACTTAGGAACTTCATTTGCAAATGTAGCATGTAATATGGACTTTGAAAGGAGAAACACTTATAAGTTCTGTTTCAAGCGTCCTGAATTAAAAGAGTTGAGGAAGCTAGGATCTTTGGTGGATTGTCCTTTTGATTTTAAAGACCGGTATGGAAGAATTATGATTGTGGTGAATACTGATGTAGAAGACGGAGTTTTTGAAACCACGACCCATTTCTATAATTCTACATATATGTGTTCCACTTTCCCTGACAATAAGCTTGTGCCTACTTTGAAGGAGTATTCTTATTATATGAGATTGTCTGTATATCTGAATATGTGAGTTGTGTTGGAATATGTTAAATACATGTGAAATTCGGGTAGGTCAGAACTTCAGATGTCCTATGACATGTTGGGACATCTGATCTGACTTAAACAAATAGAAAAGGTATAAACATATAAAATAGTACTGAAAAGCATACACAACACACCAGAACTATTAACCCAGTTCAGAGCAACTCTCCTACTCTGGAGGCATACCAAGCCATGATCAAGTCCACTATGATAGTATCAATTCGAAGCTAAACTCCCTCGTCTACAACTTCTCACTTAATCATTACCCGTGCTATACTTTTACCTAAGACTCACCTAGGTATGAGGCCCTCCTCAAATCCCCTTCAATCACAGATAGCAATTGGACAACAACAATTTTTAACAAACAGGAAGACATGCTTCCATGATAATACCTAGCTAATACTCAAAGCTAAACTCACATGTTTACAACTTTTCTCCTAACTAAGAACAATAACTTGGAGTTGCTTTAAAGCTTCCTCCAAGAACAATACCCAACTCATTACCTACGGGTTTCTGAGTGAGAACATAGTGACCATCTCAAAACCCGAGTGGTTCACTTACACCAACTCTCCTAGAGAGTGGCGACAGACTCAGCCCTAATGACTACATGTGATCGGTGGATCTGGAACTGACTGTTTAACGCTGGTTCGCGAAATGTCGCGGAAGCAAGAGTCGCCACCGTCTTTTATTTTCTCCAAATGGAAAGGACAAAAGCACAGAAAAATTCCTTAAAGAGATTGCTCTCGGTTCGGGAGGTAGATTATAGAAAGGGAAGGTGTTAGCACCCTTTCTATCCATGGTTATCCATGGGCTCTTAGATACTTGCTCATTTGTGTTTTCAAAATGTTTGTTTGCTTTTCAATTGTGGGTTAAAAAAGTTTCTTTGAAAATTCCAGTTCGACTCGTACGTCAGAGTGTTTGAAAAATTGCTTTGAAAGCTTTTTGAAAATGTGTTGGTGTGAAAAGATGTTTTGATTTGTTTGAAGTTAGAGCAAGTATCCTTGAGAACCTACCTACCCTAAGGAATTCGTCTGTGTAGATGTCCTTTAAAGTAGTGCCATCCCACCATTGAGAGGTAGGTAGCACCACCGTTGGAGGTGTTCGGGTCAATTCGAGGTTCGGGACATGGTGATCACCAGAGCAATGGGAAGACACCTTAGAAGCTACCCTCATGCCAGGTTCCCGGATCATGAGGACTTACTAAGACATCCTCTACTCGACGATCACCTTTCGAGGCAAGGCAACAGTGAGGCGTACCCTAGGGGTGGTGTGTGATTTGTGTGTCATGTTCAGTTATTTTGTCTTATTCATGTCAAGGTGATCTAGGCGTTTGTTTTTATTTAGACATTCATTCTTGCATGCAATTATTAACAGTTAAAAAAGTTGCGGAAATTAAAGTTCCTAAACTATTACAAAGGCGCGGGTCCACATCGCCAAATTAAAATCCAGGACCCGATTTGACAAAAAATAAAGAACTAAAGTGCGAGAAATATAAAATGTCCGAGTTACATGGCTTTGGGAGAATTACATAAATATTTAAAAGAAACGAAATAAAACGCGCGAATTGAAATAAGATTGGAAACGAGGGCGTTGGACCCTTTTGAAGTTAAATTGGAATTAAAAATTAATTAATTATTTATTGAAATAAAAGAAGTGTTTTTTAGGTTTTTTTGCATTTATGAAATAAGAAAATTAAAATTAAAATTAAAAGAAACCCTAATTCTAAGTTATTTTTAATTATTTGAGAAAAATGTTAAAGTTTAACTTAATTTACTAAAGAATTTATGTACATGTTTATTTACAAAATAAATTAGTAATTAATAATAATAATAATGATGAGAGAATTATTTATTAAAAAAAATGATGAAAAAGTTAAAAACCCTAATTTCTACATATTTAATTTATTAAGAAAAATATTAAAGTTTTGAAACCTAAATTAATCTAATTAATTGTTTAAAGTTTATTTACAAAAATAATAATAGTGAAATTAATATTAATAAAATAAACATTTTTTTGATTTTTCTGTATTTTATATTTATTATGAAAATTATTTTATGGAATTAAAAGAAAACAATTAAAAGAATAAAAAGAATAAAAAGGAAAAACAAATAAAAATTAAAAATTGAGCAAACCATGGGGGGTGTCTGGCCCAAGGGGAGGTTTTTTGAAGTATTGACTCATGAGTACCGTGGTCTGCATTCTTTGGCCATTGGATTGAGTTTCATGCATAGGTTGTTCTACTTTGGCCAATTGGCTTTTGGCTTTTGGCCATTTGTGTTCTGGCTTCAACGTTCCATTAATCTCTGGCTTAATGTCTGCCTCGCCATGTATTGGTGTCATGTGTAAAATGTTCTGTTTTGGCCATTTGGCTTCTGGCCTTTTGGCCATTTGGCCTCAACGTTCCTTAATGAACCTGCATGGAATCCTGTCTAAATCTGCAGTGTTGAACCTCATGAACACATTAAATAAAATCATAAAAATTCAAATAAAACCAACATATTAATGTTTAGGCACAATATGGCATGTATGAATGATTATACCCTTTTGATCATGGAGATCAAATCAATCTTACCCTTACTGGAAGATTAGTGACCTGAATGCTTTTATGCCTTACTGGAAGATTAGGATCATGGAGATCAAGCCAGCCTTATCATTACTGAAGAAGTAGTGAGGTATTGGTTTATAACTGTGATGTCTTGCTTGTAGTGAGAGAGGGATTTGTAATAAGGATTTCAAGGTTTTAGGGTTCTTGAAAGAGTTTGATATTCTAACAGTGTTGTGGCAAGGTTTTTTTTCTCTCTTTTCCTCCTCTCTTTTTTTCTTTTCTTCTCCCCTTTTTCGTTTTTTGGTTTGTGTGACAAGAAGGTGATTATATAGTGGAAATTAGGGTAAAGCAAATGGGCTTTGAATGTGCAATTGGGCCTCCAATATTCACTTGAATTCGTCACTTTCCAGGCTAAATCGCAGGGACTTAAGTGCATTTTTTGAAGTTGAAATGTGAAAACAAAATGTAGCCGACATCGAGAACTAACTCCTGTCCGAAGATCGACTCAATCGGATAAACGGTGAATTAGTTATGAATTTTTGAAGTTTCAGCTCAGACAAACTTATTTTGGGCTCCAGTGTCGGCTCTGACACGTTCTTCAATAAAAAACTGGTATTGATCGGTGCATAATTTGGTCTCGACTTTTGAAGCAAAGTTGTAGATCTATGAGTCAGTGACCTTGTGTAAAAATATGAGTCCAATCCGATAAAAATTGACCGAGTTATGAATTTTCGAAGTTTCGGCCCAGATGAAATAATATTCAGCATTCAGGATTTTCAGCGTGTCACGCACTCTGAGCAAAAAACGAAGGCCTTTTGAATACCGTTTGAACTCAATTCCTTCTGTGAAAATGTAGTCAACTCAATTTGTGAAATTTTGGCACCGGAACCAGCTCGATACGATGAAAATCGACCAAGTTATGATTTTTTGAACATGACGCAAATAAACTTCTGTCACAAATTTTCTGCACGAAAATACTTGATAAATCCACATTTTTGAAGACCTTCTGATCAAAATTGGCTTCCAGCCGTGAGAGATGAAAACGTAGATAATGTTAAGACGGAATTTTGGCCACCGGAACGGGTTCAAAATGAGTCACGATCTTCAAGTTATGAATTTTTTAGCGCGTAAAAACTGCACTTTCAGCACATTTTTTCACCATATTTCTTCAAGAAAACTCGCACATTCGGATACCTTCTTTAAAGAATTATCTCTTGAGCCGAACCTGAATTTGAGAATATGTTATCAGAGATATCTTGGCGAAAGAATACCTGAATATGACGCGCCGGGTTGGACTTGTGAATTTTTCTTGGAATATTTTGAGAAATATGGGAGGGCAAATTTTGGGGTACAACAGTTGCCCCTGTTCAATCTTCTTAGACCTGAGGATGCAGATTGGCTGACGTGCCTTTCGTAATCCGAGGGTAGAAGATGATTGGACACTAGAGTGCCCAGAAATTTGCGCTCACATAGTAGCAATGATGATGAGGGAATGGGCTTATAGATGCCATTTGGATGTTGCTTGGATAGGATGATGGGCTTATAGATGCCATCTGGACGTTGATCGCGTAGGAGATTCCTTAGCGAGAACCTGCATACCTGCAAAACAGAAAAATGAGTACCTGACACGCCGCAGGAGCTGATTTTGGACGCTTGGTATAGATGTGTCCTGACTGGTTACAGGAGCTGGGTCTGGAGCTTCAAACGCTGATGAATGAACCAGGGATGGTTACTGCCTTAGCATGGATGGTAAGAGAATCCTGAATGATTTCAACCTCAACAACGCTCGTTGAGAAAATCTTGGTGAGAATTACCATCTTTGTAGTGTCAGGAAGAGAACCAAAGGACATTATAATCTTAAAGGGAGTCACCTCACTCACCGCTGGAGAGGGAACTATAGGAAATTATGATCTGAAAGGAGATATCACCTCACGCTCATGCCGGAGAGGAGAACATCTGAAGAAGGAATTACCACCTCACACGCCGCTGGAGAGGGGACCATAAGAGAATATCACCTCACGCTCATGCCGGAGAGGAGAACATCTGAAGAAGGAATTACCACCTCACACGCCGTTGGAGAGGGGACCATAATAGAATATCACCTCACGCTCATGCCGGAGAGGAGAACATCTGAAGAAGGAATTACCACCTCACACGCCGTTGGAGAGGGGACCATAATAGAATATCACCTCACGCTCATGCCGGAGAGGAGAACATCTGAAGAAGGAATTACCACCTCACACGCCGCTGGAGAGGGGACCGTAAGAGAATATCACCTCACGCTCATGCCGGAGAGGGGAACATCTGAAGAAGGAATTACCACCTCACACGCCGTTGGAGAGGGGACCATAAGAGAATATCACCTCACGCTCATGCCGGAGAGGGGAACATCTGAAGAAGGAATCACCACCTCACACGCCGTTGGAGAGGGGACCATAAGAGAATATCACCTCACGCTCATGCCGGAGAGGGGAACATCTGAAGAAGGAATCACCACCTCACACGCCGTTGGAGAGGGGACCATAAGAGAATATCACCTCACGCTCATGCCGGAGAGGGAAACATCTGAAGAAGGAATTACCACCTCACTCGCCGTTGGAGAGGGGACCATAAGAGAATATCACCTCACGCTCATGCCGGAGAGGGGAACATCTGAAGAAGGAATTACCACCTCACACGCCGTTGGAGAGGGGACCATAAGAGACTATCGCCTCACGCTCATGCCGGAGAGGGAAACATCTGAAGAAGGAATTACCACCTCACACGCCGTTGGAGAGGGGACCATAAGAGAACTTCTACTGAGTCTTTATCAGAAAAATCTGCTTGGAGTCGATTTAACTGGACTAGAGAAGTCCTTGAAATATGTTTGAGAATTTCAACTGCATCTTTCCTGAAAGGTAAAGGTCAGTTATATGCAATGCATGATATGGATCAAGCGATGATGTTCTCAATATGGATGCGATTTATATGATATGATGCGTACATGCATGCTGTAATGATGTATGTGATGATTCATGTATGTTTTTTGTCTAGGAAAATAAATCCTTGACGGGTGCCGGGAAGTCACATCCTGGGCTGATGTTGAGGAAGAGATTTTGCTTCCGCTGTGGATGATTGTTGCAAGAATACCGGTAGGAGAAGATAACTCCGTTGAGGAATAAACTTGGCAAATGGAATAATTCTGCGGGAGAAAAGATATTCTAGCGATCATGCTGGGGAGTGCTACTCTGTGGGGATAGCGATGCTTTGCTGCGTTGATGAAGATAACTCCGCTGGGGATACCGTTGATGAGTCATGCTGGGGGATATCCTTGTTATGCTGGAAGTGTTGATAGACTTTGCTGGGGGTAGGAAAGATATTTTGCCGAGGACGCTCTTTCCGTGGCTTTTGGCTGAGGATAACCCAGTTATATCCTGTTACGGAAATAACTCTTTAAATCAAGCCGGGACGACGCGTTTGTGCTCTGCGAGGGATAAGCTTCCAGAATCTACTGGGGATAAGCTTACTGCTTGGGGGTATGAACTCCAATTTTCCCGGGGAAACTGGATTGGACTTTCCTGGGAAAGTTTTGACTGCGGGGAAGTGATTCCTTTGAATGTTGATACGCCGCCGGGGAACAATATTTAGAGCAAGACTACCGGGGATGCTTGTTTAAGAGTGGTGTGCTGGGGGATGTTGAGATCTGCTGGAGGACACCTAACTTCCTTGAGATTTGATAACTCTGCTTGGAGGAGAATGCACTGACTGCTGACTCACTCTCTGGGGAATTAGGATGTACCGGTCATGTTTTTTAGCTGAACCTATCTTGGTACCTTGGAGGACCGACCAACTAGATTGTTTAGACGACTCATCATTGCCCCCTGTTTCTGAGGTGGGAGAGGAAGACCTGTGAGGTGCTGATAGTTGTTGATGGACAAACCTTCTTCTGGTAGGCAGATGACAAGATGTCAGGACATAGTCGTACGCTTTAATCCCTAACTTTTGCCTGGACCGCCCTTTCGGGTTTTCAGTCCACCGGGATACCCTTTTTTGCCCAAGCCGCCTTTTTAGGTTTTCGACTTGTCGGGTGTACAGGTTTTTCATTTCATCCCTTCATTTTGCCCGAACCCTTTTGGTTCGCCGGGAAACCCTTATTTTTGCCTAGGTATGTCAACCTAGCGGGTCTTTGATTTTGCGTAGTATTTTTCCGACTATGTCCATGCTCTCAGAATGTAGGGAGTTGCCCCTGTTAGAAGTGTTTTGTCATGCCGTCAGAAGGTGTTTGATCAGCCCAGATTCGTTGTTGAAATGCCCCAAGTGACTCAGGCGGAGATTTGCCCCAGGCTATTTGGCCTTTGAGAGATTCTCCGAATCTTGATTGGACTGCCCCAGATGATTGGACAATAGTCATGCCATGCCCCTTGATTGGAAGTGCTTCTGTTCACTAGGTGTTCATCGTGCGAATTTCCCTGCTGTTCAAACAAAAAGTCATATGCAAACAAAGTTATGTTAAAAAATGCAAAGCTTATGTCTGTCTTGAAGATTTTGAAAATGCATTCTTTTTCATAAAACAAGTGAATGTTTGTAAAAACATGATGTCAACTCGTTATTTTACCGTAAGCCTTCAGGAGTCAGGATACCTTTCGTAACAGTATGCTTTCGAACTATCCCATGCTTCAGCTAGGACTTTTAAGGGTTATATCGTGGCCTGGTTCACGGTTTAAGAAACAAAGGATAAAGGCTCAAAGTTTATTTGTACCCACCCGCTCTTCGTGATGTTCTCCAAACCTAAACTTAGTTGATCGTGCGTTAGACCTTGTTTGAGTCTTTGCTTTGATGTTCCAGTAACGGTTCAGATGTTGATAGCTTATTCTGACTAGGCAGTCATTTTTGCTTTGGTTGAGGGTTTCTGAGACCTCTTTCTTGATTTTTGTTATCCCTTTCTTTTTTGCCTGAACTGTTTCCTTTTTGGAATTACAGTCAGCGGGATGCCCCAGTTTCATAAGTCCCCTTTGTAGGTTTAGACTTTTTGGGCTTTTCGTTTATGAATTTTGATGATGACTGCCTGTCCTTTTGATTGTTCTGAACCATCACTGCCTTTCTTCGTTTTGTAAAGATCTCTTCGGTGCCATTCGTTATGCACTTGGATCAACTGAGAGAGCTACCCTGCCCCAGGTTATGATTAAGGGTTTTGATTTTCGAAAATAAAAACTCCTACTTCTTTGGCTCTGATGGGTTGACGAGGGATTATCATCCTTATAACTCCAGTGTTTAGGAATTGAAACAATGCCTGTACCTCACAAGCGGGGTCTGTTCAAAAGCATACTGTAGATCATGGTATCGTTTTCGTCATCCTCCCTCAAGAGGCTTAGGATTAAAGATCAAGAGTCGACATCAGAAAAAATATGAAAACAATTTGCATATAGTGAATGCGAATATATTGATTCAAAACAGACATAAGCGATGCATTAATGAAATAACAACGTTTGACATGAATAAATGTTTAGACAATCAAAGAAAAATGCAACTTGAACATTCGAATGAACAAAAGTTTTCTAGTTTGAATTAGTCACTTCAGATGGGAGATTCTCAGCAGAAGCATTTCATTTGGCCACCCGGCATGAACTCCAGCACCCTTCCGTCGATCAAGTCCTGGATCTTGTTCTTCAAGCTCCAACAGTCATTGGTGTCATGTCCAGGACTGTCAGAATGGTAGGCACATCTTTTATCAGGACACTCAAGAATGACGGGTCTGACAGCTTCATACGGCATACCTAACTTTTGAGCACGGATGCGGACCCATTTGTAGTAGGCTTCCATAGGTAGAGAAGTCTTTGGCCCTAGCTCTTGTGGGTCAGCTTTATGAACCTTCTCCCAAGCCTTGATGAACCTACGACGTAGCTCGTCACTATCCACCTGAAACTCGAAACTGATGTGAGGCACCAACATCTCATGGGTACAGCATCTGGGTTTTCAGTGTGTCTACCTCAGCTTGTAGACGTTTCAGCTGCTCGTCCTTGTCATCTTCGGGACTTTTTCTGATCAGATTCCCCATGAGGAGGGTCCTCAGCTCTTCTTGCCCCTTGGATAGACCTAGGAAGATTTCTCTGAACTGAGACTCTTGAACGTGAAGGTCCTGGTTATCTTGTTGTGAGGCCATTGCTGAAATAAACAGCGAGAAATGTAAGTGACCTGCAGAAGGGATACCTGTAATGCAATGATGTGTATGATATGCATGCAATGTTTTCAAGGACCTCGCGGGATAAACAAGAAAATTTGTTAGCATTTGGATCCGGTAGCTTGATTGAAAGAACTTCATATTTGTTGAGAGTCTTTCTTCCAAGGGTCAAAGGCTCACCATATCAAGTGGGTCATAGCCCCTGACAACCTTGGCTAGAGGAAAATAAATCCTCTTTGCCCCTGGCTAGACAATTGGTTCATCCTGACCTGCATCACAAGCCCTTGAGATCCTTGAAATGGGTTAGGATGTATGCAATGGTATGCAATGGTATGATGTCATGCTATGCATGGGGTGATGTAGGTAAACCATGTTATGAGTCCCAATTAAGGACTATAAACAGACCCTGCAAGAAATTCAGTATACTTTGTTATGAGTCCCAATTAAGGACTATAAACAAAACCTGCAAGAAACTTAGTACCCTGTTATGAGTCCTTGTTAAGGACTATAAACAACACCTGCAAGAAATTTGGTAAACCCTGTTATAAGTCCCAGTTAAGGACTATGAACAAAACCTGCAAGAAATTTAGTACCATGTTATGAGTCCCAATTAAGGACTATAAACAAAACCTGCGAGAAACAAGTGTCAGGTAACAAGCACGCAGATAGTCAAGTACGAAGGCACACAAGTCACACAAGAGAAACCCTTAGAGTTTAAGGCCAGCATGGGGTCTGGGTATTACCCTCTTGAAGTTGGTGGGTTCATACCTGTCCTATCAAAAGTAACCGGGTTCTTAGAGGATCCCAATATCATTGACTACCCTCAATCGGTCATAACTCCAGCGTCGCAATCTTTTCTTGCGGCCAGAACCATCACGAGAGTTTAGCCTCAATGGGCGTAGCATACTGCTACTGTTCTAATGGCCAAGTTGGGTCATTTAAGGTTCTAAGGTCTGTTGGTGCTTAATGACTCCTTGGAAGACCCATATTCTCCCCGTTTCAACACGAGGGATATCGGTACAGACCAAGGCGCCACACCAACGTAGCCACTGCTTCACCCATGTCGGTATACGCCGGACAGGTCCCTCACAGCTTATGCTACCTAAACAGGGTATCCCCAGATCCGGGTTAGGATCTATGTAACTCCGATACAACCCACAATAGTAAAGCAAGCAAAACAATACAAGTGAAAACACAGTTATGACTTAGCCCTAAGGTACACCTCACTTTATAAAGGGTCCCCAGCAGAGTCGCCAGTTCTGTGATCGGTGGATCTGGAACTGACTGTTTAACGCTGGTTCGCGAAATGTCGCGGAAGCAAGAGTCGCCACCGTCTTTTATTTTCTCCAAATGGAAAGGACAAAAGCACAGAAAAATTCCTTAAAGAGATTGCTCTCGGTTCGGGAGGTAGATTATAGAAAGGGAAGGTGTTAGCACCCTTTCTATCCATGGTTATCCATGGGCTCTTAGATACTTGCTCATTTGTGTTTTCAAAATGTTTGTTTGCTTTTCAATTGTGGGTTAAAAAAGTTTCTTTGAAAATTCCAGTTCGACTCGTACGTCAGAGTGTTTGAAAAATTGCTTTGAAAGCTTTTTGAAAATGTGTTGGTGTGAAAAGATGTTTTGATTTGTTTGAAGTTAGAGCAAGTATCCTTGAGAACCTACCTACCCTAAGGAATTCGTCTGTGTAGATGTCCTTTAAAGTAGTGCCATCCCACCATTGAGAGGTAGGTAGCACCACCGTTGGAGGTGTTCGGGTCAATTCGAGGTTCGGGACATGGTGATCACCAGAGCAATGGGAAGACACCTTAGAAGCTACCCTCATGCCAGGTTCCCGGATCATGAGGACTTACTAAGACATCCTCTACTCGACGATCACCTTTCGAGGCAAGGCAACAGTGAGGCGTACCCTAGGGGTGGTGTGTGATTTGTGTGTCATGTTCAGTTATTTTGTCTTATTCATGTCAAGGTGATCTAGGCGTTTGTTTTTATTTAGACATTCATTCTTGCATGCAATTATTAACAGTTAAAAAAGTTGCGGAAATTAAAGTTCCTAAACTATTACAAAGGCGCGGGTCCACATCGCCAAATTAAAATCCAGGACCCGATTTGACAAAAAATAAAGAACTAAAGTGCGAGAAATATAAAATGTCCGAGTTACATGGCTTTGGGAGAATTACATAAATATTTAAAAGAAACGAAATAAAACGCGCGAATTGAAATAAGATTGGAAACGAGGGCGTTGGACCCTTTTGAAGTTAAATTGGAATTAAAAATTAATTAATTATTTATTGAAATAAAAGAAGTGTTTTTTAGGTTTTTTTGCATTTATGAAATAAGAAAATTAAAATTAAAATTAAAAGAAACCCTAATTCTAAGTTATTTTTAATTATTTGAGAAAAATGTTAAAGTTTAACTTAATTTACTAAAGAATTTATGTACATGTTTATTTACAAAATAAATTAGTAATTAATAATAATAATAATGATGAGAGAATTATTTATTAAAAAAAATGATGAAAAAGTTAAAAACCCTAATTTCTACATATTTAATTTATTAAGAAAAATATTAAAGTTTTGAAACCTAAATTAATCTAATTAATTGTTTAAAGTTTATTTACAAAAATAATAATAGTGAAATTAATATTAATAAAATAAACATTTTTTTGATTTTTCTGTATTTTATATTTATTATGAAAATTATTTTATGGAATTAAAAGAAAACAATTAAAAGAATAAAAAGAATAAAAAGGAAAAACAAATAAAAATTAAAAATTGAGCAAACCATGGGGGGTGTCTGGCCCAAGGGGAGGTTTTTTGAAGTATTGACTCATGAGTACCGTGGTCTGCATTCTTTGGCCATTGGATTGAGTTTCATGCATAGGTTGTTCTACTTTGGCCAATTGGCTTTTGGCTTTTGGCCATTTGTGTTCTGGCTTCAACGTTCCATTAATCTCTGGCTTAATGTCTGCCTCGCCATGTATTGGTGTCATGTGTAAAATGTTCTGTTTTGGCCATTTGGCTTCTGGCCTTTTGGCCATTTGGCCTCAACGTTCCTTAATGAACCTGCATGGAATCCTGTCTAAATCTGCAGTGTTGAACCTCATGAACACATTAAATAAAATCATAAAAATTCAAATAAAACCAACATATTAATGTTTAGGCACAATATGGCATGTATGAATGATTATACCCTTTTGATCATGGAGATCAAATCAATCTTACCCTTACTGGAAGATTAGTGACCTGAATGCTTTTATGCCTTACTGGAAGATTAGGATCATGGAGATCAAGCCAGCCTTATCATTACTGAAGAAGTAGTGAGGTATTGGTTTATAACTGTGATGTCTTGCTTGTAGTGAGAGAGGGATTTGTAATAAGGATTTCAAGGTTTTAGGGTTCTTGAAAGAGTTTGATATTCTAACAGTGTTGTGGCAAGGTTTTTTTTCTCTCTTTTCCTCCTCTCTTTTTTTCTTTTCTTCTCCCCTTTTTCGTTTTTTGGTTTGTGTGACAAGAAGGTGATTATATAGTGGAAATTAGGGTAAAGCAAATGGGCTTTGAATGTGCAATTGGGCCTCCAATATTCACTTGAATTCGTCACTTTCCAGGCTAAATCGCAGGGACTTAAGTGCATTTTTTGAAGTTGAAATGTGAAAACAAAATGTAGCCGACATCGAGAACTAACTCCTGTCCGAAGATCGACTCAATCGGATAAACGGTGAATTAGTTATGAATTTTTGAAGTTTCAGCTCAGACAAACTTATTTTGGGCTCCAGTGTCGGCTCTGACACGTTCTTCAATAAAAAACTGGTATTGATCGGTGCATAATTTGGTCTCGACTTTTGAAGCAAAGTTGTAGATCTATGAGTCAGTGACCTTGTGTAAAAATATGAGTCCAATCCGATAAAAATTGACCGAGTTATGAATTTTCGAAGTTTCGGCCCAGATGAAATAATATTCAGCATTCAGGATTTTCAGCGTGTCACGCACTCTGAGCAAAAAACGAAGGCCTTTTGAATACCGTTTGAACTCAATTCCTTCTGTGAAAATGTAGTCAACTCAATTTGTGAAATTTTGGCACCGGAACCAGCTCGATACGATGAAAATCGACCAAGTTATGATTTTTTGAACATGACGCAAATAAACTTCTGTCACAAATTTTCTGCACGAAAATACTTGATAAATCCACATTTTTGAAGACCTTCTGATCAAAATTGGCTTCCAGCCGTGAGAGATGAAAACGTAGATAATGTTAAGACGGAATTTTGGCCACCGGAACGGGTTCAAAATGAGTCACGATCTTCAAGTTATGAATTTTTTAGCGCGTAAAAACTGCACTTTCAGCACATTTTTTCACCATATTTCTTCAAGAAAACTCGCACATTCGGATACCTTCTTTAAAGAATTATCTCTTGAGCCGAACCTGAATTTGAGAATATGTTATCAGAGATATCTTGGCGAAAGAATACCTGAATATGACGCGCCGGGTTGGACTTGTGAATTTTTCTTGGAATATTTTGAGAAATATGGGAGGGCAAATTTTGGGGTACAACACTACACCTTTATAATTCTCGGCCGGTACAAATCCTTGGTTATAATTCTTCCATTTATAACCTATCTCCCAACTGGATTTGGGCCTTTAATCACAACTCATCAGCTGTTATAATTCTGCAGAAGATTCTGCATAACAATAGTTCTTCAATTAAATCCTCCTAATTTATCTCCATAATTAGAAAGTGCATATTATTCAATATTCTTCTTGATTCTTCTTCAACCTATAAAATAGCGCCACATAGGATAATATAGTATCCTTAAAACATATTTTGTTTTTGTGAGTTAACAGAATATAACAGTTAGTTCAGCTCAGGCACGATGTCGTATGCTCCTTCATAGGACATCTAATCCAACATGTTTCTCCATATGATGAGAACTTCTCATCTGAACATGTCTCAACATAAGATATGACTTATTGCACACCTTGATCCTGTTAGCAAGTTAACACGTCATATCTAACATATTGTTGTTGTATTAGTTTTACCAAACATAATGCCAATCATAAAATTAGAGAATTAACAACATGATTATGTGAAGCGTGATGAATTCAATTGATGTATGTACGTTATACGTTACTTATTATTATATATTTCTATAATGATGTGAATTCTCACCCTTCTGTTGGAATGATGTTTTATACGACATCACTTAGGTACCGAAGATAGTGGTGCTTCTTGCGAGAATTAGTCAGAGAATATAGTTATTGTATTATCTGCTTATTAGGTTGTGAGTCATGCGTTGGTCATGTAACACAGGAAACGTTTGAACTCATGTTTGTTTTAAGAGATGTTTGTTATACTCTATTATTATTTATGTTGTATTTTGAGATTATGTGATGGTGGCCTTTAGTGCCTAATGTTTTAATACATTATTTCTATTTATGAGATTCAATTATTGGTATCATTTTGAAAGATAATTATTCTGCTGCGAGATGCATATGTGTTAGTGTATGGAACATGAATTTAAATGCGTGTTATGAGCATGAACGATGTATTTGTGTTGTTGTTGTAAATTACATGTGACACCCTCTTTGATATGCATGCTAATTACTCTGACTATACCGTATTATTTCTGCAGGGTTAAGGGGGTGTTACATTAGTGGTATCATAGCATGGTCGGATAGTTGGCCAAGTTATTAATGTGTTTATTTTCTTTTGTATTCGACATGTGTATATGACATAATTGATATTGTTTATTTGATGAGAATTGTTGGTTTATTGGAAATCTCAGGACAATGGTTGCATGAAGGAATGACGGTGCTATTGTTGAGGCATTGACAATGTTGGCCGGTGCGATTGGGCAACAACCGCACGTCAATGTTGGAAATAGAGATGATGATGAATTCCGTGCTTTGGGGAATGTTGTACCCCAAAATTTTCCCTCCCATTTCTTCAACATTTTCTCACCACAAGACCCTTGGAGATCAAGATCAAGTTAGGGTTTACTCTGCTCAAGACTCCTCCTTGCACTGTTGACCCAAATTAGGGTTTGAGTTTGCACAAAGATGTTTTGACCTAAAATGCCCAAAGTAACTTTCATGCTTCATGTTGGACTCACAAGTTTATCCATACCAAGTTTCAAGCTTTGATTCCAATCTTTGCCCAGTCAATTGGACAGTTGACCTAGAAATCAGCTGTATTGGGGAAAAAGTCAATTGTGGTCAATTGACAGTCAAACCTCATGATTTTTGACCCACATCAACATTATGAACTCATATGGACCATTTGATCAAGTTTGGATCACAATTCCACAAGAAATTTGATCAAAACACCAAAAGGGCAAAATGATCATTTTTAGGGTTTCGACTGCACAAAGGCAATTTTTGACTGTTTGACCTAGCCAATAGCAAACCAAGCTCACAAATGGACTCAAGGACTCAATGGCATTGTCTTGACATGTTCAACAAGTTCAAAAGATCCCAAATGCACAAGATTGACAGATGAATTTTCCAGTCAACTGATCAAGATTTAATTGTATACTGGAAAGTCAAACTTTGACTTTTTGGTCAAAATCAAGTACCAAGATTCATTTTTCATCAAGACATGTCAAATTTTGAGAATTGTTCATCAAGAAACCAAAAATTACAAATTAGGGTTTGAAATGAAGAAATTTCATAACTTAGAAATTTTCTAAGTTATGAAATTTCCTAATTTTTTCCTAACTTTGTCCCATCTTTTCATCAAGATACATTTGGATTCAAGAAAAGCTCAAAACATTAAAGTTATAGTCCATTGCAAAATATACAACTTTGATTCACAAAGTTTCCTCAAAAGAATCTTGTAGCTCAAGTTATGATTTTTGGAATAGGGGTGTAAAACATTCTTAACTTAGAAATTTTTTGACCTATTTTAGGCAGGATTTTTGCCCAACTTCATGGCCACTTTTCACATGCTTCCACTTGGAATTTCAACTTGCATTACAAAGATGGATTTTAGTACACATTCCAAGATTTCCAAATTGTCCAAGAACTTCTCAAACACCCTTGTGGTTAGGGAGAATCGAATTGGCAAAGTTGGGCAAAATCCACTTTTGTTCATGACCAAATGCATGTTCATAACTTGGGCATTTTTGAACTCAGCATGCACAAGCTAGGTTACAGGCCTCTAATCCCTTTCTTACTCAATAATTAAATGCATAACCATTGTGCCAAGATGTTATTTTGTGCATTTGGTCATTACATGAAGAATTAAGCCATATATGGAAAAAGCAATTTTGCCATTCTTGTAAAGATCAACTTTATGTCAAATACAAATCCAAGAAGCATGGGCCAAATCTTGAGAGCTAGCATTTTGTACACAAATCACACTGATCAAGAGTGATTTGTGCAGCATGTTTGAGGGGCCTGTGGTAGCCTATATTGAAACTTGACAAACTTTGCTTAAGAGAGAAGAAACTTGGCACTTTAAACAACAACTCATATTGCTGCATGAACTAACTCAAGCAAACCTTGTAGACACTTTCCACTTGATCCAACTGACCTGAAACACGAGCCAATCACCTTCAATACCTCCTGTTGTACCCCAAAATTCGCCCTCGCATCTTACCACCAGAAATCGCAGCTTCAGGCATTTCCTGACTTTTCAAACTGGTTCAAGAATCGGATAAACGGACTTTTCTCATCAGTCAAACAAAAATTAGGGTTTCACTGATTTTTCAGGGCTCTGGATTTCTCACACAGTTGGCCTTAGGGTTTTGGTTGATTTTGGCTCAATTTTGGTTAGGCGAACGTTATTTGGCATTTAATCAGGAATTAAGGGTTTTATGGGCATATTCTCAAAAGGATCTAAAAATTCCACAGCACTTTGCAAGTTATTCCGAGATTCGGGTGAATTCGCATTGTTTTGATTTAATCAGTAAAAGAGAAAGTGGTTTGAATTCACGTTGTTTTGTTTGAGCCAGTCAAAAGAAATATGCAGTTTGGATTTACAGTGCTTGGTAAAAAATCAGCAAGAAGGGATTGCGTCTGACCGGTTATTGCGTTCGACTGTGCGTTGCTTTGGATGATGGAGACGTCAAGTTCATTTATTCTTGATCGACGAAGAATCAATGTTTAGTTGATTATTTATGGTTCTAAGAATTAAGTATTTGAAATTTAATTTTCATTTTTATTTAATTTAAGGAACTATAAATAACAAGTAAATAATTGAAAAGGAATTGAAAAGAATTAAATGAACCAATAGAATTTTTATTTCACATTTAATATTCGTTACAATTATTATTTAAATACAAGTATTTATTTACGAAGTATTTAAAATAATAATGGTTTACAATAATTAAATTGAAAATAAAAACTATCCTATTTTTTCTAAATATTTTCTAAGTCCCTAATTCTTCATTCTTCACTTCGCTCCGGTGCTCCATTTTTTACCTGCAAAAGAAAAAGAGAAAAGTCAAAAAGCAGATAAAATAAATAAAGACAGATAAATTGCAGTCATCATTAAAGGCCACTGATTGGGATCAGTTGACCCTCTCTGCAAATCACGGGATTTCTCCCGGTTCACAAAGAGGGAAGAATTTTATTTGATCATGAATGCAAAGTTGAAAAAAAAATGCAAAGTGCCAAAATCTCAAGCAAACTGCACAGTTTAAACCCAACCGAAAAGAAAATCCAATTTGCAACTTTATGTCAAAATGAAAAGTGCCAAACCTGCTGCCAAATGCCAAAAGGTACAGGTTATTGCACAAAGCTGTCAAAGAAAAGATAAAATATGCAGAGGAAGTCTTTATGCAAGTCAAAATTTTCTTTCATCATTTCCCAACAAGTAGCCTTTTCAGAAAGTACACAAGGAAAACAGCTTAATATTCTTTGAAGTGTACCAAAGAGAGAGAAAGAAAAGAGGAGAAGTGTGGGCTTACGGTTTAGCTTTAGGCATAAGGAAAACACAGAAAAATAAAACTGCAATAAGACAATAAAGTAGAAGGCTAAAAGAAGCATTATTTCAGTGTTACTCAAATTAGGCAGAAGTACACAGCAGGATTAATCACCAAAACAGAAAAATGCCAAAAACCTTGCAAGTCTGCCCAGTAACTTGGTTCAAGAAGAGATGCCAAAGTTTGAAAAAGTCTTAGGCGCCAAAAGACCAAAAGGCTGGAAGACCAAAGAAACAAATATAAAATTGCAACAGCAGGGATAAAAAAAAAATAAATATATAGAGATTAACTGCATAAACTAAAGACAACAACACAAAGAAAAGGATACGAACTGATAAGCCTTCACCACCATAAGAAAACTGTCAAACCAGTATATGCAAAAAAAACCATTGCCTACTGCACTACAAAAAACCAGTACCACCTGCATAAGTCCTAACCAGAAGCCTAACCACATAAACCTGTCAAAAGCCAGCAAAACCCAAGAACACCTAAAACCTGATTGAGCCATAATACCAATATCACCAAAATACAAACATATAACCTCAAACCTGAAACCAGTTCAGAACCTCAAACCTGAAACCAGTTTAAGCTTCACCTGAACAACTAAACCAGCTGAAGCTATCAAACACGTTAAACCTGCATCTGTCAAAACCTATTCAAACCCATCCCAAAAGCATAACCTGTCAGCAAGTTCAGATACCATGCCAAGCCTCACAACAAAACACAAATAATACCTGCATCAGCCTTACCTAAACTCGAGCCACAAGCCTAATACCAAAACCTGGCCAAAACCATTCAATCCAAACATAAACCATCAAGCTAAAGTATCCAGCCTAGCCAACTCTAAACCCTCAGAACTCGAAGAGTTCATCACAGGGACATTCGTAAAATACCAAAAGCATCCAGTTCACAACCAACAGAAGCAGTTCAACAGGCAAATCAAGAAGGCAACATACATTCAAGACATCATACAGTGGCAGTAGCAAGAGAAGAAGAAGAAGAAAGCTAGTCAAAATTGTTTCAACAGTAGCAATCGTTCAAGGTAACACAAAAGCCTCAGAAATTTATCATCACAGACGACAAACATTCCAAAGGCAACAAAAAGCGTACAAAGGCAAGCCAAAGAGTCAGAGAAGAAGAAAAGAGGACATCAAGTTAAGCTTTCAGACCAGCATCATAAAACCTAAAGAAGGGGGTTAAAACACGAATACCAGGAGTCCAGACAAGCTAGCTCATTCACGATCCCCTCGCCGTCAAACCTCCGGCACGCCTCCGACCCCAACCTCTTCCTCCGTCTCCAAGAGGTAACGCTTTTTGTTTCTCCATCCTTCCATAACCTCCATGAAAATAATAGCAAAACTTACAGTCAAAGTTCAAAACGAAATAAGCATGCAAATTGTAAAAAATATAAAAACATCAAAATCAAACCTTGCTTCGTAAAACCATTTGGCTCGAGCTATGGAGGAATAAGAGATTAAGGAGTTTGCGTTGGTGGCTTAAGGCGAGAGGACGAACTCAGAAGCTGGCAAGATTGAACGAAGACGGAGAAGATGAGAACGGACGAACGCGCCGCTATACAAACCCTAAGCACATTCTCAACTGCACAACAAAACATTGAACCCTAAAAATCATTTCAAGCAAATGGGCCTCGTCCCGTTCCCTGTCTAAAGCCCATTCCTGATTTCTTTTTGTTTTGATTTCCAAATGTTTAAAAAAACAAAACATCATTTTCCTTTTTATATTTAAATTAACAAAACCCTTTTTCTTTATTATTTATTGACATCAAAAAAATATCCTTTTAATAATTGAAATACATTTTTATACAATACAATAAAAATGTAAAACTTTTTCTTTTCTTTTAAGAAAATACCTTTCTTTGTACATAAATTTTAAAGCACTTAATTTAAATATAATTTTGTACATATCATACAACATAGTTAAAATTGAAGATATCTTTTTTTCTTTTAAGTATATATTTGTATATAAATAATAAAATACATTTTTTACATCACATAATTAAAATTGAAAACACTTTTTTTTCTTTTAAATTCAAATATTCTTACTAATAAACAAAAATACTTTTTTCCACTTTGTTTCCTGATATTTATTTAAATATACTTTTTATAATAGATAAAGATACATTTTGATACATAATGTAATTGAAAACATTTTCTTTTCATTAAAACTTTCTTTTTATATATATCAAAATACAAGATTATAAGACTAATTAATTAAATAGACATTTAATTTTTCTTTAAGTTAAACAATACCTAATACACATTAATTTCACCTTGTCGCACATGTAAATAATTACATAGGTAAACCCACATATGCACGTACACTTACACAATATACTCGCATTATACATTTGCTTATGTTGATACTCATTTACACTTGATTGGTTCGATTGGGTTAATTTATTGGACACTATGATCCTAAGTCTCATTCCCATTCATAAATTTGTACCCCCACTCCCGGATACTATTTTGTAATAGCGTAGATTTTACATTTTCGCAATTTACCGCTTTCAATTATGCCATGATTAGACCTAGGGTTTGCATGTACATAAAATCAAACGCTAGACAACCTAATACAAGACAAATACATGAAATCAACACACAATCACACTTGCACCCTCTAGGGTAATCCCACATGTTGCCTTCCAAAATGAGCCATGCTTGCACGTCGAGTATCTTTGGCAAAACCAAATCAAAATGATCATAAGTCCCTCAAAATGTTGCCTAAATGGAATGATCATAATCCCCTCAAAGCAAATTACCAAAGACACTTGGCATCGTTGTATTCGTGGTCCATACGACGACCCGCGCCTGTCCCGAATAAACTTCCTAAACGCAAGATTGTCCACCAAATTCAATGGTGGAACAAAATTGTTAAAAGGGGTTAAAACATAACAAAAAACCTTTGAGTACAATAGGGTAGACAAAACTCTTAGTTACTTGAGATCAACTTGCAAAAACACTTGCCTTCTTTTCAAAAACCATAATCCACGACACTTTCAAACAAACTCTCAAAACATTTTGAAACATCTTTTCGAAAAGATACACGCCTTTGTAAAACATTTGAGTAAAGAATTGTTACAAGGTTAGCCTAAGACAAGGCATCTTCTTCCAAAATATTTTCAAAAGCACTCACACACACACCATTTTCAAGCAATCGAAAAATCAAGGCAAGTGATCTAAAAAACTAAGTAACTAAGAGCCCATGGATAACCATGGATGAAAAGGGTGCTAATACCTTCCCTTTTCATAATCTACCCCCCGAACCCGCGAAATATCTCAAAAGGTTTTTGCTGTGCTTTTTTAACCTTTCCTTTAGGATAAAATAAAAAGTCGGTGGCGACTCTTGCTTAACCGCACAAGTGCGAATACGAACGCGAAACAATAGTCAGTTCTCCCACCGTATCACAGAACTGGCGACTCTGCTGGGGAGAATTTTAAAAGTGGGGTTACCTTAGGGTTTTTAGATCACCTTCTTGCATGATTATTTTGTTTGCTTTGCTTGCTTTACCTTTTATGGTTCTCTTGTTTGGGCTTGAAATCCTATACCCGGATTTGGGAAACATTCATAGATAGCAATACGTTGTGGAAACTGTGCGGGGTATACCGACACGGTCGAAGCAATAGCTATATTAGTGCGACATATTTGTGAGTACCAGTAACCCTTGAGTTCAATCAAGGAGAGTACGGAGCCGCTGAGTGATGTCACTAAGCACTAATGACCTAGAACCTTACTTGACCATCTTGGCCTTTTATTAGGGGTAGTGAGATGACCGGCTTTGGTGCAGTCCGAAGTTGGTAGATACTCGATACTACACTCATTGAGGGTTGTTTTCTTGGAATATTTTGGTCGCTAGTTAAGTGGCTAAACCAAAACAATGAACAATGAAAACAATCCCGTGATATTGAGCTCCTTAGAACCCGGTTACTATTTATAAGACAGGTTTTTAAGCCAACTACACTCAAGAGGGTACTTACCTATGAAACCCCATGCAAGCCTTAAACTAGGGTTTGGTGTGATTTGCTTGTACATAAGTTTTGTGCATACATCATGAACATCATAAAGCATCATATGCATTCACTAACCATTTCAAGGGTTTTAGATCTTCATCTTTGTTCTTGTTTTGTAGGACATGGAAATTCCTCGCAGAAATACCATCCAAGTCAACCTTGTGAGGATCTCTCCTCAACTCAAAGAGATCACTTCAAGAATTCCGGAAAGTTCATCCTTCAGAGAAAGACATGGTAGACTGCTCAGCCTAGTCAACACCAACATTGAAGAAGATATGATGAAGGTGCTATTCCAGTTCTTTGACCCTCTTCACCACTGTTTCACTTTCCCTGATTACCAGTTGGTGCCCACTTTGGAGGAGTTTTCTCAACTCCTAAGAATCCCTATCCTTAATCAACTACCCTTCAACGGTACGGAAAAGGAACCAAAGCCGGAAGATGTTGCTCGAGCATTACATCTACAACCCTCCGACATCAAGGGGCATTGGGAAACCAGAAGCGGCGTCAAAGGATTCTTAGCAAGGTTCTTGTTTGAGAAGGCACAAGAATGTTGGAACTCATTGGATCTACAAGCCTTTGAAGAGATCGTGGCACTCCTTATCTATGGGTTGGTCTTGTTCCCAAATCCTGACCAATTGGTAGATGTCAACGCCGTCAAAATCTTCTTGTCCAGAAATCCGATACCAACATTGCTTAGGGACATCCTTCACTCATTTTACACACGAACAATGAGAAAGAGGGGTGTTCTCATGTGTTGTACTCCTATCCTTGCAAGGTGGTTTATTTCGCACCTTCCGCAATCTGTCTTGAAGAATGACCAAGGTATAAGGTGGTCCTAACGGTTGATGACTCTCACTCATTCTGATGTGCATTGGTGTTCTCGGTCCAGAGAAAATGTCATCATCGTCGATCGTTGTGGAGAGTTTCCTAATGTTCCTTTACTTGGAATCAGAGGAGGTATTACCTACAACCCTTGCCTAGCTTTGAGGCAGTTTGGATATGCACGGAGGGATGGCCCTCATGACATGTTGATCCCTAACCTAGTTTTTGACTTCGACAACGATGCGCAAGGACTTCGCCAAAGATTCATCAGAGCTTGGGGAAAACTCAACAAGGTTGATAGCAAGACTTTGGGACACAAGAACTCCATCCCTCTTGAGCCCTATCTCAAGTGGGTACGAGCCCGAGCCCAAAGTCTAATGATGCCTTATCCTCATGTACTCCCAGTGATTAAAGAGCCCGTCAATGAAGGAGAGGTTCCCTACACCATCCTGCATCCAGACATGCCTACATCATGGGAGGAAATGCAGAAAAGTTGGATTCAGCTCAAGGAGGAACGGAACACTTTTGAAGCTAGCTATTACGCCAGTGAAAAGAAGGTTCTAGAGCTTACACGCCGACTCCACGAGCAAGAGGCCCTCAACACCTACATCGCACCAAAGAGGATGCGCAATGTCTTTCTGCCTTAAGAAGTTTATTTTGTAATATTTGGCCCATGGGGCATTTATGTACTAACAAATTTCTTCTTATTAATATGACGTGCATTCTTCTTTGTCTGAAACAAATTTTGAATGTTCTAAACCCTTGAATGCATTTGCATAAGCATACCATTCATCATGTGCATAAGCAGGTCTCACTCCAGGTTTCCTTATCTGTCTGCTGTTTATTTCAGTAAGATGGATCTCGAGCAAACAGTCAAAGACCTACAAGCTCAGAATGCGCAGTTCCAACAACTCCTGACGACCTTGGCTAAAGGTCAGGAGGATCTCAAGACCTTGCTGGGGAATAAAGACCCAGTGAAAAAGAAGAAAAAGAGGATTGGGGTGGCTACCTTGGGGAGAAGATTTGGCAGAGAAGCTCGGAGAGTGCTTGAATTTCCTCCCACTTCTGATGAAGGGACTAGTAAAAGAGATGGAGTTGCGGTACCTTCCGAATCTGATGCGGAAGAAGAGGATGTCGAGGAGGACGAAGATTATTCTGACCAGCAATACCCTCCAGCTGATGATAAATACAAGGGTTTAGAAGACAGATTGGCCGCCATGGAATTGCAAAGAGTACCGGGTTTGGATTTTAAAGACTTGGGCTTGGTTGCCGGAATTGTGATTCCCCCAAAATTCAAAGTGCCAGTGTTTGTGAGGTATGATGGGTTGTCCTGTCCCAAAATGCATCTCAGGTCCTACGTGAGAAAGATTCAACCCTATACGGCAGATAAAAATCTCTGGATCCATTTCTTTCAAGACAGCCTATCGGGAGCTCAGTTGGAGTGGTTTTATCAGCTAGAAGGAACCAGTGTCAGAAATTGGGAAGATTTAGCCACCGCTTTCTACAAACAGTACCAGTATAATTCTGATCTTGCTCCTACTCGTACCCAACTTCAGGGTATGTCACTAGGAACAAGTGAGGGATTCAAAGAATATGCACAAAAATGGAGGGATTTGGCTGGCAGGGTGCAGCCTCCTTTAACCGATCGTGAGCTCGTTGATATGTTTCTTGGGACCCTATCTGGGCCATTTTTCAATCATTTAATTGGTAACTCTTCCGCGGGGTTTACCGATTTAATCTTAACAGGCGAAAGAATAGAAGCTGGTATCAAATCAGGAAAGATTCAGAAGGGTGTTGCTGCAAGTGTTGAGAAGAAGCCTTTTAAGAAGGAAACAACTGTGGTATATTCTCAGAGAAGAGCAGGGAAGATGGAGCGTCGGCCGACCGTGGGGGCCGTAATGATTCAAAACACTCCGAGTGAGCAGCCTCGCTATAACCAGTCCAGACCAAATCAGCAACGAGTGGAACGGCCACAACGACAGTTCACCCGTATTAATATGACTCCAGCGCAAGTGCTTCCCCATCTGTTGAAGTTGAATCTTGCCACCATCAAGGAGGCACCAAAGAATGTGAACACGTCCTCTCCTCATTATCATGCCAATGCTAAATGCGCCTACCATTCAGACAGTGTTGGACACGACACCAATGATTGTTGGGCACTCAAGCATAAAATCCAAGACCTGATAGATGCTAAGGAGGTAGAGTTTGACGCTCCAGAGAAGCCTAATGTGATATCTGCACCCATGTCGAAGCACGGCCGAAATGTCAATGCCATTGAAGAAGATTTGTATGTCGCTGATGTCAATGATCTGATAACTCCTTTGTTAACCATTAAGTTGAATCTGTTAAGGGCCGGGATCTTCCCGGGATGTAAAGAAGACTGCTATTGTTGCTACTCTCTGCCGTTTGATTGTCCGCTACTAAAGAAAGGCATCCAGGGCCTTATGGATAGCCGACAAATTTTGTTCGAAAAAGTTTCTGCTGTTCCAGTTCATGTTGAAGATGTCTCAATCATAACCATTCACGCCAATCTTTCCAAGGCCGTCAAAAAGCCTATTAAGATTACGCCAGCTGCGCAATCTGTTCCTTTGAAGATAACAATGCCAGGGCCTGTTCCCTATGTTTTTGAGAAGTCGATACCTTGGAACTATGGCGGTGACATCTACTACCATGGTATCAAGCAAATCGAGGTAATTGAAGAAAGTTCGGATGATAAAGAAGCCGGCATTAGTAACATTGCGGGCACCAGCAAAATCACCAGGAGCGGGAGGATTTTTTCTCCAGAGATTGCCCCTCCAAGAGCAATCTTTGGACCCTCATCTATAAAGGTCATCCCTGCACCAATAAAACTCTCTGCTAGAACTCCTTTGATTGAAGAAGTTGTTGCTCCTAGTGCTGTCTCTCCTACCATTGCTGATAAAGGAAAGGGAATACAAGATGAGCCCGTCAGGACGAGGGCTCAACCCTTGGTGATCCCGGAAACCTCCAAGAAAGAAATGGACGAGATTTTGAAGATAATCAAGAGAAGTGATTACGATGTGGTGGAACAGTTGGGGCAAACCCCCTCCAAGATCTCCATGCTGGCCCTATTACTTTGCTCAGAAGCGCACGCTAAAGCTTTGATTAAGTTTCTGAAGGCAGCTCATGTGCCCCAGGAAACTTTTGCGGATCAATTTCAAAATTGCGTGGCTAGCCTGACTGCGGACAATGGATTAGGTTTTTCTGATGCCGACCTAACCCCTAAAGGCCGAAACCACAATGATGCTTTGCATATTTCAATCGAGTGTCGCGGAACCACCCTTGCACATGTTTTGGTTGATACCGGTTCGTCGCTGAATGTTTTGCCTAAGAAGGCCTTGGACCGACTAGATTGCGAAGGGTTGGAATTGAAGCCGAGTGATATTGTCGTCAGAGCTTTCGATGGGTCGAAGAGAATGGTCCATGGAGAGGTTGAAATTCCCATCAAGATAGGTACTGAGGTGTTTAAATCCACTTTCTATGTGATGGACATCCGTCCGTCATACTCTTGCTTGCTGGGTAGGCCTTGGATACACCATGCTGGGGCAATCACCTCCTCCTTGCATCAGATGCTGAAATATCCTGTCAAGGGAAAGATCATCACTGTCCATGGCGAAGAAGAGTACATGATTAGCCACTTAAATTCTTTCCGGTATGTGGAGGTTGAAGGAGAGTTCATTGAGACACCGTTTCAACATTTCGAAAAAGCCCTTCCTGAAATAGCAGTAGCGAAGTTGACGGCTGAGACACCGAGGCAGATGGACAGGATGGCATCTCTGGAGGATGCAAGGGCCGCAATAAAAGAAGGGAAGAATTCAGCATGGGGGCAGTTACCCGACTTTCCGCATAAGACTGACAAGTTTGGATTAGGGTTCACAGCCGCTGGCCAGAAAGCTATGCGCCGGTCGAAGATTGAAAGGGCGCCGATCAAAATTTCTCCCTACAGAATCAACGCCTTGGAAGATGAAGACAAGGAGGGCAACATTGAAGAGTGGATTTATCCAACTGTCACAGGAGGATTGAGCAATTGGGAGGCAAAGGACTTTGTCCCCATCACTTTTATTCATCAGTAATTTATCTGTTAAACATTTCTTATTTGGTCTGTAATATTTTACTTTCAAACAATCCATACACTATCTTTTCACCTCGTGCCTTGCCCGGGGCATGTAGGTCCATTTGTAAGGGTTTTGATTATTTTTCATATTCATATGCCATGTTTAATGATTCATTAGACGTTTTTCATTTGATAAACTGCTTATGTTCATTTTCTTTCCTTTTGCATTTTTTGTTTAAGGATGGTTATCCCTTACACCACACCCACACTCACCAATGCAGGTACCCATCCACTCCGGATTCCATGGGTGACTATTCTGCTGTATCCTTCAATAACTCTGAAGATCTGGTCAATCTAGCCGAGTATGAAGATGACGAAGGTTGTGAAGTACCCGGGGAACTAGCCAGACTTCTGCAACAAGAGGAAAAGGCCATCCTACCGCATGAAGAGCCATTATAAACTATCAATTTGGGGACCGAGGAAGACCGGAAGGAGGTGCAAGTGGGTGCCAATCTGGAACCAAGAGTCAAGGAGTGCCTAGTACAGTTGTTGAATGAGTATGTTGAGATCTTCGCTTGGTCTTATGAAGACATGCCGGGTTTAGACACAGACATCGTGGTTCACCGTCTCCCCACAAGAGAGGATTGTCCACCAATCAAGCAAAAAGTTCGCCGAATGAGGCCTGACATGTCCGAAAAGATCAAAGCAGAAGTAATGAAACAATTCGATGCTGGTTTCCTGGCTGTTACGTCCTATCCTCAATGGGTCGCTAACATTGTGCCAGTACCGAAGAAAGATGGCAAAGTCAGAATGTGTGTGGACTACCGGGATTTGAATAGGGCCAGCCCTAAAGATGATTTCCCGCTACCTCATATTGACATCTTGATCGACAATACAGCTCAGCATAAAGTGTTTTCCTTCATGGACGGATTCTCGGGCTACAATCAAATCAAAATGGCCCCCGAGGATATGGAGAAAACAACTTTTGTCACACAATGGGGCACTTTCTGTTACAAAGTGATGCCGTTCGGACTAAAGAACGCAGGGGCGACTTATCAACGCGCCATGGTAGCTTTATTTCATGACATGATACATCATGAGATTGAAGTTTACGTAGACGATATGATAGCTCGGTCACAAACGGAGGAAGAACACCTTGAGCATTTGGAGAAGCTGTTTGCCAGGTTAAAAGAATACAAGCTCAGGTTGAATCCAAATAAATGCACTTTTGGAGTTAGGTCTGGTAAACTCCTGGGATTCATTGTAAGCAACAAAGGCATTGAAGTTGATCCGGCAAAAGTGAAAGCAATACAAGAGATGCCTGCTCCCCGTACTGAAAAGGAGGTTAGAGGATTCTTGGGGCGCTTAAACTATATTGCCAGATTCATCTCACATCTGACTTCTACCTGTGAGCCAATTTTCAAACTCTTGAAAAAAGATCAGGTAGTAAGATGGAACGACGATTGCCAAGTTGCTTTCAATAGAATCAAGGAGTATTTGCTAGAACCTCCTATCCTGATGCCACCCGTCGAAGGAAGACCATTGATCATGTATTTGACCGTCTTGGATAACTCAATGGGGTGTGTTTTGGGCCAGCATGACGAGTCTGGTCGAAAAGAGCATGCTATTTATTACCTTAGCAAAAAGTTTACCGACTGTGAGACTCGCTACTCACTGCTCGAGAAAACTTGATGCGCTTTGGTATGGGCTGCTCGCCGACTGAGACAGTATATGTTGACTCATACTACCTTGTTGATTTCCAAAATGGATCCTATCAAGTATATCTTCGAAAAGCCCGCTTTATCTGGAAGGATAGCTAGATGGCAAATGATCTTAACCGAGTATGACATCTAATACACCACCCAAAAAGCTATAAAAGGGAGTGTATTAGCTGACCATCTGGCTCATCAGGCTATCGAAGATTACCAGCCCATGAGGTTTGACTTCCCAGACGAGGACATCATGAATTTGGACAGCATTGAAAGTAACGGACCGTATGACGGACCCGAAAAGGGATCCCGATGGACCCTGTACTTTGATGGTGCTTCAAATGCACTTGGAAATGGTATTGGCGCAGTACTCATTTCTCCAGAAGGTTGTCACACACCTTTCACGGCCCGACTTTGCTTCAGCTGCACAAACAACATGGCCGAATATGAAGCTTGCATCTTTGGTCTCAAGGCTGCTATAGACTTGGGGATCAAATCTTTGATCGTATTTGGGGACTCGGCTTTGGTTATCAGTCAAATCAAAGGAGAATGGGATACCAAACATCCTAATCTCGTCCCATACAAAGAACATGTCCTGACATCGTTGCCGTATTTCGAGCAAATTACCTTCGAGCATTTCCCGCGAGAAGAGAATCAGCTAGCAGATGCTCTAGCCACAATGTCCTCCATGTTTAAACTCAACTGGGATAACGAGGCTCCCCAGATCACCATCGAGCGAATGGATGAACCTGCGCATTGTCACGAGATTAATACCGAAGAAGTGGTGGAACAACCCTGGTTCCATGAAATCAAAAGGTATCTCGAGACTAGAGATTATCCTGAAGGAGCTTCCGTAAATGACAAGAAGTTCTTAAGGAAATTCGCTGCTAAGTTCTTCCTGAGCAACGGCATCCTTTACAAACGAAGCCATGATTGTGTATTACTCCGATGCGTAGATAAAGCTGAAGCAGAATTGATCATGACTGATATACACAGCGGCACATTTGGCACTCACTTGAGCGGGCATACAATGGCTAAGAATATCCTAAGGGCAGGCTATTATTGGTCTACTATGGAAGCCGACTACCATCAACATTCCCGTACTTGCCACAAGTGTCAAGTCTATGCTGACAAAGTTCATATTCCTCCGGTTCCCCTCAACGTCCTGACTGCTCCGTGGCCCTTTGCAATGTGGGGCATTGATATGATTGGAGAGATCAAGCCCACGGCTTCCAACGGACGTCGCTTCATCCTGGTCGCCATTGATTACTTCACTAAATGGGTCGAAGCAGCTTCCTTCGCCTCTGTCACTAAGAATGTGGTTGCCCGCTTCATTAAGCAAAATCTCATATGTCGGTATGGTGTTCCAGATAGGATCATCACAGACAACGGTACAAATCTGAATAACACAATGATCACCGCATTGTGCGAACAGTTCAAGATTTATCATCACAATTCATCTCCCTATCGGCCGAAGATGAACGGTGCTGTTGAAGTTGCGAACAAAAACATTAAGAAGATCATTCAGAAAATGACAGTCACTTACAAAGACTGGCATGAGATGTTACCGTTTGCTCTGCATGGATCCCGTACTACAGTACGCACTTCAACCGGGGCAACACCATTTTCTTTGGTATACGGCATGGAAGCTGTCCTACCTATGGAAGTTCAGATTCCTTCCTTAAGGATTATGAAGGATGCAGGTTTGAATGAAGATGATTGGATGCAAACCCGACTTGATCAACTCAATTTGATCGACGAAAAACGACTTGCTGCTATATGCCATGGTCAGACGTATCAAAAACGAATGATCAAGGCCTTCAATAAGAAAGTCAGACGTCAAGTGTATCAAGTCGGAGACCTTGTAATCAAACGGATTATCTTACCGCAAAGTGATTCCAGGGGCAAATAGACTCCTACATATGAAGGACCATTTGTGATCAAGAGCATATTTTCTGGTGGTGCAATGATTCTGACCACCATGGACGGTGATGATTTGCCGCACCCTGCGAACGCAGACATAGTCAAAAGATACTACGCATAAAATAACCCGACAAGTCGAAAACCCGAAAGGGCGGCTTGGGCAAAAATGGGCATCCCGGTGGATCGAAAACCCGAAAGGGCGGTTCAGGCAAAAATTAGGGATAAAAACAAAAAAATCTGTACACCCGGCAAGTTGAAAACCCGAAAGGGCGGCTTGGGCAAAAAGGGGTTTCCCGGTGGATCGAAAACCCGAAAGGGCGATTTAGGCAAAAGTTAGGGAATTAAAGCGTATGACTATGTCTCGTCGGATCACTTCAAAAAAAAAAAACAATCTCTTCATCAATCAGCTCCAGGCTTCTGACCAATCCAGTCACCGGCAAACGAAGCATTGAATGGACAGATGTTCAGAGTTGGGAAAGCTATAGCAGAATGGAATCCCATGGAATTATTTCACATAGCCATCCTTTATTTTGTATAAATCTTTCAATGTTTACGACAGAATCCTCTTACTAGGATAATTGTCTCTTTTGTACAAATATGCTCAGAGAAAGTTAATACAAATACTCTTCCCAGAAATTTGTGTCATTTCCTTTTTCTTTTTCTCTTGCACTAATTGTTTTATTTTGAGAAACGTCCAATGTTTTATTAAATAGGCATATGCATTTGAAACATAATCATTTCCTTATAAGTCAGGAAAGAGGATTACTGATAGGTTGAAGGTACAGTTGGATATCTTGATACCCTTTCAAAGGAAACCCCCAGGAGATTTGGAATCCATATCCCCAGCAAGTCTTGAAGCTTATCCCCAGTAGATTTTGGAAGCTTATCCCCTGCAGAGTACGGACGTCTCTCCCGAGTTTTACTCAAAGTTATTTCTCACAAGGGCTTATAACTGGGTTATCCTCAGCTTATTGCCACGGAAGATCGCACTCGCCAAAATTCTTCCCATCCCCAGCGGAGTTCATCAGAAGTTCCCCAGCATAACTTACCAATACTATCCCCAGCCAGAGAATCCTCCGGAATTCGATCCCCCTCAGGGTTTAAGTTTCGGTATCCCTAGCGGAACCAGACTAATGAACCTTTTCCCCACAGAGTTGTAGGAAGGAAAATCTTGAGTTCCCCCAGTGAAGTCGTCAGAGATACTTCCCTCCAAGCCGAAGAGTCTCAATCTCACCTCCCCAGCATGAGTCTACTAGATTGGTATCCCCAGTAGAAGTCGCCAAGACTTCCCCAGAAGATTGGTATGCAACCCGAGCTCTTTATTCTCCAGCGACAACCAGGAATTATCCTTCCCAGCAGCAGTCAAAATATTTTTATCTTCAGCCATCCCGGATTCATATATTCTTTGCAAGACAGCTCTCTAGCTTACATGCGCAACCATTCACATTCATATCATATAACACATATTGTATCATGCATCATGGCATTGCATGTAACTAACTCTCTACCTTTTCAGGTAAGATCAGTCGACAGACTAAAATCGTTATTTCTCAAGACTTCTGAAAACAGTTTATGGATTCTTCCCAACAACGTATGTTAATCTACCAACTTGTTCAGATGCAACTTTTGAAAACAGTTTACGGACGCTTCCCAACAACGGATGCTGCTCTATTGCTTATTCAACTTCAAGATTTCTGAAAACAGTTTACAGGTTCTCCAAGTAACGGATGTTAACCTATCGCTTGTTCAGATTCTTCTCAAGACTTCTGAAAACAGTTTATGGATTCTTCCCAACAACGGATGTTAATCTACCAACTTGTTCAGATGCAACCTTTGAAAACAGTTTACGGACGCTTCCCAACAACGGATGCCGCTCTATTGCTTATTCAACTTCAAGATTTCTGAAAACAGTTTACAGGTTCTCCAAGTAACGGATGTTAACCTATCGCTTGTTCAGATTCTTCTCAAGACTTCTGAAAACAGTTTATGGATTCTTCCCAACAACGGATGTTAATCTACCAACTTGTTCAGATGCAACCTTTGAAAACAGTTTACAGACGCTTCCCAACAACGGATGCCGCTCTATTGCTTATTCAACTTCAAGACTTCTGAAAACAGTTTACAGGTTCTCCAAGTAACGGATGTTAACCTATCGCTTGTTCAGATTCTTCTCAAGACTTCTGAAAACAGTTTATGGATTCTTCCCAACAACGGATGTTAATCTACCAACTTGTTCAGATGCAACCTTTGAAAACAGTTTACGGACGCTTCCCAACAACGGATGCTGCTCTATTACTTATTCAACTTCAAGACTTCCGAAAACAGTTCACGGGTTCTCCAAGTAACGGATGTTAACCTATCACTTGTTCAGTTTTCTTCTCAAGATTTTTGAAAACAGCTCACGGATTCCTCCCAACAACGGATGTCAATCTATTGCTTATTCAGACCCCCAGTTCAGGGACGGCCCCAAGCGTGAACATCTTCCTGATACTCATTCCAGATGGCATCTTTAAGCCCATTCCCCGACAAGATTCTATCGCACCTGATGGCATCTTTAAGCCCATCACCAAATGGCATCTTTAAGCCCATTCACCTCTACCATCAAATCGCCGAGTGCAAATTTTCTGGGCACTTTAGTGTCCAATCTTCTTTTACCTTCAAGTCGCGAAAGGCAAACTTGCCAATCTAACTCTTCAGGTCCAAGAAGATTGAACAGGGGCAACTGTTGTACCCCAAAATTCGCACTCGCATCTTACCACCAGAAATCGCAGCTTCAGGCATTTCCTGACTTTTCAAACTGGTTCAAGAATCGGATAAACGGACTTTTCTCATCAGTCAAACAAAAATTAGGGTTTCACTGATTTTTCAGGGCTCTGGATTTCTCACACAGTTGGCCTTAGGGTTTTGGTTGATTTTGGCTCAATTTTGGTTAGGCGAACGTTATTTGGCATTTAATCAGGAATTAAGGGTTTTATGGGCATATTCTCAAAAGGATCTAAAAATTCCACAGCACTTTGCAAGTTATTCCGAGATTCGGGTGAATTCGCATTGTTTTGATTTAATCAGTAAAAGAGAGAGTGGTTTGAATTCACGTTGTTTTGTTTGAGCCAGTCAAAAGAAATATGCAGTTTGGATTTACAGTGCTTGGTAAAAAATCAGCAAGAAGGGATTGCGTCTGACCGGTTATTGCGTTCGACTGTGCGTTGCTTTGGATGATGGAGACGTCAAGTTCATTTATTCTTGATCGACGAAGAATCAATGTTTAGTTGATTATTTATGGTTCTAAGAATTAAGTATTTGAAATTTAATTTTCATTTTTATTTAATTTAAGGAACTATAAATAACAAGTAAATAATTGAAAAGGAATTGAAAAGAATTAAATGAACCAATAGAATTTTTATTTCACATTTAATATTCGTTACAATTATTATTTAAATACAAGTATTTATTTACGAAGTATTTAAAATAATAATGGTTTACAATAATTAAATTGAAAATCAAAACTATCCTATTTTTTCTAAATATTTTCTAAGTCCCTAATTCTTCATTCTTCACTTCGCTCCGGTGCTCCATTTTTTACCTGCAAAAGAAAAAGAGAAAAGTCAAAAAGCAGATAAAATAAATAAAGAAAGATAAATTGCAGTCATCATTAAAGGCCACTGATTGGGATCAGTTGACCCTCTCTGCAAATCACGGGATTTCTCCCGGTTCACAAAGAGGGAAGAATTTTATTTGATCATGAATGCAAAGTGCCAAAATCTCAAGCAAACTGCACAGTTCAAACCCAACCGAAAAGAAAATCCAATTTGCAACTTTATGTCAAAATGAAAAGTGCCAAACCTGCTGCCAAATGCCAAAAGGTACAGGTTATTGCACAAAGCTGTCAAAGAAAAGATAAAATATGCAGAGGAAGTCTTTATGCAAGTCAAAATTTTCTTTCATCATTTCCCAACAAGTAGCCTTTTCAGAAAGTACACAAGGAAAACAGCTTAATATTCTTTGAAGTGTACCAAAGAGAGAGAAAGAAAAGAGGAGAAGTGTGGGCTTACGGTTTAGCTTTAGGCATAAGGAAAACACAGAAAAATAAAACTGCAATAAGACAATAAAGTAGAAGGCTAAAAGAAGCATTATTTCAGTGTTACTCAAATTAGGCAGAAGTACACAGCAGGATTAATCACCAAAACAGAAAAATGCCAAAAACCTTGCAAGTCTGCCCAGTAACTTGGTTCAAGAAGAGATGCCAAAGTTTGAAAAAGTCTTAGGCGCCAAAAGACCAAAAGGCTGGAAGACCAAAGAAACAAATATAAAATTGCAACAGCAGGGATAAAAAAATATATATAGAGAGATTAACTGCATAAACTAAAGACAACAACACAAAGAAAAGGATACGAACTGATAAGCCTTCACCACCATAAGAAAACTGTCAAACCAGTATATGCAAAAAAACCATTGCCTACTGCACTACAAAAAACCAGTACCACCTGCATAAGTCCTAACCAGAAGCCTAACCATATAAACCTGTCAAAAGCCAGCAAAACCCAAGAACACCTAAAACCTGATTGAGCCATAATACCAATATCACCAAAATACAAACATATAACCTCAAACCTGAAACCAGTTCAGAACCTCAAACCTGAAACCAGTTTAAGCTTCACCTGAACAACCAAACCAGCTGAAGCTATCAAACACGTTAAACCTGCATCTGTCAAAACCTATTCAAACCCATCCCAAAAGCATAACCTGTCAGCAAGTTCAGATACCATGCCAAGCCTCACAACAAAACACAAATAATACCTGCATCAGCCTTACCTAAATTCGAGCCACAAGCCTAATACCAAAACCTGGCCAAAACCATTCAATCCAAACATAAACCATCAAGCTAAAGTATCCAGCCTAGCCAACTCTAAACCCTCGGAACTCGAAGAGTTCATCACAGGGACATTCGTAAAATACCAAAAGCATCCAGTTCACAACCAACAGAAGCAGTTCAACAGGCAAATCAAGAAGGAAACATTCATTCAAGACATCATACAGTGGCAGTAGCAAGAGAAGAAGAAGAAGAAAGCTAGTCAAAATTGTTTCAACAGTAGCAATCGTTCAAGGTAACACAAAAGCCTCAGAAATTTATCATCACAGACGACAAACATTCCAAAGGCAACAAAAAGCGTACAAAGGCAAGCCAAAGAGTCAGAGAAGAAGAAAACAGGACATCAAGTTAAGCTTTCAGACCAGCATCATAAAACCTAAAGAAGGGGGTTAAAACACGAATACCAGGAGTCCAGACAAGCTAGCTCATTCACGGTCCCCTCGCCGTCAAACCTCCGGCACGCCTCCGACCCCAACCTCTTCCTCCGTCTCCAAGAGGTAACGCTTTTTGTTTCTCCATCCTTCCATAACCTCCATGAAAATAATAGCAAAACTTACAGTCAAAGTTCAAAACGAAATAAGCATGCAAATTGTAAAAAATATAAAAACATCAAAATCAAACCTTGCTTCGTAAAACCATTTGGCTCGAGCTATGGAGGAAGAAGAGATTAAGGAGTTTGCGTTGGTGGCTTAAGGCGAGAGGACGAACTCAGAAGCTGGCAAGATTGAACGAAGACGGAGAAGATGAGAACGGACGAACGCGCCGCTGTACAAACCCTAAGCACATTCTCAACTGCACAACAAAACATTGAACCCTAAAAATCATTTCAAGCAAATGGGCCTCGTATCGTTCCCTGTCTAAAGCCCATTCCTGATTTCTTTTTGTTTTGATTTCCAAATGTTTAAAAAAACAAAACATCATTTTCCTTTTTATATTTAAATTAACAAAACCCTTTTTCTTTATTATTTATTGACATCAAAAAAATATCCTTTTAATAATTGAAATACATTTTTATACAATACAATAAAAATGTAAAACTTTTTCTTTTCTTTTAAGAAAATACCTTTCTTTGTACATAAATTTTAAAGCACTTAATTTAAATATAATTTTGTACATATCATACAACATAGTTAAAATTGAAGATATCTTTTTTTCTTTTAAGTATATATTTGTATATAAATAATAAAATACATTTTTTACATCACATAATTAAAATTGAAAACACTTTTTTTTTCTTTTAAATTCAAATATTCTTACTAATAAACAAAAATACTTTTTTCCACTTTGTTTCCTGATATTTATTTAAATATACTTTTTATAATAGATAAAGATACATTTTGATACATAATGTAATTGAAAACATTTTCTTTTCATTAAAACTTTCTTTTTATATATATCAAAATACAAGATTATAAGACTAATTAATTAAATAGACATTTAATTTTTCTTTAAGTTAAACAATACCTAATACACATTAATTTCACCTTGTCGCACATGTAAATAATTACATAGGTAAACCCACATATGCACGTACACTTACACAATATACTCGCATTATACATTTGCTTATGTTGATACTCATTTACACTTGATTGGTTCGATTGGGCTAATTTATTGGACACTATGATCCTAAGTCTCATCCCCATTCATAAATTTGTACCCCCACTCCCGGATACTATTTTGTAATAGCGTAGATTTTACATTTTCGCAATTTACCGCTTTCAATTATGCCATGATTAGACCTAGGGTTTGCATGTACATAAAATCAAACGCTAGACAACCTAATACAAGACAAATACATGAAATCAACACACAATCCCACTTGCACCCTCTAGGGTAATCCCACATGTTGCCTTCCAAAATGGGCCATGCTTGCACGTCGAGTATCTTTGGCAAAACCAAATCAAAATGATCATAAGTCCCTCAAAATGTTGCCTAAACGGAATGATCATAATCCCCTCAAAGCAAATTACCAAAGACACTTGGCATCGTTGCATTCATGGTCCATACGACGACCCGCGCCTGTCCCGAATAAACTTCCTAAACGCAAGATTGTCCACCAAATTCAATGGTGGAACAAAATTGTTAAAAGGGGTTAAAACATAACAAAAAACCATTGAGTACAATAGGGTAGACAAAACTCTTAGTTACTTGAGATCAACTTGCAAAAACACTTGCCTTCTTTTCAAAAACCACAATCCACGACACTTTCAAACAAACTCTCAAAACATTTTGAAACATCTTTTCGAAAAGATACACGCCTTTGTAAAACATTTGAGTAAAGAATTGTTACAAGGTTAGCCTAAGACAAGGCATCTTCTTCCAAAATATTTTCAAAAGCACTCACACACACACCATTTTCAAGCAATCGAAAAATCAAGGCAAGTGATCTAAAAAACCAAGTAACTAAGAGCCCATGGATAACCATGGATGAAAAGGGTGCTAATACCTTCCCTTTTCATAATCTACCCCCCGAACCCGCGAAATATCTCAAAAGGTTTTTGCTGTGCTTTTTTAACCTTTCCTTTAGGATAAAATAAAAAGTCGGTGGCGACTCTTGCTTAACCGCACAAGTGCGAATACGAACGCGAAACAATAGTCAGTTCTCCCACCGTATCACAGAACTGGCGACTCTGCTGGGGAGAATTTTAAAAGTGGGGTTACCTTAGGGTTTTTAGATCACCTTCTTGCATGATTATTTTGTTTGCTTTGCTTGCTTTACCTTTTATGGTTCTCTTGTTTGGGCTTGAAATCCTATACCCGGATTTGGGAAACATTCATAGATAGCAATACGTTGTGGAAACTGTGCGGGGTATACCGACACGGTTGACGCAATAGCTATATTAGTGCGACATATTTGTGAGTACCGGTAACCCTTGAGTTCAATCAAGGAGAGTACGGGGCCGCTGAGTGATGTCACTAAGCACTAATGACCTAGAACCTTACTTGACCATCTTGGCCTTTTATTAGGGGTAGTGAGATGACCGGCTTTGGTGCAGTCCGAAGTTGGTAGATACCCGAAAGGGCAGTCCAGGCAAAAATTAGGGATGAAGCGTAATACTATGTCTCGTTGGATCACTTTGCATCCAGAATCCGGTATCTACATCAAGTTCAGACGACATCGATCAGTCATCTTCACCTTCAACCAAGGTCATCAAGTGATGAGACGCTCGGAGTTATAAAGACAATAGCAGAGTTGAAACCCAGTGGATCATTCACTTCACACAGCTGTTTTATTTTCTTTTGTACAAAACTTGTATAAACTCTCTTGTTCGGCGGCGCACCTCTTACTAGGACGTCAGCCTCTTGTACACAAAAACGCCTATTCACAGGCCATTCAAAATCAATACAAATATATTTTCAGTTAAACGTGCCAAGTGTTTTTCTTTTTCTGTTTTGTTTTGCGAAGAACGTCCAAGGTTCAATTTGTGATATATGCATTGACAATAATTTGCTAACTCATAAATACTTGCATACGAAACAAAGGAATTAATTGCAGGTGACACTAGAAACAGGGGCAATAAAGAGTTGTCTGAGCAGTCTAATTGTTCTATCCTCCAAGGTACCAAGGTAGGTTCAGCTAAAGAACATGACCAGTATACCTGAATTCCCCAGAGAGTGAGCCAACAAAAATGCATTCTTCTCCAAAAACTATCAAATCTCAAGGAAATTGAGTATCCTCCAGTAGATCTCAATACTCCCCCAGCAGCAGCATATATATATTCTTAACAAGCATCCCCGGCAGTCTTGGCCTAAAGATTGTTCCCCGGCGGCATACCAGCATTCAAAGGAATCACTTCCCCAGCATATCAAAACGTCCCCAGAAAAGTCCAATCCGGTTTCCCCAGGAAAGATGGAGTCCATATCCCCAAGCAATAAGCTTATCCTCAGTAGATTCTGGAAGCTTATCCCCCCGCAGAGCACGAACGCGTCGTCCGGCTTGATTTAAAGAGTTATTTCCTTAACAGGATATAACTGGGTTATCCTCAGCCAAAAGCCCCGGAAAGAGCGGCGTCAACGAAGCCTTCTTGCCCCAGCGAAGTCCATCAACACTTCCAACAACAAGACATCCTCAGCAAGTTACTCTCAACATTCAGCGAGGCATCCCTCTTCCCACAGAGTATTGCTTCCCATGCATGGTCGCTAGAGTATCTCTTCTCCCCGCAGAATCTTCCATTTGCCAAGTTTATTCCGCAGCGGAGTCATCTTCTCTTACCGGTATTCTTGCAGCTATCATCCCCCGCGGAAGTAAAAACTTATTCTCCAACATCAGCCCAGGATATGACTTCCCGGCACCCGTCAAGGATTCTACTTTCCTAGACGAAAACATTCATAAAACGTCACAAACATACATCATTATAGCATGCATAACGCATCATATCATACAAATCTCATTTATGTTGAGAACATCATTGCTTGATCCATATCATGCATTGCGTATGACTGACCTTTACCTTTCAGGAAAGACGCAGTTAAAATGCTCAAACATATTTCAAAGCCTTCTCTAGTCCAGCTAAATCGACTCCCAACAGACTTTTCTGATAAAGACTCAGCAGAAGTTATGGTCCCCTCTCCAACGGTGAGTGAGGTGGTAATTCCTTTTCAGATGATTCCCTCTCCGACGGTGAGTGTGAGGTGATAGTCTCCGATGTTTCCCTCTCCGACGGTGAGTGTGAGGTGATAGTCTCTTATGGTACCCTCTCCAGCGGCGAGTGAGGTGGTAATTCCTTCTTCAGATGTTTCCCTCTTCGACGGTGAGTGTGAGGTGATAGTCTCTTATGGTACCCTCTCCAGCGGCGAGTGAGGTGGTAATCCCTTTTTCAGATGTTTCCCTCTCCGACGGTGAGTGTGAGGTGATAGTCTCTTATGGTCCCCTCTCCAACGGCGAGTGAGGTGGTAAGTCCTTTTTCAGATGTTTCCCTCTCCGACGGTGAGTGTGAGGTGATAGTCTCCTATGGTTCCCTCTCCAACGGCGAGTGAGGTGGTAAGTCCTTTTTCAGATGTTTCCCTCTCCGACGGTGAGTGTGAGGTGATAGTCTCCTATGGTTCCCTCTCCGACGGTGAGTGAGGTGACAATTCATTTTCCTATGATTCCCTCTCCGACGGCGAGTGAGGTGATTCCCTGTTAGATTATAATGACCTATGGTTCTCTTCCCGATCCTGCGAAGATGGTATTTCCCACCAAGATTTTCTCAACGAGCGTTGTTGAAGTTAAAATCACCCAAGGTTCTCTTACCATTCATGCTAAGGCAGTAACCATACCTGGTCCATTCATCATCTTTTGAAGCTCCAGATTCAGCTCCTGTAACCAGTCAGGACACATCTATACCAAGCATCTGAAAACCAGCTCCTGCAACGTGTCAGGTACTCATTTTTTCTTTTGCAGGTATGCAGGTTCTCGCCAAGGAATCTTTTACGCAATCAACATCCAGATTGCATCTATAAGCCCATCATCCTATCCAGCAACCTCCAAATGGCATCTGTAAGCCCATTCCCATCATCACTGCTACTATGTGAGCGCAAATTTCTGGGCACTCTAGTGTCCAATCATCTTCTACCCTCGGATTACGAAAGGCACGTCAGCCAATCTGCATCCTCAGGTCTAAGAAGATTGAACAGGGGAAACTGTTGCACCCCAAAATTTGCCCTCCCATATTCTCCAAGAAATTGCCAAGCCAAGCTGCAAAATTCCCCAAGGGTTGCACAGTCCAACTGTCTCCTATACAGTCAAGATTAGGGTTTTGAGTCGGATCAATAAAAGGAAGTTTTCAAAGGCCCAATCAAGTCTCATATGCCTACAAATATGGTCAAGTATCCTCCCATCAAGTTTCAAGGCATTCAGCTCAAAATTGCACAGTCAAAACCCTAGATTGCACTACAGTCAACTGTAGGGGCAAAATGGTCATTTGACAGTCAAAAGTTCAAATTTTTGGTCAACATATAATTTTGAAGCCACAAACATCATTTGATCAATGATTGATCATGATTCTCAAAATTTGGCTCAGAAAATCATCAAGATGCAAAAGTTTCCTTATTTGGACAGCTGAAAAAGTCAACTGAAATTGACCAGGGCATAACTTTCACATGGATTATCAGAAAAATTCCATCCAAAGCTCATTTTGAAGAGAAAGACATTTCCTACAACTCATCTTCATATTCCAAGTCCAAGAAATTCTCTCACAAAAAGTTATCAATTTCAACATTATAGGTCATTTTCAAAAGTCAACAAAAAGGGACTTTAAGTCAAAGGCCATAACTTGAGATTGGTAAACCAAAATGACATGGGACCAAAGCCATTGGTTAGGGGACTCAAAGACCTTTCCAAAATGTCCAAGAACATGAGAAAATCTTAAAAATTGAGCAAGTTATGCCTTGTAGAAGTTGGGAAATTTTTGGATATTTTGAAAAGTCAACATTACTTCAAATGACCTAAATTTGCTAATGGGCCCATTTTTCTTCCATGATTCATCATTCCAAGCATATACACGACCACTTGGCCCAAAGGGAAGTATTTTATCATTTTTTATTTATTTATTTGGATTTTTATTTATATAAATTCAATTAAATCAATTAAATATATGAAAAATGTTTAAATTAACCAAACCAATCTTTTTATACATGTTTTAAGGTCAAGATTTCGTGCACATGCTGATTAGGAAAGAATTGGAGTGATTGGCATGATTTGAACAAAGAACACATGAAAAAAAGATATGAAAAGATCTTTAAAATCAAATTTTCAAAAATCATCAATGCCATGGATTTTATTGAGCTTTGTTGACCTAATAGCTTCACTACAAAGCCAGGAACACAAACCTAATCGTGCTACACTCTAAGCTGCGCAGAATACACCATTATAACATTGAATTTTTCTCTAAAAACTCAAATACTGAAAACCACTTTTGAGGACGATTCAAAGCCTAATTCTCATTCATATAGCTTGCTCAAGGTCTACTGAGTGTATTCCAATCAGAAACCACCATCAAAACTCCAAGAATCGGTACCTAGAACCGGAACTATATCAAACAAATTGCATAATCATACATTCCATTCTATGCGTTATTTGTGAAATATATTACTTGATTCATATTCATAACAAAGTTTTGAAGCTAACCAATACCTTTAATTGCGTTTTTCTGTGTTATATGAGATTATACCATACTTGATTTCTAGGGTTTTCAGGAGGAGAAATTAGGGCTTTTAAGACCAAGTAAAATTAGCCCTCAAGACCATGATGGTTGTACTCAGCAAGCCTGGACGAACAGGAAGCACCATTCGCGATCAATTTATGGACATCATAGCCCTATTCGCTATTTTCCAATAGCCTGCCTTCTGCAACGCGTCTAAAACCGTTGCCATACAGTCTTGTTTCAGAAAAAAAAGAAAACACGTGAAGAAGACGATCACGTGGAAAGCGTTGATTCGCTGTTTTGAATTTCGCGCGTTTTCAATCCATTAACGCGTTGCTTCTTTTATATTATTTATTTGTTTGTATATTAACTGAATGCGCGTGTAGCTCAGCTGGCAAGCAGGATTGGTAGTGAAGGTACATGACCTGGGTTCGAACCCCAGGTCTACGCTATTTCCATAATATTTTTCCACTAATGTTCACGTGCAGGTTCAACATTGACGTACATCATACACCTTCAGAAATCAACATGCCACGTCCATCCCAGCATCAGATCAAGGGCTATAGATTGGGGAACATGTTACACTCCAGTCAACGTACCAGCATGCTAGCAAAAAAGTCAAAGAAGGCTATGCTAAATGGGCTAGAATTTCACAACAACACCTCACAATTGGGGCCTGAACCCCCCCTGGTTTGCTTTCTCTATATTTTTCTTATTTTTATTTTTTATTGTTATTTTATTTTTTTTATTTGTTTAAAGTAATTATTATTTTTTACAAAATATAAAAAAACATCATAAAAAATCCAGAAAAAGATAAAAAATGTAATAAATTATTTCATTCTAATATTTTCATAAATAAATTAACATGTAATTATTAGTTTTAATTAGGTTACAATTTTAATTTCTTTTAATAACAAAAATACAAAAAATATGTAGAAATAGGTTTAATTAATTTTGATTCCTTTTAATTTCCCTTTTTTACAATAATAATATTTATTTTATTTATTTTCATAATTAAAAATGCATGTAAATTAACTTAGGTTTAAATTAGTTAAAAATTCAATATTTTTCATAATAAATTTAAAAACCATTAGAATTAGGGTTTACATTCAATTTTAATTTTGATTAATTCTCTTTTTTCCATTAATTCCTAAAAACACTAAAAATACCAAAAACATTTTCTTTTAATTTTAATTTTAATTCCTTATTAATTTTAATTTTGCAAAAGGGTCCAACGCCCATATTTTTAATTGTTTAATTTGCGTATTTATTTTATTACTTAAATAATTATGTATCTCTCCCAAAGCGTTGTAACTTATACTTTTCGCACTTTTATTTGCCTTATTTATTTTTCTGTCAAATCGGGGCCGGTTTAATTTTGGCGATGTGGACCCGCGCCATTTGTAATAGCTTTAGATTTACCTTTCCCGCAAATATTTTAACTGTTAACAAAATGCATGAAAGAATGAATGACCATAATAAAATCAAGCGTAGGTCACTTTAAACATGACAAGACAAATATCAACGAAAACGACACACGAATCGCACACACCACCCCTAGGGTACGCCTCACTGTTGCCTTGCCTCGAAAGGTGATCGTCGAGTAGAGGACGTCTTAGTAAGTCCTCATGATCCGGGAACCTGGCATGAGGGTAGCTTCTAAGGTGTCTTCCCATTGCTCTGGTGATCACCATGTCCCTACAAACTCGAATTGACCCGAACACCTCCAACGGTGGTGCTACCTACCTCTCAATGGTGGGATGGCACTACTTTAAAGGACATTTACACAGACGAATTCCTTAGGGTAGGTAGGTTCTCAAGGATACTTGCTCTAATTTCAAACAAATAATACTTTTCACCAACACATTTTCAAAAGCTTTCAAAGCAAATTTTTCAAACACTCTGATGCACGAGTCGAACTGAAATTTTTCAAAGAAACTTTTTAAACCCACATTGAAAAGCAAACAAACATTTTTGAAAACACATTGAGCAAGTATCTAAGAGCCCATGGATAACCATGGATAGAAAGGGTGCTAACACCTTCCCTTTCTATAACCTACCTCCCGAACCGAGAGCAATCTCTTTAAGGAATTTTTCTGTGCTTTTGTCCTTTCCATTTGGAGAAAATAAAAGACGGTGGCGACTCTTGCTTCCGCGACATTTCGCGAACCAGCGTTAAACAGTCAGTTCCAGATCCACCGATCACAACCAGCATTGAAGAAGACATGGTAAAGGTGTTGTTCCAGTTCTTTGACCCCCTTCACTACTGTTTCACATTCCCCGACTACCAATTGGTGCCCACTTTGGAGGAATTTTCTCAACTCTTGAGAATTCCTATCCTTAATCAACTACCCTACAACGGTACGGAAAAAGAACCAAAGCCTGAAGATGTTGCTCAAGCACTACACTTGCAACCATCTGACATCAAGGGGCATTGGGAAACTAGAAGCGGTGTCAAAGGCTTCTTGGCAAAATTCTTGTTTGAGAAGGCACAAGAGTGTTGGAATTCATTGGATCTACAAGCCTTTGAAGAAATTGTGGCACTCCTCATTTATGGGTTGGTCCTGTTCCCAAATCCTGACCAGCTTATAGATGTCAACGCCGTCAAGATTTTCCTATCCAGGAATCCAATACCAACATTGCTTGGGGATATTCTTCACTCATTTTACACACGAACAATGAGAAAGAGGGGTGTTCTCATGTGCTGTACTCCTCTCCTTGCAAGGTGGTTTATTTCGCACCTTCCACAATCTGTTTTGAAGAATGACCAAGGCTTAAGGTGGTCACAATGGTTAATGACCCTCACTCACTTTGATGTACATTGGTGTTCTCGGTCCAGAGAAAATGTCATCATCGTCGATCGTTGTGGAGAGTTCCCTAATGTTCCATTACTTGGCATTAGAGGAGGCATTACCTACAATCCTTGTCTAGCTTTGAGACAGTTTGGATATGCACAGAGGGATGGCCCTCACGACATGTTGATTCCTGACCTAGTTTTTGACTTCAACAACGATGCGCAAGGACTTCGCCAAAGATTCATCAGAGCCTGGAGGATGCCTAACAAGGTAGACAGCAAGACACTGGGGCACAAGAACTCCATCCCTCTTGAGCCTTATCTCCAGTGGGTACGAACCCGAGCCCAGAGTCTAATGATGCCTTACCCTCATGTTCTCCCTGTGATTAAAGAGCCCGTTAAGGAAGGAGAGGTTCCCTACACCATCCTATATCCTGACATGCCAGCATCATGGGAGGAGATGCAGAAGAGTTGGATCCAACTCAAGGAGGAACGAAATACTTTTGAAGCCAGCTTCTACGCCAGTGAGAAGAAGGTTTTGGAGCTTACCCGCCGAATCCATGAGGAAGAGACCCTCAACCCCTACATCGCACCAAAAAGGATGCGCAACGTCTTTTTACCTTGAGAAGTTTTTTGTAATATTTGGCCCATGGGGCATTTATGTACTGACAAAATTTCTTCTTATTAATATGACGTGTGTTCTTTTTGTCTGCAACAATTTTGAATTTTCTAAATCCTTGAATGCATTGCATAAATAAGCATATCATTCATCATGCGCATAAGCAGGTCTCCACACCAGGTTTCCTTATCTTTCTGCTGTTTATTTCAGTAGGATGGATCTCGAACAGACGGTCAAGGATTTGCAGTCTCAAAACTCACAGTTTCAACATCTCCTGATGACCTTGGCAAAGGGTCAGGAGGATCTAAAAGCCCTGCTTGGGAACAAAGAGCAAGTGAAAAAGAAGAAGAAGAGAATCGGGGTGGCTACCCTTGGAAGAAGGTTTAAGGGTGAAGCCAGAAGAGTTCTTGAATTTCCCCCTACATCTGAAGAGGGAACCAGTAAAGGAAAAGGGGCCGCGGTACCTTCGGAATCCGAGGTTGAAGAGGAAGAGGCTGAAGAAGACGAAGACTACTCAGAGCAACAATACCCGCCCGCCGACGATAAGTACAAGGGCTTGGAAGACAGGTTAGTAGTTATGGAGCTGCAGAGAGTTCCCGGCTTAGATTTCGAAGATTTGGGATTAGTTGCTGGAATTGTGATCCCCCCGAAGTTTAAAGTGTCAATTTTTGCAAGGTATGACGGGCTGTCCTGCCCGAAGATGCATCTCAGATCATATGTAAGGAAGATCTAACCTTACACTGCAGACAAGAACCTATGGATCCATTTCTTCCAGGATAGCCTTTCAGGGGCTCAACTCGAATGGTTCTATCAGCTGGATGGAGCCAGTATTCGAAACTGGGAAGACTTGGCTACCGCATTTTATAAGCAGTATCAGTACAATTCCGACCTCGCTCCCACGCGTACCCAACTCCAGGGTATGTCACTGGGGACGGGCGAAGGATTCAAGGAGTATGCGCAAAAGTGGAGGGACCTGGCTGGCAGGGTGCAGCCACCGCTGACTGACCGTGAGCTTGTGGACATGTTCTTAGGGACCCTGTCCGGTCCATTCTTCAACCACCTGATTGGTAATTCTTCTGTTGGGTTCACAGACCTGATCTTAACCGGTGAGAGGATAGAAGCTGGTATCAAGTCGGGGAAGATACAGAAAGGTGCCTCCTCGAGTATTGAAAAGAAGCCCTTCAAGAAGGAAGCCAGTGTTGTTTATGGTCCAAGGAGACAGAATAAGCGGGAACGTCGCCAAGTTGTCAATGCGTTGGTAATTTCAAAACCTACTGCTGCTCCTCAGCAGTATAACCAACCAAGGGGTGAGAGACCCAAAAGGCAGTACACTTGACTCAGCATGACCCTGTCTCAGATTTTGCCGCAACTACTGTCAACCAATCTGGTAACTGTCAAAGAAGCTCCGAAGGTAGTAAACACAGCTTCTCCAAAGTACAACCCCAACGCCCGTTGCGCTTATCACTCTGATATCCCGGGGCATACTACGGACGATTGTTGGGCTCTGAGGAATAAGGTTCAGGACCTTATTGATGCTAAAGAAATACAGTTTGAGGTGCCCAAAAGGCCCAATGTTGTGACTGCTCCCATGCCCCAGCATGGAGTGAATGTTGTGGAAGAAGACCGATATGTAGCCTCCGTGGAAGAGATTGTTACTCCGTTATTGACTGTCAAGAGGAACCTGTTGCTAGCCGGTTTATTTTCGGGTTGTGGTAAAGGTTGCCTTATGTGTGCTGTTTCACCTGTTGGTTGTCCTTTGCTGAAATCAGGTATCCAAAGCCTGATGGATAGCAAAGAAATCTTGTTCGAGAAGATTGCTGATCCTGCTATCCCTGCTGAAGAAGTTTCTATCGTCACTATTTTCAACAAACCTCCTAAGGCTCTCTCAAATAAGCCTGTCAAAATCATGTCCACTCAGAAGATTGCTCTTATCATCATCACTGTTCCGGGGCTTCTCCCTTATACATCCGACAAAGCTGTCCCATGGCACTATGGGGCAGATGTTTATGTTCTTGGAGTAAAGCAAGAGTTTGATACTAGTACCAGCGTCGGTAACATCACTGGGCCTGCCAAAGTTACTCGCAGTGGTAGGTTGTTCTCACCAGATATTGCGCCACCAGCTATTCAAAGACCTCTTATCATCACACCTGCAAGTGTGCCTGCTCCCCTTCCTGATCAAGTTCCTGTTTCTACCCCTGTCGCCGAGTCATCTGACGCTCGGGGCAAAGGGATTGCTACTGATTTTCCTCCCCGGACGGAGGCACCAAAGACAATCAATGTTGAAGCTTCCAAGCAAGAGATGGAAGAGATTCTCAAGATCATTAAGAAAAGTGATTTCAACGTAGTTGAGCAGTTGGGGCACACCCCCTCTAAGATTTCTATGCTATCACTGTTGTTGTGTTCAGAGGCCCATGCCAAGGCCCTGATTTCCTTCCTAAAGACGGCTCATGTGCTACAAGAAACATCTGCTGATCAATTTACCGATTGTGTGGCCAACTTGACTGCTGATAATGGGTTGGGCTTCTCTGACGCCGATCTGACTGCCAAAGGAAAGAACCATAATGACGCCCTGCATGTCTCCATTGGATGAAGGGGCACTACTCTTGCCCATGTGTTGGTAGACACCGGTTCTTCATTGAATGTATTACCCAAGAAGGCCCTAGACAGGCTGGATTGTGAGGGTTTAGAGCTCAAGCCTAGTAACATTGTTGTCCGAGCCTTTGACGGGTCGAAGAGGATGGTACATGGAGAAGTTGACATTCCAATCAGGGTTGGTTCTCAGGTGTTTGATTCTACTTTCTATGTGATGGACATTCGTCCATCCTATTCTTGTTTGCTGGGTCGTCCGTGGATCCACAAGGCTGGAGTTGTGACCTCCACACTACATCAGAAGCTTAAGTACCCGGTCAGAGGGAAGATTGTTACAGTTCAGGGGGAAGAAGAATACATGGTCAGCCACCTCAATTCGTTCCGGTACATAGAGATGGATGGGGAGTTCATTGAAACCCCCTTTCAACACTTTGAAGAGGTGCCTCAGACATTGGCGTCACCAGAGACTGTGACTAAAGAAGACTCTCCTTTGAAGATGGCTTCCTTGAAGGATGCCCGGGCTGTGATTGAGAAGGGTGAATGTGCAAACTGGGGCCGACTTCCTGATTTCACTCCAAAGATTGACAAGTTTGGTTTGGGCTTCACTGCAGAAGCTCAGAGGGCTGTTCGTAAGGCAAGGATTGGAAGACCTCCTGTGTTCATCACCAACCCGGGAGTAAATGCTATTGAAGACGACGTGGAGGAATCTGAATTCGACAGTTGGATCTACCCAACAATCGACAGTGGACCAAGCAACTGGACTGCCAAAGACTTCACACCTATTACTTTTGTCACTCAGTAATGAACTCTTTTGTTTTGGATTTGCAACAGACAATATTTTGAAACTTTTATGGCTCGGTGTCTTACCCGGGGCACCGTGGCTTCATTTGTGAGGGCTTTTGTGTGTCATTTTCATATTTCATTAATAAAAACATTGGACGTTTGTTGCATTTCAAAATCTTGCGCTCCTTTTCTTTCTTTGTTATGTATATTGCAAAACAGCTATATTTACACACACTCACCTATACAGGTTCCAATCCACTCTGGATCTCACTGGTAACGACTCTGCTACTGCCAGTTATGACTTTGAAAATCCGATCAACTTAGCCGAAGACGAAGGTGAAGATGATTGTGAAGTGCCAGTTGAGCTTGCAAGAATGTTACTCCAGGAAGAGAGGGTCATTCAGCCACATGAATAGCCAGTGGAAACGGTAAATCTGGGTACTGAAACAGACATAAAGGAAGTCAAGATTGGTGCCAATCTAGAGCTCAGTGTGAAACAACGGCTGATTCAGATGCTGCATGACTATATGGAAATCTTTGCCTGGTCTTACGAAGACATGCCTGGGTTGGATACCGACATTGTGGTTCATCACCTGCCTACCAAGGAAGAATGCCCTCCGGTAAAACAGAAGGTCCACCGTATGCGTCCAGAAATGTCCGAGAAAATCAAAGCTGAGGTCATGAAACAATTTGATGCCGGATTTCTAGCTGTGACTTCTTACCCTCAGTGGATTGCCAACGTGGTTCTAGTGCCGAAGAAGGATGGTAAGGTCTGAATGTGTGTTGATTACAGGGATTTGAACAGGGCGAGCCCTAAGGATGATTTCCCTCTACATCATATCGACGCTCTGGTTGACAACACTGCTCAGCATAAAGTATTCTCCTTCATGGACGGCTTCTCCGGTTATAATCAGATCAAGATGGCTCCTGAAGAGATGGAGAAGACAACTTTTGTTACTCAGTGGGGCACCTTTTGCTACAAAGTCATGCCTTTTGGGTTGAAAAATGCTGGGGCAACCTACCAACGTGCCATGGTTGCTTTATTTCATGACATGATTCACCATGAGATTGAAGTATATGTCGATGATATGATTGCAAGGTCCCAAACTGAGGAGGAACACCTTCACCATCTACGGAAGCTGTTTGACCGTCTGAAGTTGTACAAGCTGAGGTTGAACCCAAACAAGTGCACCTTTGGGGTGAGATCTGGAAAACTGCTAGGTTTCGTCGTAAGCGACAAAGTCATTCAAGTGGACCCTGCCAAAGTGAAAGCCATACAAGAGATGCCAACTCCCAAGACAGAGAAAGAAGTCAGAGGCTTTCTAGGACGGTTGAACTACATTGCCCAATTCATCTCGCATCTAACTGCTACCTGTGAACCAATCTTTAAGCTGCTGAAGAAAGATCAAGTAGTACGTTGGAATAATGAATGTCAGGCCGCTTTCGAAAAGATCAAAGAGTATCTCCAAGAACCACCCATTCTTATGCTGCCGGTTGAAGGGAGACCCCTAATCTTATACTTGATAGTACTTGACAGCTCAATGGGGTGTGTGCTGGGGCAGCATGACGAGTCTGGCCGAAAAGAGCACGCTATTTATTACCTTAGCAAAAAGTTTACCGACTGTGAGACCCGATACTCCCTGCTCGAGAAAACTTGCTGCGCTTTGGTATGGGCTGCTCGCCGGCTGAGACAGTATATGTTGACTCACACTACTCTGTTGATTTCAAAAATGGATCCAATAAAGTACATATTCGAAAAGCCCGCCTTGTCTGGAAGAATAGCAAGATGGAAGATGATCTTGACGGAATACGACATCCAGTACACGACTCAGAAAGCAATCAAGGGAAGTGTGTTGGCAGACTATTTGGCACACTAGGCAGTGGATGATTACCAGTCGATGAACTTTGAATTTCCAGATGAGGATATCATGGTAGTGACTGATTATGAAGTACATGGACCGGATGAAGGACCTGAGGAAGGATCCCGATGGTCTATGCACTTTGACGGGGCCTCGAACGCTTTGGGTAATGGTATCGGCGCTATGATCATATCCCCTAAAGGCACTCATACTCCACTCACCGCCCGGCTATGTTTCAACTGCACCAACAACATGGCAGAGTATGAGGCATGCATCATGGGTCTTCAAGCTGCAATTGACTTAAGAATCAAGTTTCTGAGTGTCTTCGGAGATTCCGCTCTCGTGATCAATCAGATCAAAGGCGAGTGGGATACGAAACACCCAAATCTTATTCCTTACAAGGAGTATGTGCTGACCTTGCTTCCCCACTTCGAGGAGATAACTTTTGAACACTTCCCAAGAGAGGAGAATCAGTTGGCGGACGCGTTAGCTACGATGTCTTCTATGTTCAAAGTCAAATGGGACAACGAGGCTCCCCGGATCATTATCTGGAAATTGGATGAACCTGCACATTGCTGCGATCTCGAGACCGAGGAGGTAACTGAAAAACTCTGGTATCATGAAGTGAAGAGGTACCTTGAAGCTCAAGAATACCCCGAGGGCGCGTCTGTTAATGACAAAAAGTTCCTGAAAAGGTTTGCGGCAAAATTCTTCCTCAACAATGGCATTCTCTACAAGCGAAACCATGATTCAACCTTACTGCGTTGTGTGGATAAGACTGTAGCAGAAAGGATCATGGCAGAGCTACATGAAGGTACCTTCGGAACACATTCCAGTGGACATACCATGGCAAAGAAGATCCTTCGGGCAGGATACTTCTGGTCCACAATGGAAGCCGACTGTTACCAACATTCTCGGACATGTCACAAATGCCAGATATATGCAGATAAGGTGCACATCCCTCTGGTTCCTCTGAACGTCTTGACAGCACCTTGGCCTTTTGCAATGTGGAGCATTGATATGATCGGTGAAATCAGACCTACGACATCCAACGGGAATCGCTTCATCTTAGTAGCGATTGATTACTTCACAAAGTGGGTTGAAGCAGCTTCCTATGCTACCGTAACCAAGAACATCGTGGCACGGTTCATTCGGCATAACTTAATCTGTCCATACGGCATCCCGGAAATGATCATTACGGACAATGGTACCAATCTTAACAACAAGATGATCACTGAGCTCTGCGAGCAATTCAAGATACAGCACCACAACTCTTCACCTTACCGGCCGAAGATGAACGGGGCTGTAGAAGCGGCGAATAAGAATATCAAGAAGATTGTGCAGAAGATGACAATGACCTACAAAGATTGGCACGAAATGTTGTCGTTTGCTCTTCATGGATACCGTACCTCAGCACGGACGTCAACGGGGGCAACTCCCTTCTCCTTGGTCTATGGCATGGAGGCAGTCTTGCCTATTGAAGTCCAGATACCCTCCCTCCGGATAATGAAGGATACAGGTTTGAGCGAAGATGACTGGATCCAGACTCGGCTTGATCAATTAAACCTAATTGACGAAAAGAGACTCACTGCTATTTGTCATGGTCAGACGTACCAAAAACGGATGATCAGGGCATTTAACAAGAAGGTCAGACGACAAGAGTATCAAATCAGAGACCTGGTAATCAAGCGCATCATTCTTCCTCAAAGTGATCCCAGGGGCAAATGGGCCCCTACATATGAAGGGCCATTTGTGGTTAAACATATCTTCGCAAGAGGAGCTATGATTCTAACCACCATGGATGGTGACGACCTTCCTCATCCTGCCAATGCAGACATAGTAAAAAGATACTATGCATGAATTAAAGACCCGGTAGGTTGACACACCTAGGCAAAAATAAGGGCTTCCCGGCGAACCAAAAGGGTTCGGGTAAAAATAAGGGATGAAATGAAAAAATCTGTACACCCGGCAAGTCGAAAACCTGAAAAGGCGGCTTGGGCAAAAATGAGTATCCCGATGGACTGAAAACCCGAAAGGGCAGTCCAGGCAAAAGTTAGGGATTGAAGCGTAATACTATGTCTCTTTGGATCACCTTGCATCCAGAATTCGGCATCAACTATCGGGCTCATACGACTCCAATCAATCAGCTTCATCTTCAACTAAGCAGCAAAGTGATGAGACGCTTAAAGACATAAAGGCGATAGCAGAGTTGGAACCCAGTGGGATTATTTTTCACATAGCTGTTTTGTTTCCTTTTCCCAAAATTGTATAAACTCTATTTTACTCGGCAGCATTCTCTTACTAGGACGTCAGCCTCCTGTACACAAAACGCCTATTTACAGGCAAATTTCGAAATCAATACAAGCTCAATTTTTCAGACAAATTACCCATCGTTTTTCCTTTTTTCTGTTTTGTTTTGCAAAGAACGTCCAATGTTCATTTTTGATATATGTATTTGACATTAATTGCTAATCATGAATATTTGCATGCGAAACAAAGGACTAATTACAGATGACATCAGAAACAGGGGAAATAATGAGTTGTCTAAGCGATCTAGTTGCTTTATCCACCAAGGTACCAAAGTAGGTTTGGCTGAAGAATGTAACCAAGTTACCTCAACTACCCACAGAGTAGGACCAGATTCAGCAATACTCTCCCCAGGCAGAGTTGGTCTCCCATCAGCCCTAAAAAGGCACAATATTCCCCTAGCAAGTCAGCGGTACTCTCCCCAAACAGAATTAGTCTACTGTCAGCCTTAAGGAAGTTGGGTATCCCCAGAAGATCTCAACATTCCCCAGCGGAGTATAGACATTCCTCAACAAGCATCCCCGGCAGTCTTAATATAAGATTTGTTCCCCGGCGGAATACAAGACACCCTAGTGGAGCCACTCCCCAGTACAGTCTTAAGAGTTTCCCCAGGAAAGTGGAATCCATATCCCCAGTAGATTCTGGAAGCTTATCACCTGCAGAGTACATACGTCTCTCCCCGACTTTATTCAAAGTTTATTTCCCACCAGAGCTTATAACTGGGTTATCCTCAGCTGATTACCACGGAAAGATCGTCCTCGGCGAAGTTCTTCCTATCCCCAACGAAGTTCATCAAATTCCCCAACATAACTTATCAGTGGAATCCCCAGCGGAGCTCTCATCGAAACCTCAGCAAAGTATCTCTTCCCAGAGTAATTCCCCGCAGAGTAATCTCTCTAATAAGTTTATTCCCCAACTGAGTCATCTCCTCCTACCGGTTTATTCTTGCAACCGTCATCCCCAGCGGAAACGAAGAACTCCACTCTTTAACATCAGCCCAGGATTCCATAAACTCCCGACAGTCGTCAAGGATTTATTTTCTTAGACCAAAATACATTCATCACATTATCATACACCATGACGCATGCATATACGCATCATATCATACAATCTCATTTATTTTTTAGAACATCATGACATTGCATACAACTAATGTTTTTTCCTTTTCAGGAAAAGGGTCAATCCAAAGATGATTACTATCAACTGTCACAATTCCAGATTCGATTCCTGTATCTAGCCAGGGCATATCCGTGAGTGACTGATTGTAGATTCGATACCTGTATCCAGCCAGGGCACATCTGCATGAAGAGTTTCCAGATTCGACACCTGTATCCAGCCAGGGCATATCTGTAGACGACCCATTCCAGATTCGACACCTGTATCCAGCCAGGGCATATCTGTAGACGACCCATTCCAGATTCGATTCCTGTATCTAGCCAGGGCATATCTGTGAGTGACTGATTATAGATTTGATACCTGTATCTAGCCAGGGCATATCTGCATGAATGGTTTAGAGATTCGATACTTGTATCCAGTCAAGACGCGTCTGTAAGCAACCTTTTGAAGTTCCAGATTCGATTCCTGTATCTAGCCAGGGCATATCTGTGAGCATTTGATTATAGATTCGATACTTGTATCTAGCCAGGGCATATCTGCATGAAGAGGCTGAAGATCAACACCTGTAGCAAGCCAGGAAACCATCTTTCTTTCTCAAAGTACGCAAGTTCTCGCTAAGGAATCTCTTACGCGATCGACACCCCCGATGGCATCTATAAGCCCATCTCCACAACTATCCATCACGCTTCCAAATGGCATCTATAAGCCCATTCCCGACATCACCTTGCTGATTAATCCAGCATGCGAGTGCAAATTTCTGGGCACTCTAGTGTTCAATCATCTTCCACCTTCGGATCACGAAAGGCGCGCAAGCCAATCTACATCCTCAGGTATAAGAAGATTGAACAGGGGCAACTGTTGTACCCCAAAATTTTCCCTCCCATTTCCTCAACATTTTCTCACCACAAGACCCTTGGAGATCAAGATCAAGTTAGGGTTTACTCTGCTCAAGACTCCTCCTTGCACTGTTGACCCAAATTAGGGTTTTAGTTTGCACAAAGATGTTTTGACCTAAAATGCCAAAAGTAACTTTCATGCTTCATGTTGTACTCACAAGTTTATCCATACCAAGTTTCAAGCTTTGATTCCAATCTTTGCCTAGTCAATTGGACAGTTGACCTAGAAATCAGCTGTATTGGGGGAAAAGTCAACTGTGGTCAACTGACAGTCAAACCTCATGATTTTTGACCCACATCAACATTATGAACTCATATGGACCATTTGATCAAGTTTGGATCACAATTCCACAAGAAATTTGATCAAAACACCAAAAGGGCAAAATGGTCATTTTTAGGGTTTTGACTGCACAAAGGCAATTTTTGACTGTTTGACCTAGCCAATGGCAAACCAAGCTCACAAATGGACTCAAGGACTCAATGGCATTGTCTTGACATGTTCAACAAGTTCAAAAGATCCCAAATGCACAAGATTGACAAATGAATTTTCCAGTCAACTGATCAAGATTTAACTGTATACTGAAAAGTCAAACTTTGACTTTTTGGTCAAAATCAAGTACCAAGATTCATTTTTCATAAGACATGTCAAATTGTGAGACTTGTTCATCAAGAAACCAAAAATTACAAATTAGGGTTTGAAATGAAGAAATTTCATAACTTAGAAATTTTCTAAGTTATAAAATTTCCTAATTTTTTCCTAACTTTGTCCCATCTTTTCATCAAGATACATTTGGATTCAAGCAAAGCTCAAAACATGAAAGTTATATTCCATTGCAAAATCTACAACTTTGATTCACAAAGTTTCCTCAAAATAAGCTTGTGCTCAAGTTATGATTTTTGGAATAGGGGTGCAAAACATTCTTAACTTAGAAATTTTTTGACCTATTTTAGGCAGGATTTTTGCCCAACTTCATGGCCACTTTTCACATGCTTCCACTTGGAATTTAAACTTGCATTACAAAGATGGATTGTATTACACATTCCAAGCTTTCCAAATTGTCCAAGAACTTCTCAAACACCCTTGTGGTTAGGGAGAATCGAATTGGCAAAGTTGGGCAAAATCCACTTTTGTTCATGACCAAATGCATGTTCATAACTTGGGCATTTTTGAACTCAACATGCACAAGCTAGGTTACAGGCCTCTAATCCCTTTCTTACTCAATAATTAAATGCATAACCATTATGCCAAGATGTTATTTTGTGCATTTGGTCATTACATAAAGAATTAAGCCATATATGGAAAAAGCAATTTTGCCATTCTTGTAAAGATCAACTTTATGTCAAATATAAATCCAAGAAGCATGGGCCAAATCTTGAGAGCTAGCATTTTGTACACAAATCACACTGATCAAGAGTGATTTGTGCAGCATGTTTGAGGGGCCTGTGGTAGCCTATATTGAAACTTGACAAACTTTGCTTAAGAGAGAAGAAACTTGGCACTTTGAACAACAACTCACATTGCTGCAAGAACTAACTCAAGCAAACCTTGTAGACACTTTCCACTTGATCCAACTGACCTGAAACATGAGCCAATCACCTTCAATACCTCCCCAAACACAAAAACACCATTTTGCTGCACAAAACAGGGCATCCCTGCAGATTGAGTTGCACAACTCAGTTTGCTCGTGCGTTTTGGCCAAAGTTTGTTCATACACACTCCATAACATCCATACAAGCTATCCCAAGCCCTAGCTACAGACTGTAACACCTCTAACCAAGTTCACCATTTTCATTTTTTCAGTTGTGCAGGTTGAGTTACATAGCTCGATTCAGTTAGTTTCAAGGCACACCAAGCATTGGAGAAGCATCCCTGAACTTCAAGCAAGTTGTACAAGTCCTCACATTGCCTTGAAAGTACCTCCATTGCTGCACACGATTCCAGCTGAACAGGTAAAACTTTGGACTTCTATCTCTCAATCTAGGAAGAGTTAGGCTTAGGTTTATGAATGAAACATGCTCTACTCATGGCCCTGAAGCTGCCTATATCCTCACTTTTCATTTATATTGTGTGTGTTAAGAGAATTTAGAACCTAAACATTAGAAAAAACTTAGGTCAGAAATTGGGGATGAAGAAATTCTCCCTCGTTTCTTAGAGTTAAGTCAAGTTTTTTATATGTCTAGATTCGTCTCTTGATGCTCTACATTTTTGGTGTTATGAGTTTTGCTTGAAAGTCCAGGAATCAGGAGTTAGGAAGTGCGCGTTTTTGTTGTTCAAACAAGTTTGAAGGTTGAAGATGACTGGCTTGGGCTGGGCTTGAGTCAGTCCTACTTTTTGCACCCCTTTTTTCAATTTGCACCCCCCTGGCCCATTATGTGATATATTTGTCATTTTTTATTTTTTCTTTTTGATTTTGATTCTATATTTTTATTCAAGCATGAAAAAACACTAAAAATATTTTTCTCACATTTTTTGCATTTTATTTGGTATTTATTTTTTTCATTTAGTTCCATATGTAAATATATATATATATATATATATATATATATATATATATATATATATATATATATATATATATATATATATATATATATATATATATATATATATATATATATATATATATATATATATATATATATATATATATATATATATATATATATATATATATATATATATATATATATATATATATATATATATATATATATATATATATATATATATATATATATATATATATATATATATATATATATATATATATATATATATACTAAAAATAATACAAATACATTTTATTTTCTGATTTTATTTTATTTTATCTTTTGAAAACATTTTCTAAAAAATATACTTTTTTTTGTAAATAATAAATATTTTTATTTTTTGTATATATTTAATATATTTAATACATAATATAAATATTTATATATTTAGAATATTTAGGATAAAAATACAAGAATAATACATTTTTTATTTTTATTAATATTTGACCTTAAAATTTGCTTTTTCATAATATACTTCCTTTTTATTTATTTGTTTTGTATATATTTAATAAAAATTGCATATAATAAATAATAAATACCTTTTATTTAGATAAATTAGGGTTTTGCCCTAAACCTTGAAAATACCCAAAAAATAACTTTTATTTTTATTTTTTATAGATCACATGAGAAATACTTTTACATACATATAAAAATCATTTTTTGCATCTTGCATATTTATTGTATTTTTATTTAATTTGTACAATTAATCTTTGTATATTCAATTTGGATGTAATAGCTTAGATTTTAATTTCTTGCTAAATATCCCCATTTAAACATTTGTACCCCCCATCCCATAATTGTGTTGTAATAATTTAGGATTTTATTTTTCGCATTTAAAAGCTTTCTAAATATGCCATGATAGACTTAGAGTTTTGTATGCAAATCAAAATAACAAATAGCTTGACCTAATGCAAAGACAAAAAGCATGAAAATGGACAACACTAATCACACTTGCACCCCTAGGATTACTCCACTTGTTGCCTTCAATAATGGGCCATGTTGCATGTTGAGTGTTTTTTTGGCAAAACAAAACAATATCAAATGATCATAGTCCCTCGATGACGCTTTCGAAAGTTGCCTAAAAATGATCAAGTCCCTTAAAGGAAGAATTACCAAAGACACTTGGCACCATTGCAATCATGGTCCAAAACGATGACCCGCGCCCGTCCCGTTAACATCCTAACACAAGATTGTCCACCAAATACAATGGTGGAACAAAATTGTTAAAAGGGTTAAAACATAGGAAAGATCTTTGAGAAATTTAGGGTAGATAGCTCTTGGTTACTTGACCAAATCTTGCAAAAACAATCCTTGCCATTTTTCAAAACAAACATCACAACACACTTTCAAAACAACTTTCAAAAACATTGAAAACTTTTCAAAAGACAAAAACATCTTTGTATACATCCAAACATGGATCATTACAAAGGTTGCCACAACGAATGGCTTCTTTTCAAAACATTTTCAAATCCACACACAAAGCACCATTTCAAACAATTGAAAATCAAAGGCAAGTGATTTAAGCAAGTAACTAAGAGCCCATGGATAACCATGGATAGAAAGGGTGCTAATACCTTCCCTTTCTATAATCTACTCCCCGAACCCAAGAAAACGTCTCAAAGGTTTTTGCTGTGCTTTTTAACCTTTCCTTAGGATAAAATAAAAAGTCGGTGGCGACTCTTGCTCAACCGAAACATTTGCGAAAACAAACGCAAAACCCAAGTCAGTTCTCCCACCGTATCACAGGGAAGTTCCAGAGAAATAATCCACCCATCTTTGAGGGAGAACATGAACCTGACAAAGCACAAGTATGACTGAAAGCGATTGAGAAGATCTTTCGATTCATGAATTTTTCGGATGTGCAAAAGGTGCAATTCATGACAGTGCAATGTTTGAAAAAATGTTGTTGTAGGAGAAACAATGCAACGTTTGAAAAATGTTGTTGTAGGCGAAATAGTGCAACATTTGGCAAAAACATTACTGAAAGTGTTTGTTTCATCAATGATCATAACCTTAAGAAATAAGAACTATCTTCATTAGCAATTTTTTATTTAAACCACTCAGAGAAACTATTATTATGCTCTTTTAACAACCCTATTTCATTCATCTCGGGGTACTTTTTCTTTATGATACTTTTGTGAGCAGATAAGTAAGGTTGAACTCCATCCATGTTATTCAATATATACAAATGCGCTTGAACAACCACATAAATACTTAAGCTCTTAACCTTTAAACCTTGTGTACCCACACCCTCACATCTTCCATCATGACGAGACTTGGGAACCCCTACAGCATCCACTCTTGACAAATAGTTAGAACAAAACTCAATTGCTTCTACTAAAATGTACCTCTCAATAATCGATGCTTCTGGATGGTGTGGGTTTTGTATACCATTTTAGGATCTTCATGTATCTCTCTATTGGATACATCCACCGTAAAAAAATTGGACCACATAACCTAATCACCCTTACTAGATGAACAATCAAGTGAACCATAATGTCAAAAAATGAAGGAGGAAAATACATCTCTAATTGGAACAAGATAACTGCAGCCTCATTTTCCAAATCTTCTAACTTTAACGGTCATTGGCTTTCCAACAAATTGCATTGAAAAATAAGCATAGCCTAGTTATAGTCTTCCTAACATTGTTAGGCAATATCCCACGAATAGCCACTGGTAGTGGTTGTTGCATTAAGACATGACAGTCGTGAGATTTTAATCCAACTAATCTGAGATCTTTAATTGATACAAGCCTCTTGACATTTGATGAGTAACCATGCGGCACTTTGATACTTTGTAAACACTCACAAAAACTTGTTTTCTCTTTTTTAGACAAAGTGTAGCATGCAGAAGACAAATATGTCTTATTACCTATATATTGTGGAGTTAACTCTTCTCATAAACCCATAAAACCCAAATCCAGACGAGCATTAATATCACCCTTTGTCTTATTACCTATATATAGTGTATTCTATCATATACATTTTTCTCCACGTGCATCACATCAATACAATGTCTTACATCAAAACCAGACAAATATGGAAGATCAAAGAAAATCGGCTTCTTTTTCCATGTATTTTTCACAGCGGATCACTTTTGGTACTTTCCAAAGACAACATCAATGTCTTGTTGTCGTTGATAAAATTCCTCTCCAGTTAAGGGCTTTGGAGCAACACCATGCTCTTGTTCCCCATTGAAAGCTTTCTGCAATCTACGATATGGATGATAACGATTTATAAATTTTTGATGCCCAAGATAAACAATCTTCTTTCCTTTTACAAGTTGATGGTAACATGTGTCTTGTTCACATATAGGACACGCTTTATGCCCTTTAACTTTATACCCAGACAAATTTCCATATGCCTGGAAATTGTTGGTGGTGCAAAACAACATGGCACACATATTGAACTGTTCGCCAGAATATACATAAAAAACATCCACCCCTTCCTCCCACAACACTCTTAAATCATCAATCAATGGACTTAGATAAACGTATATGTCATTTCCTGGTTATTTTGGGCCCGAAATCATCATCGATAGTATAATATATTTACGCTTCATGCACAGCCTAGGAGATAGGTTATAAATCATCAGGAGAACATGCTAAGAAGTATGGTTAGTACTTAGATTACCAAACCGATTCATTCCATCATTAGCAAGTCCAAGTCTAAGGTTTCTGGACTCTTTGCCAAAATTTGGAAACAAAGAATCTATTTTCTTCCATTGCAAAGAATCAGCTACATGGCGAATTTGTCCATCACATTTTCTTTCTTCTACATGCCATCTAATATTCTTTGCATCGTTTGCATTAGCGAATAATCTCTTGAACCTTGAAATTATTGGTAAGTAACATATCACTTTCGCGGGAGGACTCTTTTTGACCACCTCATCATCACTTGATTCACCATCTTTCTTTTTATATTGTGGCGCCTTGCAATTCGGATAATGATCATAGTTCACATACTCTTTTATGTATAATATGAAATCATTAGGGAATGCATGTATCTTTTCATACTCCAAACCCATTAGACACAATATTTTCTTCGCTTCGTAATAACGATTTGGAATTACGTTACCTTCTGGAAGCATTTCTGTCAACAATTCAAGCAATTTGTTAAAACTTTTGTGAGTCCACCCGTTATTTGCCTTCAGATTAAACAATTTTAACACGGCTGACAAACGTGTAAAATTTGTGCATCCCGAATATAAAGGTTTATCCTTGTCACTGCATAAAGTATCATACGCATGTGCCCTCTTAAACGAATCTTGTCCAATATCACGCATCTTGTCTTCCAGACGATCATCCATATCGACACTAATATTATCTCTTTGGGACACGTTTAGCTTTGCTACTACTTCACCGTACCATATCCATTGTGTATAACTTTGATAAATCCCTACACAGATTAGATGATCCATGATTTTTTTCTTACTAAGTTTTTGTTCTTGATTTGTACAACGAACACATGGACAGAGAAAAAGTGCAGGAAGACTTTTTTCAGCATTACTTTTAGTAGAAGGAGGAAGATTTTTTTAGCATTATTTTCAGCAAACTGTAGAAATTCCATCACTCCATGTTCGTACTCAACACTTAATCGGCTAGCACTCATCCAACTACGATTCATACCTATGTTCCGAAATTAATGCGTACAGAGTTAAATCATTAGAAATTTTTATTTTTAATATACTTTTTTAATAATTCATATTTTTTAACATTATTTACTTGTTAAGCTCTAATAATATGTAGTTCAATAGCATACTTATAAACTCTAATAATATGTAGTTCAATATAATACACTAATTTATAAACTCCGATAATATGTTCGTACTTTCCTCCATTATTCAAACTCTAAGAATGTTCATACTTTAAAATCTCATTAAAAAAAATATGCAAAAAAAAAAAACAACATTCGAACCAAGCTTTATCATGTTATTAGTAACCGGACAGTCCTAAAATTACCTATTTATGATATAGAAATTGATACCAATTTTAAAAGTCCCATTGATTCACAAAGGTTCTCATCAAATTAAAAACTAATCTTTATTATTTGTCATATGATTTAAGTAGGTAAATTTTTCACACATTAAATTTATCATTTTATAATTTGGTAGAAACTATGAGCAATACATAATCTAAATAACTATCACTTATATAGGAAAATTGCACCTTATTATTATCCAGAATCATTATCCTTATATATTATATACAGTAAATTTCCAATTTAATTCATTTCAAAAAGCTTATACAATTTGTTTTTATTAACCTAATAGTGACCTAAGATGAGTTTACTTGATTTTCGATGACGTTGATGCCAAACACCAACACTAAAGGAGACACTCACGAATTTAGGGATGTTTGTTTCAAAAAATGAGAGATTCCGACGGAGGTAGCATAATGAAGGAGATTGTTGCAGAATGATGGAGGAAGACGTGGAGGCAGGTTGGCGGCGCTGATGGTTGACGATGCGGATGGTTGCAAGAAAGAGGAATAGCATAATAGCAGGGTTGACGGAGATTGACGGTGTGAAGGCATGTTGACGATGAAGGAGAAAGATGAGCGAATGCGGCACAAAGAGAACGATGAAGGAGAAAGATGAGTGAATGCGGCGTAAGGAAAATGGTTTAGGGTTTTGTTATAAAAGGCCACGTTTTTTACATCGGTTGGACCTATGACCCGATGTAACGGCCACACTTTTTACATCAGTTGGACCTATGGCCTGATGTAATAATCATTTTTAATGTTTTTTACATCAGTTGAGAAATTTGCCCGATATAACGGTCTTTTATAACAAAAATTCTTTTATTTACAAAATTGTCACCGTGTTTTTATTTTCTTTATCACTAGATTTTTCACATCAGGGGAAATATAGGCCCGATGTGAAATCCCTTATAACATAATTTCTTTTTATTTACCAAACTGCCACCATGTTATATTTTCCCTTAAATCAAATATTTTTTATATCATTGAAAATAAAGATGTGATGTAAAATCTTTTGATAAATATTTTTAACATCATATATTTTTATACCTGATATGAATTTTTTTTCTTCTGAAATGTCATATTTTTAGTAGTGAACACCGACTTGACCTATAAATTGAACATTCCATATTCAAAAATACATAACAAAAACGTACATCCTCTTCACCAAAAATTCTACGCACTCTTTGTTATATTTGAGTTTTCTTCGGTCTTATCCAAACTCGATAAAATATTGAATTATCTTAGATATTTATGCGTTCCAACTCTAAAACATCTGAGAGTGTTTGAAATACTTACAAGAAAAATGATTTCGTTCACAATTCTAACCTCGATACATTTAATTTACTATCAATATTTCTAACAATCTTATAAATATTTACAAATAAATGGCACTCGAGGCTATCATATAAAAAATCAAGAACAAAAATCGTCATTATGAATCTGAATACGTTTTTATTATTACTTCTCATAAAAAATCGTAAAAATCATGATATCAAGATTCAAATTAAATTTTACTTACTGTTGATATTAGAGCATATTTACCATATATTATAATTTTCTGGTAATGATAAATTGATATGAAAGTATTTTTAAATTAAGAGATAACCAATCATGCTTATGATACTTGATGCATTTTGTCAGGCATTTAGTTTCGTTTCGGAAAAATAATTATACCAGAAATGACCTTAAAATTTGGAATCAAATTGTTTGAGTTGAACGTTAAATATTGTTAACGTAATATGATGAAATTTTTGAAAAGCAACTTTTTCTGCGTGGTAATACTTAACCAAATTCCTTTATAATTACCATGTAGGATTGTTTAATTTTAATTCTATGCATTAACATTTTAACACTAATAGATTATTGTTACGGTAAACCTTTCTCATTACTGTATTATAATTGTTATATTTTTGAAAGTTTCATTTCCATATACAATCCTGCAATGTTAGAAATTTGAGTATGATAATTCTGGATAACTTCGAAGAATCGTGTTCGTACACTTTTCGAACAAAGTATTTCGACCATATTCTTGCCTGGGTTCACGAAATCTTTGGGGGGATAATTCTTGAAGAACAATCTGTTTCTGGCAAAAGAAAACTGATTACAAATGTAGAGAGAAAGTATTGTTTTTCGTTCGTATCTGAAACCGATGCCAAATGACTCCTTATATAGGAGATCAATAACTGAAACCGAAAAGACACACTTGTTCGGAAAAACGGTTATGTCGGTTGGGGACCGAAAAGACACACCTGTTCGGAAAAACAGTTATGTCGGTTGGGGAAAAGGATTCAAAATTTTCGCCCCTTGGACCCCAACGGGGCGCTGCCCCGCACCCCGCCAGGGGCTTCGCCCCTTGGAACCCCGTTTCAATTATTCATATTCAATTATGCATTGGCTCGACGAGCGTGCACTCCGCACTTCCCTAACTCGTTTCCGAACTTAACGCATAATTGCATCGGCCTTTAGTAAATCACATTACTACTAAAATACATTGGTGATACTAAAATCACCAACAAATCCCCCCCATTTTAGTGTAATCCTTGATTTACTCAGTACATAAAAATATATACAAGGGTACAACCTACAGGTATAACGATCAAACAAATGCATAAACAAAAATGTCTTGCGATTGAATTTTCATCTTAGTACAAATACACATTCCAAATACTCGAAAATCGGGGTGTCATAATGATTGAACCCGTCAATCCATTTGAATATCTGAAGATACAGTACACATATGTTTCTTACAATACTCTTCTATTCATTCTTGACACTTTTACAAGCCATGTGTCCTTATCCATTAATAAGCATATAGGAAGCCAAGTCCAAGCTTCCTGAAGCGGCAAAACTTCATGCTCACATAGGTGATCCTTTTAATCTTGCACCTGCATTTGCAATTTTTCAAAGAGAACCATTAAGAAGATATACTTCAACCTAGCCATTACTTGCAGGTCTGAGCACATACCTTGGGAAGATAAACACGATTGCTCCAATTTCTAACTATGATCTTTCCACATTGAATTTTGCTTCTAACGTTGTATTAGAAGGGAATTGGGTATACCACAGCTAATAGATTTAAATGGACTTTAATCCCATCCCAATTACCGACTTCTTCACTAAGTCTCTAGCTAACCCCTTCGTCAAGTGGTCAGCTAAGTTTTGTTGCGACCGAACAAAATCAATAGATATCACCCCATTCATGATTAATTCCCTAATCATACTATGTCTAACACCCAAATGTCTAGACTTTCCATTGTATATTTGACTATAAGCTTTAGCCAGTGTGGCAGTACTATCACAACGGATAGAAATTGGTGATATTGGTTTAGGCCACATCGGAATCTCATATACCAAGTTCCTTAGCCATTCCGCTTCTTTACCAGCAGCAGCTAATGCCACAAACTCAGATTCCATTGTGGAACTAGTTATACATGTTTGCTTCTTGGAAGCCCATGAAATGGCACCTCCCCCAAGCAAGAACGCCCATCCACTTGTAGAGGATGAATCTTCAGTATTATTTATCCAACTAGCATCTGAATAACCTTCTAACACCGAAGGAAATCCCATATATGACAATCCATAATTCATAGTACCCTTCAAGTACTTGAATACCCTAGTTATCGCATGCCAATGGTGTCTACTAGGATTACTAGTAAATCTGCTCAACTTTCCAACCGCATAAGCAATGTCCGGTCTAGTTCTAATCATAGCATACATCAAAGAGCCTATAGCTCTTGAGTATTTGAGTTGATCCACAGGTTTACCTGTATTTGGCATGAGTTTTTCTCCCGGATCCATGGGAGTACTCACTGGAGTACAACTTTCATAATTGAACTTCTTGAGTATTTTCTCAATGTAATGGGATTGAGTAATTACAATCCCCTTATTCTCCCGTTTAATCTTAATACTAAGAATAACGTCCGCTTCTCCCATATCCTTCATGGAGAACTTTGATGACAGAAAGTTCTTTGTTTTATCAATTTGATTTTGGTTGGTGCCAAAGATCAACATGTCATCAACATACAGACAAATGAAAATTCCTTTACCGGATGTATCAAATTTGCTATATACACATTTGTCAACTTGGTTTAGAATGAAACCATTAGACAAAACAACCTCATCAAACTTTTGATGCCACTGTTTCGGAGCTTGTTTCAGCTCATACAACGACTTAACTAGCTTACACACTTTATGCTCATTACCAGGCATTACAAATCCTTCAGGTTGCTTCATATACACTTCTTCTTCCAAATCACCATTCAGAAATGCTGTTTTGACATCCATTTGATGAATCACTAGATTATGAATAGCCGCCAAGGCAATCAACAATCTAATAGTAGTGATACGGGCAACTGGAGCATAGGTATCGAAATAATCGATCCCTTCCTTTTGTCTGAAGCCTTGGATAACTAATCTAGCTTTAAACTTGTCAATTGTACCATCGACTTTCATCTTCTTTTTGAAGATCCATTTGCAACCCAATGGTTTGCAACCTGGTGGTAAATCAGACAACACCCAAGTATTATTTTCCATGATAGAACCAATCTCTTCATCAATTGCTTCTTTCCAAAAACCAGAGTCTCGAGATTTCACAACTTCATCACATGTTCTTGGATCCTCCTCTATACCATAGCAATAATAGTATTGAGTATCAATCTGATCCTTTGATCCCTCAACCAAATATAATTGAAAATCAGATCCATAAGTTCTAGATTTTCTAGCTCTTTTGCTCCTACGAGGTTCAAGTGTCTCACTTGGCACATCATTTGAATGATCATCCCTTAGAGATTCATCTGAATTAGGTATAGAAATCTTTGGTCTAGGTATAGAAGAGAAACAATTCTCATCAAATATGACATCTCTCGATTCTATTATCGTGTTAATAGAAATCGAGTCATTAGGCTCTATAACATAAAACCTATAGGCCTTAGAGTGCTCAGCATATCCAACAAAGATGCAAGCTATACCCTTTTCACCCAAAGTTTTCATTTTTGGGTCCGGGAGTCTAACCACGGCCCTACAACCCCAAACACGTAGAAATGTTAAGTTGGGTCGTTTCTTATACCAAAGTTCATATGGGGTAGTCTTGTTTCTTTTATTAGGAACCCTATTTAACAAATAGCAAGCCGTTAACATAGCTTCTCCCCAAAACCCTTCACTCAGACCAGAGTAGGATAACATGGCGTTCACCATTTCTTTAAGAACTCTATTTTTCCTTTCAGACACACCATTTTGTTGAGGTGTATAAGGTGTCGTAGTTTCATGAATGATTCCTACGGACTGGAAAAACACAGGATCATAATATTCACCACCTCTATCTGTACGTAATGTTTTAATCAGCACATTCTGTTGCACTTCAACTTCAGTTTTATAGATTTTAAATTTATCTAAGGCTTCATCCTTAGCGTGCAACAAATAAACATAGCAGAATCTAGACGCATCATCTATGAAAGTGATAAAATATTTTTTATGCCCTAATGATGGAGTAGCATGCAAATCACATAAATCACTATGTATCAACTCAAGAATGATAGATTTCCTTGTTATACTTTTAAAAGGTTGCCTAGTGATCTTTGTTAACATGCAAGTTTTACACTTTTCTACATTTTCATTAAAACTAGGAATTAAATCATCTTTAGACATTTCATGCATTCTTTTATAATGTACATGTCCTAGACGTGCATGCCATAACGAAAAATTGATAACATTCGACGAGGACATAAATACAGAACCAGAATCATTAGGAACTCCATTCAAATTCATCATAAACATACCATTATTATAATATCCAAATCCTACAAACACACCAGACTTTGATAAAACATATTTATCGAATTCACACACTTGCTTGCATCCAAGCTTATTTAATACAGGACCAGAAATTAAATTCTTACGTAATTTAGGAACATACAAAACATTAAACAAAGTAATAGTCTTTCCAGAACTGAATTCTAGCACCACGTTTCCTTTGCCTTCAACGGGAGCGAAGTGATCATCTCCCATGTAGAGGACAGAACCATCTTCCACTGGAACAAGAGTCTTGAACCAGAAACGATCCTTGCAAACATGTGTTGTGGCACCAGAATCAATCCACCACGCGGCAGCATCATCCTGCACATAAAATGCTTCAGAGTTTAGTGAAACTGAATGTTTAATCAAACTATTCAAATCACGAATTGATTTCTGACCTTGGTTTTCGGAGTGGTCCTTAGACCCCTTTCCTGAACCACTTGCATTCGCGTTGTCGTGCTTTTTGCCGAAACGACAGTCCTTCTTGAAGTGGCCTGTTTTGCCACACTTCCAGCATTCTAGTTTCGGTTTCTTGTTAGCACCGAAACTGCCCTTTTTGTTCTTGAAGGCACGCTTCTTTCCTTTCTTTTTGTTGTAATTGTTCTTACCACCCTCTTCGACCATATTAACCGAGGGTCCAGTAATTCCTTTGCCCTTTCCTTTGTCATCTTCCTGCGCTCTTAGAGATTCTTCTATGCGTAAATGACTTCCAAGTTGGATCAAAGACATTTCGTCTTTTCCATGTTTCAGATTGTGTTTGAAATCCTTCCACGAAGGAGGCAACTTGTCTATGATGCTTGAGACAAATATTGTTTCATCCATCTTCAATCCGTGTTGTGTGAACTGTCCAAGGATTCGGAGGAGTTCATTGAATTGTTCCATGACAGACCTCGATTCAACCATTTTGTAATTGTTGAAATCGGTTACCAGAAACTTTTTACTGGATGAGTCCTCTGCCATGTACTTGGATTCGAGACAATCCCACAATTCTTTTGCAGATTCCACGTTTTGGTAAATATCAAATAAGGGATCATACATACCGTTAAGAATGTGCCCTCTGCATATGTAGTCGTCGTTCTCCCACTTTGATCTGCGTCTCATATTTTCAACTGATTCATTCTCCAGAGATTCTGGAATCGGTGTAGACAGGACGTGTACCACCTTCAACGTTGTCAACATGAAATGCATCTTCTTCTGCCAACGCCTGAAGTCTTGTCCTTGAAACTTGTCCAATTTTCCGAAGTTTGTAGTCATCTCCTTGATGGTGCTTCCTCCAGCCATGATTATCATAAAATACTTGTTCGTTTGTTAGAAATTTGGGTATGATAATCCTGGATAACTTCGAAGAATCGTGTTCGTACACTTTCCGAACAAAGTATTTCGACCCTATTCTTGCATGGGTTCACGAAATCTTTGTGGGGATAATTCTTGAAGAATAATCTGTTTCTGGCAAAAGAAAACTGATTACAAATGTAGAGAGAAAGACACACCCGTTCAAAAATTTTGAATCCTTTTCCCCAACCGACATAACCGTTTTTCTGAACAGGTGTGTCTTTTCGGTCTCCAACTGACATAACCGTTTTTCCGAACAGGTGTGTCTTTTCGGTTTCAGTTATTGATCTCCTATATAAGGAGTCATTTGGCCTCGGTTTCAGATACAAACGAAAAACAATACTTTCTCTCTACATTTGTAATCAGTTTTCTTTTGCCAGAAACAAATTGTTCTTCAAGAATTATCCCCACAAAGATTTCGTGAACCCAGACAAGAATAAGGTCGAAATACTTTGTTCGGAAAATGTACGAACACGATTCTTCGAAGTTATTCAGGATTATCATATCCAAATTTCTAACATGCAATAGCATATATATGAGATATATATTTTCAATCCGTTTTTTTAAGTGGTATTTTATCATAAAAATTTTCAATTAAGATCGTAGATTATTAGAGTTATTTTTTTTATTATACCCGTATTTATTTATTTTTTATAAATAAATTTAATCACACACACTCTCTTTTTTTTCCAATAATTAATAAAAAATAATTAATTTTATAAAAAATATGAAATAAAATTATTTAAAAAATAAAGATATAATTGATAAATTATAATATTAAATTATAAAAGTAATACTTAAATAAAAATAAAAAAATTCTTCTAAAACGATACATATAGAAAAAATATAAATTAAGAGTTTAAAGTAGAACAGAGGCATTATAAACCAACATTGTACATACAATCAATCAATAACATATCTTTTATTAATTAAATATTTTACGTGCATATTCCTTTTTCTCTTACTTTAATGTATAGTATAATTATTGATGTAAATATTTTAATATATGATAATAATATTTTAATTAAACTTAATGACCATATTGCAATATATGAAATTTTTTTATAATAATTATATTTTAAAAAAAAAAAACACAAATAATTATATTTTGGAGAAATTTATACAAATAATTATATTTTAGAAAACGTTATAATACAGTAGTGATCTCAGATGGCACATACATTGATTTTTTTAAAGGAGACGCCAAATGAGATGGCGCCTAGCCATCCCCTATTTTTTTTCTTCTATTTATCTTCGGATTTTCCTGCACAGATAACTGAAAAAGTTTGAAAAATATATAAGAGGCACCAACTCAAGTGACACCTCCTCTTTAATTCACTTTTTTTTAAAAACATATTTATTGCGTAATTTTTTCCGAAACATAATTATTTTATATATTTTTTTTAAAACATAATTAGTACTAAAAAAACATTCCAATATATATATATATATATATATATATATATATATATATATATATATATATATATATATATATATATATATATATATATATATATATATATATATATATATATATATATATATATATATATATATATATATATATATATATTGTTAACCAGTATATTCAGAATATTCTTTATTCAAAAAAAAATATTTTATAGAAACTTTAACTATTTAGATTTATAAGATATTAAATATGCTATGTAATGAAATTATGAAACGTTGCATATCGTATATGCATGTTAATTATGCATCAACCTGAATCAGTGTTTTTTATTTTTTAAAAATGGATTAAATTAATTAAATTAAATAAAAAGAAGGAATTGTCCAACTAAATTTGGTATTCATGAGAAAAGATGAAGTTCTTAAACTGTTTATATTTGTCCTCTTAATAATTGTTAATCATGTTGAATCCTGTCACAATAATGACCATAATACTCATTTTCATATGTTATAAAGTTGGTCCTTAATATGCTTTCATATTTTTTAGAACTGACATTTATTTACTATTCTATGGTTTATTATGAATATGAAACTATTACGAAGGTGGTTGAGTCTTCTTAAAAAAATATTTGACTGATATTAGATGATTTAAAAGAGTAATTTAATGTTTAAGAAATTTTAAACTTTAAACTAATATACATTATTTACATTTTTAATATTAACTAACCATTGAAAAAAATCGTTGTTGTACTAAATACCGTTTAATTTGTAATTATTTGAGTTAGAACTTTGTTAATTACTAAAGTGGTGAAATTAATTAAAGTTTATTATTTTAAATTATGCAATTGAATTATGGTTTATATGTATGTGAATTGTTTGTGTTTATGGGATTTATTAGAAGACATAAAGACTTCTATAAACTTTTGAAGTTGGAGTATAATGTAATTATTGTATCTCGAAATGTGAAGTTCTTTGAGAAACTTATCTGCTGGGAAGAGATCCTCTCTCGTGCACTTTTCTATCCAGTTAAATCTCGGTCATTGATTTTTTTATACAACATTATTGATTAGATGATTAAAAAAATTATTGAACGATGGATATGAAAATTTGATTAACTCTAACGAATTTTTTACGGGAGAGAATCCATATCCCATCATGAAGGATTCCTATGAAGAATCGAGATTCACACAAATAAAAATTTTCGTGAGAAAGGTTCTTCATGAATTGTTGAAAAACAAATCGAAAGTGCGTCATTGATTATTTGAAAACAACTCGAACTTAGAATAAGCCAGAGAGTTTGAAAGGATAAAGATCCAGAACTGAACAAAATTGATAATCAAGTTATTTCTTTTATCTAGTAAAAGGAAATAGTGAGAATATTTGTCCGTAAAATTTCTATTATTCTTAATGTGGAAGATGATCCTAAGACTTATAAGAAAGCAGTAGCTTCAAGTGACTACTCTTTTTAGAAGGATGCTATCCAAGACGAAATGGATTCGATAATGTCAAACCTTACTTGAGAACATGTCGATCTACCTAAAAGATTAAAAACCATTGGATGCAAGTGGGAGTTTAGAAAGGAGTATCATAGTGATGGTAGACTAAACATCTATCCTCCAGACACATTTATAAACAACAAAAATGTTTCAATTCTTGGTCACTATTATAAGCAAAAGTCAATTATTACTAAATCATTTAATATTGTAATTTATAATATACTCCTCTATTTCATTTTCTAACATTCCATTAAATTTAATAAAGAGGACATTATAATAAATTTAATTAATATTTTCACCAAAATCTAAAAAGTTAATTACACTTGATTGGGTTTTTTAATAACTGTGAAAACCATATTTAATGCTTATAAATGTGTACGGAGAGTGTACATGTCTAGCTAGATTCATGATCAAGGATTTTAAACAAAAAATGTGTATTATTTTGACATATATGCATTAGTAAAAAGCACAGTGGAAATTAGAGTATTGTTTGCATTAACTTCTTTGGATGAACTTATGGTTCATCAAGTGGATATCAAAATAACATTTCTAAATAGAGATCTCAGTGAGGAGGTTTTCATGGAGCAATCAGAAGGTTATGTGATTTTTGGTGATGAACAAAAAATACACAAGCTTGTCAAATCCTTGTATGGATTAAAATAAGCACTTAAACAATAACTTTACAAGTTTGACTCTATCACGGCAAGAATCACAAATTTAAAACGAAGATACACAACTTAAGGGGAGACTTTTCAATCTTATCAAAACATGAATTCAAAGAGTTTGTCATCATTAAAAAAGGAGGAGATTATGAAGAATACATCTTATATCTAGTTTTGATGAAGACAAAGATTATCAAACAAGAAAAGGATCAAAAGTGTCATACACATCAATGATGAAGTTGATCAAGAAGGTTTAGTATAAAATTTTAAGTGAAGATTTGAGAGAAGTGAACATAAATTAGGTACTCATTGCAACTCATGCTATAGTACTTTAAATTGCTCAAAATTTCATCTCTCACTTCATCTAAAAAACCTTCTTGTATCATCATACATGATCATCTAAAATCTTTCTTCATCTAATTCTTGTTACAAGTGTTTGCACACAAAAATGTGTGAGAATATTATGATATACATTTGTCTCTAAGTTAATTACATGTTGATCATTAACAACTAGATGAATGGAATCTTTTAAACAAAGAAGTTTCTAGCTTCCACATTCAAGATGAAATATCTTAAAATAGTGGACACTCTTTTGGATCAAATTAAAATGAAATAGTGGGGGCTAAAAACATAGTCAAACATACTATGTTGAAAAACCTCCACATTCAAGATGAAATATCTTAGACAAATTGACACTAATTTAAGGATCAAAGCAAAGTAAAAGAGTGTGGATTATGAACTTAGTCAAACACACTATGTTGAGAAAGTACTTGATAAGTTAAACACTTATTTTTAAGGAAGTAAGTACTCCATTTGGTCATAGTGTCAAAATTCAAAAGAATGATGGAAGAGTTGTGGCTCAGTTGAAATATACAAGTGAAAATTGACTGTCTAAAAGTATTTGATGCAATATAATAGATCCGACATAATATTTTCAGTTAGTAAAATGAGTAGATTTACTAGCAATTCAAATGGTGAGCATTGAAAGATCATCACATAGAATTTTAGTTATCTTTTGAAAAATAACAGTTTTAACCTCCATTATGGTATGTTTCCTGCCATATTAGAAGGATATACTAATACGAGTTGGATATCGAGTGTTGGATATCAAAAATCTATAATTGGATGAATATTTACACTAATTGAGAGTGCAATTTCTTGGAAGAGCAAGAAACAAACATGTATTACTCTTTTAACCATGAAGTTGGAGTTCGTGGCTCTTACTTCCACCGATCAAGAAGCTGAATGGTTAAGGGACCTTCTGTTGGAAGTTCCATTGGCTAAAAGGCAATGTTTCAAAGGTGTTGATACATTACAATAGTCAAGCCACTTTATCTTAAGCATACAATGAAGTGTATAATAGAAAGTCTAGACACATAGAACTTAGACATTCTTTTGTGAGAAATTGATTAAGGATGTAATCATTTTATTCACATATATGCGATCGAGCTATAATTTGCCTGGTCAATTTTCTAAATACTGGTCAGATACTTAGTAAAGACTACCTCGAGAGATATGAGGTTAAAACTCCTTGAACAAGAGTTCCAACAACGGCAGAAACCCAATCTTGGGTTAACATAACATTAATCTCAAAACTCAATGGTAACAACAAGTCATTGATTTGGATGTCTATCGGAAATTTGGTAATAATGTTTACTATTATAAATTGAGGATTGAGTTTTACAAACTCTCAATGAAGTTCAATACCGAGGATACGTATCTCATAGAAAAACATATAATATGAACTTCACCTATGTGAATTTCAAGATGGTGACGTCTCAAAGTGAGAGTTGGAGTTTCTCTCCCAAAAAATTCATGAAACATGAAAGCACGTGACCATAAATAAGTGTTAGGCGAGAAATGTAGGTGAAGAACCTTAACAAATATGTGTAAGATATCGCTGATCTAATCACATGGATTAATGGTTTAAAAACATTGCTTCCTAACATTCCGATTAAACTTTGTGTTATTCTTACTAAGTGTTTACAGTTATTTCTGGTAAACAACCGCTAGTCCTCCAAACTATCAAATAATCTTAATGACTGTTATTTAATCTCTCTGGTAACTTGCAGGATCGACTAGATTGATCCTATGGTGTATTGGTCATTTGGATAATTCTCATTGTAGAACTGATATTCATGGTTGGTATTTAGAATATTGTGTACGTGTTTAACTTACTTCGATTACCCTATTAAAGATCTAATGATATGATCAAGTAAATACGTGCGAAACTAAATTGCATGAATAGAGGTTCAATTGTAAAGACATGCAAAACTGCAAAAAGACAAGTAAATAACTTCAAAGTATAAAAGCATGTAATGTAAAAGAGTTTCTGGAATATAAAAGATTCGAAATAGAAAGAAAGCGTTTAAATGCAAGAAATCAGTAAAATAACTTTGGATGAAAAAGTATTCGAATGATAAAAGCATGAAGATAACAGCATAAAAGGTATAAGAATCTCTGAAATGTAAAATACTCGGAATAAAAAGAAAGCGTTTTAAATGCAAGAAATTAGTAGATGACTTTGAATGAAAAAGATTTTAATGTAAAGGCTTTTGAATGATATTGACATGAAGATAAAGGATAAACTGGAAATGATAAAGAGTTTTATTGAATCATAAATATTTGGTGTTATCATATGTACATTGTTCGAGCATTCGTTTCCCTAGCCATGTGGTATTTTGAATGTTTACTGAATTTTGTACAATAGATATGACACACGAAATCCTAACGCTAAGACTTCTATTTATACTACTTCGACCATAACGGTCTTGCCTATAAGATTCTGCCACGTTCAGAACATGCAAAGCAATGCCCCTCTCTAGCTTCCACGCGTCTTCGAATGCTCCAGCGCATATATTTTAAATTTCGAACATCCCGCTTGCGTTTGAATTTCAAATGTTTTGGCACTCTTCGCTTCGAACTCATTTTTTGGACACAGCCTTGTTACCACTTCGACTTCTTTTGAATATATCCCCATAAATGTCACTCGAAGCTCCGAGCTTTGACATGCCCATTCGAAGCACTGCTTCTACCATTTCGAAACATGACATCTTGCTTTATTCCAACGAAACACCCAACTTGCTTCGTTTCGAACTGTATCATCAAAATCTTCAGCCAACAAAATGCCCCTTTAAAATATGTATTTCGATCCTTTGAGAAACACTTATTTTAAATATATATGCAAGATTTTGATGTGACCTTTGAGTAATTGTAACATTTATTGTGTATGACTCCAGTCACGTCAATCACGACGCCTTTCAGATTCCTTAACCGTCTTGAACCATTTCACAGCATGGTGCAGTTATAAAACAATGATTATTATTAATCACACCTATTACCAATATCAACTTTTATGCCACCTCATTCTTAATCCAACCCACGACTCCCACGTATCATAATCTTACTCAGTGGATGTTTAAACTTCCACACTATAAAAACCCATCAACTTAGTCTTTTATTTTTCTTTCCACATTCTGAATCTTTTCCTGCTCTCTTCTCACCGAAACCCTAAAAACTTCCAACAATCTCCAACAATGTCTTCTACAACATCATCCCAACTGAAAAAAGCTTCCAAAAAGAAAGGAAAGAACACAGGAACCATAATGGAAAGCAAGGTTGGCACCTATCAAGGTCAATCTGTGCTTATCCCTCAGATAATCTCCAAAGAGAAGGAAATGCTCTACGCATCTCAGGTACTAATTCCCACTAACGCCGCTGGAAAGAGGTTTGCCCTAATGGGTCCTCTTACAGTCTTTGAAATCTTAAAAGACACTAGAAAAATCTTTCCTGTTTGTTATAATTTTAAGCCTTTGTTTAATAAAATGGATACCCCTAAGACAGACGAGTCTTCTGATTCAGCAACCGTGGAAACTCCAATCGTTCCCCCAAAAGACCCTTTTGTGCTAGACTATGTGAAGAGTAACTTTAAACCATTTCAATCCTGCCCTACTTCTGACACAGCTTACCACAACTGGTTTACCAAAGTAGAAGCCAAGAAATCCCAGCAATGGGAGGAATTGGGCATTTACAACTTGATTAAATTATCGAAACCAGGCTTCACCTATAGCCATCCATTATTATTCGCGTCCTTATATTTCTGGGACAGCACCTACAACACCTTCCATCTCCCTGGGGGAATGATTACACCCACCTTTTTTGACATAGCAGCCATTACTGGTTTGTCACCAGTAGGAGAAACCTACATTCCTGACAATGAAGAGCACTCGAGCATTATTGACTTCGAAGTCAAATTAGCCAGCTTTTCAAAGTTCATTAGCCACTACCACACTGAAGGAGATAGTGTGTCGGATGTGGAACATATTGCTTTCCTCACCTTATGGTTATCAAGGTATGTATTCTGCAGCAGGTCCTTACAGGTAGCCAGCAGGTTCATCCCTCTAGCTAGAGATTTACATGAGAATCGGAGGGTGTGTTTAAGCGAACTGTTACTTTTTGATCTTTACAAAAGTTTAAGATCAGCCGTTTCAAGTTTGAAATCCCACACTCCCAAAAACATCCTGCTAGCTGGCCCCTTCTGGTTACTCCAGTTATGGCTTAACGCCATGTTTGAACCTTCACTATCAACTGCTAACACTATTGTTGAACAAGATCCGGAGATCGCGGATAGAATCATTGAAGGTACTAGGCTGCAAAGACTTACCCCAAACGAAGATAAAGATGACTTCAAAGTTCTCTTCTCCAACTATATCATGATTTTCTCCAAGAGACACAAATTCGAAGAGACCATGGCGCCCTTCGCTTCAAGGACTCATGGACCATCATGGTTCACCATGGCTCTCTCAGAAGAAATCAAAAGCAAAGAAATTCAAGATATATGGAAATCCTTTTTGCTTCCCAGATTAATCTCCTCACGAATTACTCCTTCTAAGAATCAAATCTTCCTTTTTGCTTATCAACCCAACTTCATTTCTAGATAATTTGGCCTGTGCCAACTAATCCTTGAACCCCTGTTCCAAACAGAAAGTGCCATCACTTCTGGGCGAACCTTCAAAGCAAGAGAGGCCAAACTACAACAGGAACAATATCAAGGCTTCGCCCACTTTGAACTAATACCTTTCGAACCTACACACCTCACAGCAAAGGGTTTTCTGGAATGGTGGACAAAGTTCTACCAATCTTATATGTTCGATACCCTCTCCATTCAACAGAAACTAACTGATGCGTTCGATGTGCAGGTACACTCCAAGAAAGGTATGTTCACTCATGCCAAAGAGATTAGAGCTTTTCAAAATTATTTCGAAACCACTTATGATCCCACACACTTGGAATCCACTGTGCATCAAGCGGCTGAGACCTTGAAGGAAAAATTTAAAGAAAAAATTTCTAAGCTAAAACTTCCTTCAGGGTTGTCACCTGAGGATAGGTATAGGTTGGCATTCGAAATGCATCCACCTAAATTTCCTAGATTTCCTACCTCAGAACTGGCTCTGGCTTGGTTTCCTCCATACCCTTGGTGGTTCACTTGCAAAGAAATGTTCAAATATCTTCAAAAGAAACCAAAGCCATCTGAGACTGTGACATGGGCTCGTCATTGGCTCCACGATTTCCCAGGACATCTTCGCTATGACCTTTCTGCCATGTCGATTAAATCTGATCAAGGCGCAGGTGCGAATGCTTGGGAAAATCCCAAATGTTTCTCAATTTCTACATTTTTAACTTTTGCCTTAATTGTTTCGATTTTCAGCCATCAGGATAAAGACTGCTGCTTCAAAGTCTAAAGAGGGAAGTGCCTCCCAAACATCTGTCGAAACCATTGATAATGTGACTCTATCCAAACCAACAACAACTGCTGCAACAACAACAACAACACCAGTAATCACCACTGTTCCAACTCCACAGGTAATCAATTAGCCTTGACATTCCGAATACACTAATTTTTCATGATTTGGATCTAACTCATGTTTAAATCTTTTCAGACTAACAAACTCCCACCAACCACTCCAAAGAAAAGAAAAACAAACACTACTGGGAAGGATCCCAATGCTGGAGGGAATTCACCAACTGCTTCAAAGAAGAAGCAGAAGAAGGAAATTTCCAAAAGTGTTGCACCAACTGGTATCTCTGGACTCGATTCCAGAGATGCTGCTCCCTCAACTAAATCCAAAAATCCACCTTCGACCTCCAACGTAATGTTGGAACGCATAGATAGCAACCTCTCTTCTGAGAATCCACAGGTAAATTGAACTCTAATTTTTTAACACCATGATTATTCATTACCTTGGTGCAGGCTCTTAATATTCTTTGCCTCTGTGGGACATTTTGAACCCAGCTCTTACCACTTCGACTTCTCCATCAAAGACTGCTGCTCCCATCAACTCTTCTCCTCATGGGGACTCCAGTAACCTGGTGCAGAACAAAGGATCCTCCAACATGGCGGTTCTGACTAGAGCTTCAGAGAAGCAAGATGACCAGAGTACTTCTCCCCCTCTGAAAGAAACGAATGAAGCAACGCTTCATGAATCTGCAGAGACTTTATAAAAAACTTCTCTTCAAAAGTCCCCTCTTGAAACCCTTCAAGAGAATCCAAAGGACATTCATGCTGAAGGAGAGAAGGCTGATTCTGATCAAGGAAACGAAGAATCTGCAGAGGAAGGGTCTGAGGAAGAAGATGCCAACAATGGTTCGACTGCTGGAACAGAGTCAGATGCAAATAGCAGTGAAAACGAGGATATCGAAGTGGTGGATCTGGTTGATAATGAAGAAGGCAATGAGCAGGAAATGAGTGAAGGTGATGGTGACGCAACCAATAAACCCATGGAAGTCGAAATGGATGTGACTCCCTTGCGCGTGGAACTTCCTCAATCGTCTCTATCTCAAATGACTGAAGAGGAGCTAGCCCTCCTAAGACGAAATGACCCAATTGGGTACATGAAGGAGAAGCTGGCTCAAAGGGATATTCCTCTTGCTAGGGCTGGTACTAGTTCGACTAGCAATCCGTTGCCCACAGATGATAGAGTTGTACTCCTTAACATAATTAGGAAAACAATCCTTGATGTGGACTTGTTCGAAGTGATCAAGCAGGATAGTACAGCTTGCTATACCATGAAGGAGCTACTTACACAAGTCAACCTCGCTACCTGCTCTTTGCCAGTCAGCACTATCTTATTCGATCTTCAATCTCTGTTAGACAACGTGACTGGGTGCCTTCTCCAAGATGAATTTGCTACCAGAAAGGTCCAAGAAAAACGAACTGCAATGGACGCTGCTTATGAGCATGCTTCGAAGCTCTCTCAAGAAGCTGAAGATCAAGCCATGCATCTAAAGCAAGCAAAAACTGACTATGAAGCTCGAGCTGAGTCTATCCTTCTCTGGGAAAGGCAAATTCACGAACTTCAACAAAAGGTTAAGGAGGCTCAACAACAACAATTGGCCTACGAAACCAATACTGCTGGTGAACATTTCGAAGAGCTCCTCAACAAAGGACTTGCAGAAATGGAGGCGGCAGAACAACTTAAAGGAGAAGTAGCTACCCTAGAAGGAGCAAGGCGCTTTACTCAACAAAGGCTTGAGTCCTTTCGAAGTACCTTTAATAGATTGAAGAATAATGTCTATTTTTAAGTCTTAGTTTTAATTAGTTTTGAAATTTGGTTTTCGTCTGTAATATCCGAACAACGCCATTTTGGCAATCCCATATTACCATTTTGGCATTTTTATGATATTTTGATTACGTTGTTATTATTCGAATCTCCTGCATGCGTGGCTTATATTTCTTTAGATATTTCCCATTAACCTTTAGGATTCGCTTATCATCAAACAATTCTTCGATTTCATATGCATTGTTTGAAAATGTCTTTATTATTCGGAAAGGTCCTTCCCAATGAGGTGACCATTTACCTAACGTTTTACTTTTCTTGTCCATAGGCAATATGACTTTCCAGACTAAGTCATTAATAGTGAATGCTTTTCCTTTCACCCTTTTGTTATATTCCCTGACTACCCTTTCCTTTTGTCTCATCAGGATTTCCAATGCATGCAATCTAACTTCATCCAACTCAACTAACTCATTCATCATCATCTCCCAATATAATGCAGCTGGAATTTCGTTTTGTCTTTGAATTCGAACTGATTGTAGATGAATTTCTACTGGAAGAATTGCATCATGACCAAATGTGAGTTGGAAAGGCGTGGTGTTAGTAGCTTCTTTAGGAGATGTTCTACAGGCCCATAGTATTTGGTCCAAAGTTTTGTGCCAGTTCCTTGGCTTTTTACCAATATGTTTCTTGATTAAACCTATTATTACTTTATTAGCTGCTTCGACATGACCATTTGCTTGAGCATAATATGGCGTTGATGTTAGTAATCTAAACCCCATCTCTTGAGCAAACTCTTGCATCTTTCTACTAGTAAACACAGACCTTTGGTCTGTGGTTATGCTCTCTGGCAATCCGAACCTATAGATAATTTGTTTCTGTATGAACTCAATAATAGCCTCTTGATCAGCAACTATTAATGGTATTGCTTCGATCCACTTGGTAAAATAATCTATTCCTACCAAGATATATTTCTGTCCTTTAGACGAAGCAGGATTTATTTCTCCTATTAAATCCAATGCCCATCCTCTGAAGGGCCATGGTTTAATGATTGAATGCAACTCACTTGCAGGGGCATGTTGAATCCCTGCATGTTTCTGGCATTCTTCACACCCTTTAGCAAAGTCTATACAATCTTTGAGCATGCTGGGCCAATACATGCCATATCGAAATAACAACCATTTCATTTTATGACCTGCTTGATGTGCCCCACATGCCCCATTGTGGACTTCTGACAATGCTAAGTATGCCTCACTTTCTCCTAGGCATTTCAGTAATACGCCCTCTTGGGTTTTTTTGAACAATTCATTTCCCATGAGGACATATGATAGTGCTCTATATTTTATCTTCCTATCCACATTTAGAGTTGGATTTGTTAAATAACTCACAAGTGGACTTCGCCAGTCTGCATCTGACAAGGTGTCTATGGCTAGTACTTCGAATCCCTGTTTCTCAGCATACCCTAATTTTATACTCTCTAGATCTGATGGCATGAATCTAGTAGCCATAACTCTACCTCTTAATTCGACCAAATCCTCAAATTTTTTGGCATAAACTTTATAACCTGAAGCCAACTGTGCTAAGTCATTTGCTTCTTGGTTTTCTATTCTTGGTATATGTTGAATATCCATGTATTCGAATTTTCTAAGTAGCCTGTTAACTATGACGAAGTATATCATCAGATTTTCCTTTATGCATTTGTACTCCTTTGTTATTTGTTTGACTACTAATTCTGAGTCTCCTTTAATTTCGACTCTAGTTGCCCCCAATTCCAACAAAGCTTCAAGTCCAACAATAAGCGCTTCGTACTCAGCTTCGTTGTTCGAGCAACGAGGGCCATCTAATTTATACTTGAATTTTGTTGGAATTCCTTCAGGAGAAATTATAAGAACTCCAACACCACTACCATTCCTGTGGGTCCAACCATCAAAGTATAATTTCCAAGGTTGCATTTCAACGTAACCCATGACAGTCGTTTCAACCAGTGAATGGTCCATAATGAAATCAGAAATCACTTGGCCTTTCACAGCTTTTAAAGGCATGAAAGTTAAAGAATATTCTGTTAAGGCTAAAGCCCATTTACCAACTCTACTATGCATTATTGGTTTCGAAAGCATGTGTTTAATAACATCGAAATGAGATGAAACGTAAACATCAACAGGCTTTATATAATACTTAAGTTTCATACAAGAGAAGTACAAACAGAGACATAGCTTTTCTATATTGCTATATCTAGTCTCTGCATCATTCAATACTCTACTTAAATAGTATATGGCTCTTTCGATGTCATTGCTATCTTCTTGTGCTAACATACTACCTATACTAACTTCAGAGGCAAATATGTACAATCTCATGGGCTTTCCCCATGAAGGTGGAGACAAGATGGGAGGCTGAGAGAGATATCTTTTTATCTTGTCAAATGCCTCCTGATGGGCTTCGTTCCACTCGAAGGCTTGGCCTTGCTTCAAACGAAGCAACGGAGAGAAAGCTTGGGTTCTTCCACTCAAGTTCGAAATGAACCTTCTGAGAAAGTTAATCTTCCCTAGCAAAGATTGCAGCTCCCTTTTTGACGTAGGTGCTTTCGTCTCCATTATGGCTCTGGTTTTATTTTGGTTGATCTCAATTCCTTTTTTATGAACCACAAAGCCAAGGAAATCTCCAGCCTGCATAAAAAATGCACATTTAAGGGGGTTCATCTTTAAGCCATGTTTTCTCATTCGTTCGAATGATTGGCTCAAATGATGCAAATGGGTTTCTGCAGATATAGATTTGATGACTATATCATCAATATACACCTGCATAAAAGTTTCAATGAAATCATGGAAAATCGAATTCATTGCCCTTTGATAAGTTGCCCCAGCATTTTTTAAACCAAAAGGCATCACCACCCATTCATAGGTGCCTAAGGCTCCTGGGCAACGAAATGCTGTCTTGGCAACATCTTCTTCAGCAATAAAAATCTGATTGTACCCAGAGTATCCATCTAACATACTTAAATATTCGAATCCCACAGCAGAGTCTACTAACATTTCTGCCACAGGCATGGAGTACTCATCTTTAGGGGTTGCAGTATTTAAATCCCTAAAGTCTATGCAGATTCTCAGAGAGCCATTTTTCTTAATAACAGGCACTATATTTGCTAACCATTCGACATACCTTGTGGTTCTGATGAATCTGCAGCGCAACAACCTTTCGATCTCAGCTTTGATCTTTGTGAGAACTGCTGGTGCGAATCTTCTAGGAGTTTGCTTGATGGGCTTCTTGCCATCCTTGATTGGAAGTCTATGTTCCACTAACTCCCTCTTTAAACCAGGAATTTCGTCATAGTCCCACGCGAAGCAATCTTTGTTTTTCTTGAGGACTTTGATCACTTCCTGCTTGAGGCCTGGGCTAAGTTTTACGCTTATGTAGGTTATTATTTTCGTGTTCTCATCCCCTAAATTCACTTCTTCGAGTGGATCCTGCGCCAACATTTTGGCACCTGAGTCTATGGGGTCCCTCTCGAAGCCTAAGGGTTCTTTATCATAGATGGCGTCCAGCCTTTGATCTATTTCGAGTTCTTCAAAGGGTGATCCTTTCGAGCTACCCCCATTTATTTCGTTCACCTTTACAGCCAGTTTATTTATTTCAGCCTCTAAGGCCACCTTTGATTCGTTCTCAGCCATATAGGCCGAAATCCTTTCGAAAAAGGAGGACTCAGTCATGAGCAAGGTTGTCGAATTCCCAGCCTGTTGGCTGTCTTTGCATAGTACCTTCGACTCCTTCATCTTCACTGATTATTCTTATATCCCAATATATGCCATCATGGCGAAGGGCCATATAATAGTGTGCGTTTCTGGTTTCGTTAATTTCATCATTTGGGACACAAGGAGCAATCTTTGCCAGATGTTTGTCATAATTCCTCTTGTCAACTAAGTTGACTGCTGTCATGAAGTAACTCTGGTCCGCTTCAATGTTCTCCACGATCCCATCTTCTCTCCATAAAACTAATCGCTGGTGCATTGACGAAGGAACTGCTCCTACGCCATGGATCCACTCTCTTCCCAGCAACAAGTTGTAGTTGGCCTTGGCTTTGATCACCATGAACATGGTGGGCCTACAGCTTGAGCCTATCGTCAAGTCCAATTGAACCACTCCCAATGTTTTGCCTACTTTTCCTTCATAATTGGACATAACCATGTTGTGTGGTTTGATGTCTCCCTCGCGTATTTCTAACTTTTTCAGCATGAAATGGGGTATTAAGTTAACTGCAGCGCCCCTATCCACTAAAACCTTATTTACGCCATGGGCACCAACCTTTGCCCGAATAAATAATGGCTTCAGATGATTTTTCATAGCTGGTTCTAGATGCTCGAAGAACGCATTCTGCTCCTCGACAGCTCCGTTATCCATCACGTAGTAACACACAGGCCTATGCTTCATCAGATCTATGGTATCTTCTTCCTCATACTCTTCGATTTTAGTTTCCTGTCCAAACTCACAAGGAAGTACAGATACCACGTTGCAATTGATATTGAACAAAGACTCCCCCTCTGATTCGAAGTTGTCCGTTAGCATATCTTCGTCTTCTTCTGGTCCTGGAGTATATTCCTTTGATTCATTTGGTTGTACTTCAGAGAAGAGTCTCCTACTAATTGGGGGTTTGTCTTCAGTTTGATTATTTGGTGTGGGTTTGTTGGTGCTAGATTCACCTTGGTTTTTTATTGAAGTTGCTCCTTTATTTGCCACAGCTTCCTTCTCAGCCTTTCGGATTCTCTGTTGCCTTCGCCATTGAGATCTTGACATGGGGTTTCTTCCTTTGTAGTTCTCTAACCTCACTTCTTCCCTCTTCTCTATGTTGAACTGCCTTCTATATGTCATAGCGTGGCGTGCGTTTCGTTCATTGTTTCTCCATTTGTCTTTGCCTTTGTCAGTTCTGACTTGCAGCCATTTGTCTGTTGGCACTTCAGCAGGAATTTTGAACGTCACTCTTCGAGCGCCCTTGGGATGAGGACTATCAGGCCTTCGTTGATTGTATTTGCTATCGAAATGTTGGCCCATCTGAACAGTCTCTTGGTGGTTCCAGCAAGGGGCGAAAGGGATTGTTTCGAAGGCTCTGGCCATGCTTTGATCATACACAGCAGAACACCTTGGGCATATCAAGCATTTGGTTGCCCCTTTGTAGCAGCGAAGCAAAACTTCCAACAAACTTTCTCCAGCTTTAGGATAACACCTGAATAACTGGTTATCCTGGCGCCAGTTGATGCCAGTTTGTGACCTTTGTACCCTCTCGAAGTTTGCAGCAATTCTCTGGTTGCAGAGGATGCTGCACCTAGGGTATAATATCATTCCCGTATCTCCTTTGTGGCACATCATGAGGTAATCCTTAAGACTAGCATCCCCAGCATGATTATCCTCCATTTTATATTTTTCTTTTTCTAAGTATCTCTCCACCTCCTCCATTTCAGAACGAGGTCTCTCCATATCCACCATGTTTACATCAACATCCTCCTCCTTAGTGACATCATCTCCTCATCCTGTAGGTTTTATATCTTCAATTTGGATTTTTGAACTCTTCGGGGCAGAATACTTGACCAAGTAGTCAAACTTTCCACTGGGCTCCCCTAAAGTATCCCATATTTCTTTCTGAGGGGAGGTTGGCTTAGTGATCTGGACTTTCTCCAATTCTAGCCTCAGGCCTTCAGTAACCTGTGTCAACTCTTGCTTTTGGTTTTCCTGGCCTTCAGTAGCCTGGATTTCTTTTGCAACAGCTAAAGGTGCTGCTTCGATCGAAGCCTCTGGTTGCTTGTGGATGTCTTCAGTGACCCCCTTGTTGACTTCGACTAACACCCAGCTTTCATTTTCAGTACCTTTCTCTCCTACTGGAGCGTCATTTTGATCTGCTTCCACCATGTTGATTTCTCCAATGCATATAGGCTCGGAGTAATTGGTGTCTGCGACATCCAAAGGATCTTCATCTACTTTCATTTTTGGTTTGTCAGCGAATTTCAGTCTGCCATCTTTAATTGCATTTTGAATTAGGTCCCTGAAAAGAAAACACTGTGAGGTTTTGTGGCCTAGGAAACTATGATACTTGCAAAATCCTCTTTTCTTCCTTTGATCTAAAGGAGGTATTTTGACATTTGATGGCACAATGAGTTGGCCATCTTTGACAAGTAAATCAAAAATCTCGTCACACTTAGTTACATCGAAGGTATAAACCTTCTTTGGGAATTTATCACTTTTCTCATTTTCAACAATTTCTTTCCCTTTTGTGGGAACTAATAATTTGCAGGAGTAAGGTGGGGCTTGTTTTAATTCAGCGAGATCAATTTCGACCTCTTCGAATTCAGGGTAATCTTCTGCTTCCTCAGCTCCAACATATGAGACCCTTTCTTTCTTGTTATTTTTAAAAACTCTGGCCTTTTCTGCCTTTAGCCTTTCGACCTGTCGAACCCTATCGGCTAATTGAGCCATATCCCTCAAGTATTGTGTGTCTAATTTCTTTCGAATAGAGTAGTCCAGGCCGCCAGCGACCATTTCGACTAACTCATGTTCAGGAACTACTGTAAAGCATCTAGACTTCAAGAGCCTGAATCTATTCAGATAATCATCTATGGGTTCAGTAAACTTCCTCTTGACACTGGCTAGTTCCTTCAGACTTATTTTAGATTGTCCCATGTAGAACTGTTCATGGAATAATCTCTCCAACAAAGCCCAAGTATCTATGGACCCAGGAGGTAAAGTGGTGAACCATGTGAAAGCGTTCTTAGTTAGGGAACTTGGGAAATATTTGATCCTAAGGTCTTCATTATTCGCTATGTCTCCTGCTTCGGTTAGATACTTGGCTATGTGTACGACTGTTGATTCATTGGTATCTCCAGCAAACTTTGTAAACTTAGGGACTTTATATCCCCTTGGTAAATCAGTATGCATTATGTAATCTAATATAGGAGAGGCATAATTTGGCCTTCTAATTCCTGTGTTGAGGCCATTCTGGGCCATGATTCTCTCTATCATAGTGGTTAAATTATTTTCGGCCAAGATGTTGTCATTTCGAATTTTGTGAACGACTGCATCAGCATCTTGATTTCGACCCACCATGACAACTCCTCTAGGTTGTTCTTCTCGAAACTCTGGGACTTCTAGCCTTTCGATCCTTGCCCCTGGTTCCATAATTTCGCTTTGTGGGCCTTGAATCATTGGGGCTTCTAACCTTTGTGCCCTTGTCCCCAAATTAACCCCCTCTCGGGCTGGTCTATAGGGTGGGTCCTCAGCAACTTGTTCTATGATAGGTACGTTTGCTCAAACTCCCGCCTGATTCTGCCTACGCCTTTCTGGGGGAGCGAAAAAATCTGCTATTCGACTCATGTTATCCGCGTTTTCTCTGTTTGTCACAGTTACGTTTTGTACTATTGGGGCAAAGATCTCCTGCATAGTTTGCGCTAATACCCCTATCATATTATGGTTATTGTCATCCATTAATTGCCTAAAGGCCAACTGATTTTCTGTGGTTAAGATAGGCATTGCACTATAACCCACTGACCCTTGGTTATTTGTCATAACTTGATTTGCCCCAGACCCAGACCCTAATTGTGGTGATGTATTCGATGTCGAAGTGTGCAGACCCGCCATAAAAGATGTTGGCATCCCATAAGAGGAATTTATGTGTCTGTTAGCATCGAACCCGAGTGGTCTAGTTAGTGGGGTGGCGAAATGGGTTTGTGTCCCTGATGGTGGGACGAATCCCCCAGGATAACCAATGGTTCCTGTATTTCCTAGGATCGAACTGTTAGTTGACATGCCACTTGTTCCATTAGTGGCTACACTATTGGTAGAAGATGCAATAGACTGTGCGTTCGAAGGGATCACATTAGATGTTCCCATCGAAGCAGACATATTAGTGCCTGTTGTATATGGGATATTTTGTTCCCCTTGTTGATTGTCTGGATTGGATATCTTGTTTAAACGTTTTCTTCTGGGTATGGGTTTGTTGCTATTGGTTATTCTACCACTTCTAAGGTTCATATAACAACGAACTTATCACTCAGAAAGTACTTTTACAATGGTTATGTCTCAACAATTCTTCAATTTGTTCTAAATTTCGTAATGACCAATGATGGTCCCACCAGGTGTGCCAATTTGTTTACATTTATTTCTGGTAAAGAACCGCTAGTCCTCTAAACTATCAAATAATCTTAATGACTGTTATTTAATCTCTCTGGTAACTTGCAGGATCGACTAGATTGATCCTATGGTGTATTGGTCATTTGGATAATTCTCATTGTAGAACTGATATTCATGGTTGGTATTTAGAATGTTGTGTACGTGTTTAACTTACTTCGATTATCCTATTAAAGATCTAATGACATGATCAAGTAAATACGTGCGAAACTAAATTGCATGAATAGAGGTTCAATTGTAAAGACATGTAAAACTGCAAAAAGACAAGTAAATAACTTCAAAGTATAAAAGCATGTAATGTAAAAGAGTTTCTGGAATGTAAAAGATTCGAAATAGAAAGAAAGCGTTTAAATGCAAGAAATCAGTAAAATGACTTTGGATGAAAAAGTATTCGAATGATAAAAGCATGAAGATAACAGCATAAAAGGTATAAGAATCTCTGAAATGTAAAATACTCGGAATAAAAAGAAAGCGTTTTAAATGCAAGAAATTAGTAGATGACTTTGAATGAAAAAGATTTTAATGTAAAGGCTTTTGAATGATATTGACATGAAGATAAAGGATAAACTGGAAATGATAAAGAGTTTTATTGAATCATAAATATTTGGTGTTATCATACGTACATTATTCAAGCATTCGTTTCCCTAGCCATGTGGTATTTTGAATGTTTACTGAATTTTGTACAATAGATATGACACACGAAATCCTAACGCTAAGACTTCTATTTATACTACTTCGACCATAACGGTCTTGCCTATAAGATTCTGCCACGTTCAGAACATGCAAAGCAATGCCCCTCTCTAGCTTCCACGCGTCTTCAAATGCTCCAGCGCATATATTTTAAATTTCGAACATCCCGCTTGCGTTTGAATTTCAAATGTTTTGGCACTCTTCGCTTCGAACTCATTTTTTGGACACAGCCTTGTTACCACTTCGACTTCTTTTGAATATATCCCCATAACTGTCACTCGAAGCTCCGAGCTTTGACATGCCCATTCGAAGCACTACTTCTACCATTTCGAAACATGACATCTTTCTTTATTCCAACGAAACACCCAACTTGCTTCGTTTCGAATTGTATCATCAAAATCTTCAGCCAACACTAAGGTTAAGTTTTAAATTCAAAGGTATCTAACTGTATTAACATTCTTTGTTTTCTCTCTTTCTGGAATTAGCCTTGTCATTATTAAACAAGTAGGAAATTATTGTAAATTATTAAAAAATAATAATAATTAATCACCATGTGTGTATTCCAAAACAATAAGAAAATATGCATGTGAAGTTTTTATTTTGAATTTGAAAATAGGTAACACTTTGTAAGTGTTGAAGAATGCGAAACAGTACAACCTTTGAAAACTGTTATTGTAGGTGAAACAGTGCAACATTTGAAAAATGTTGTTGCAGGCGAAACAGTGCAGCATTTAGCAAAAATGTTGCTGAAAGTGTGTGTTTCATCAAGGATTACAACCTTATGAAACAATATCAGTTTGACCAATAAATTGAGCATTCCAGATTCAAAAATACATCACAAAAACGTACATCATCTTCACCAAAAATTCTACACACTCTTTGTTACATTCGAGTTTTCTTCGGTCTTTCCCAAATTCGATAAAAGGCTGAATTATCTTGGGTAATCCTGCGTTTCAACTCTAAGACATTTGATAGTGCTTAAAATACTTATAAAGAAAATGATTTCGTTCACGATTCTAGCCTCGATCCATTGAATTTACGATCAATTTTCTAACATTCAAATGCAATGTTAGCAATCCAACTCCTAAGTGAGTACAAGAAATCAAAAGTAATATATGAGTGAGAATATAATTGAATACCTGAGTGCGGACAACCGTCAGATTGAATCCGACAATAATTGATGTGTTGAAAGACAAAATTGTTTACTTTTAATTAGAACGAAAATTTACCTACTTTGCGTGCCTTTGCTCTCAAAATTTGCTCTTGAGCCTTTATGTATAGGATTTGCTAAGCAATCCAGAACAAAAGTTAACACAATTTCATACAAAAATATTAGTGTCATTTTCTTTAGTTGTGATTGTTCTCCACCACAGAGAACTTAACCAAAATTCTATTTTGTTGAATGACCATATTTTTATATGAAAATATTTAAATTAAATATTATTTTATTAGAATGATGTCATTTAATTTCATCATTCAGACCCTTCAAATCATCTTCTCTCTCCTAATAAAGTTCTTTTCGCTGAAGCTTTAAAATTTATTACAGTTATATTTTTTTTGTTCAACTTACTATTTGTAAAAGGGCGGAAGGCACGGCTCATCACTTATTTTTTTAGTGTAGTTTTGCAATGTGGTTGTGGCATTGGTTGCAAAATACTCTTAATCTTTCTTATTCCATTCTTGATTGGCCAGACATCTGGAATATCTGCAGGGCTTCTGGTTCGGGTCAATATAAGATTACTACAGTGACTGTCATCTTTAATTTTAATGTCATTTGGTTGACTAGAAATAAGGTGATTTTTCAGAACCTTTCTATTAATATTTCTTCTTCCATCTCCAACATTTTAACTTCAGTTTCGTTGGCTGATAATTCCTCTTCGACTGTTTCTTTTGTGAATATGAATGATTTTGTGATTCTTAAGAGATTCAAAGTGATTATTCGGCCTCCGAAAGCCTCCAATATCATTGAGATATTTTGGAAGCCTCCTCTTACAAATTGGATTAAATTCAATTGTGATGGAGCTTCCATATCTACTACTGGGATTTCTGCCTGTGGTGGCATTGCGAGAGACTATGATGGAAGTTTTAGGAGTGCTTTTGCTTCTTTTTTGGGCGTTTCTAATTCTCTGGTCGCCGAACTTTCTAGTGATATACTTGCAATTGAGTTCTCTCATGAGAAGAACTGACATAACCTTTGGTTAGAAACAGACTCGACATCGATAGTAAAAGCTTTCAAATCTCTTTCTATAATGCCTTGGCAAATTAGAAATAGGTGGATGAATTGTATAAATTTAATCTCTAACTGGAATTTTATGATTTCTCATATTTATAGGGAATGGAATAGTTATGCAGATTCCTTCGCTAATTTAGGTCTAACTATTTTTGATTCTATTCAGTTTTATTTTGTTCCTTTTTTTTTAAAGACCAATTTTATTAAGAATAGATTAGATATGTCTGTCTTTAGATTTGTTACTATCTTATAGATTTTTAGTTGATGTCCCCTTATATTTTTGTATCGATTTCTTTCTTAATATTACAATTTCATTTTTAAAAAAAAAACTATGCTTGTCTATTGGCACTGTAGTCTTAATATTACAGCTTCATTTAAAAAAAAACTATGCTTGTCTATTGACACTGTAGTTAAGCTCTTACACACGAGGCATGGTTGGTAGCTTAGAAAATATGTACAGAGCATTAGAAAATCTCAACCAGAATTATATGCAACCCTTTTTCTAGTTAAGCTCTTAGGCATAAAAGACATGGTTAATACGAATACTTTTTTTACTATTCATCATCATCTTCTTTATTATAATCATTAAAATAATAATAATTTTGTTTAATCTCTATGTTATTTAAAATTATAAATATATGCTTCATACATGTATCATCTAGATATGTTGTCATCGTCTAATAGGTAGAACAACACATTTAAGATTTTGCATTCCTCTAAATATTGACGAATTTTATGATACACTTATATTGCTTTAAAGTTGTGGATCGAACTCTTAGAGATATCCTGTCATCTAATAAGAAAGAAAATAAATTCCTTTTGTTCGATGGAAAAGTTGTTTTTGGTTGAGATTTCAGACAAATTCTACAAGTAATACCCAAAGGTGCTAGACAGTAAGTAGTGTATGCTATCATTAATTCATCTCCTCTTTGAAATTTTTGCGAGGTTCTTACACTAACTAAAAACATGACGCTTTTCTCTGGTGTTTCAAGTTCAGAATTTGAACAAAGAAAATTGTTTTTTGAATGAGTGTTGGGATTTGGTGATGGAATTATTGGGGAAAGTAATGATGTGGATATAATTCTCGATACCCCTGATGATTTACTATTTCGAAACTTTGGTGATCCTCTTGCTGCTATTGTCGGCTGCACATATCGAAATATTTTAGAAAACATGAGTGATATATCCTGTTTTCAAAATAAAGCAATATTAGCTCATAAAAATCCAATTGTAGATACTACTAACGATTATATGTTGGATTTAATACCAGGCGAAGAGAAAATATATTTGAGTCATGATACTCCTTATTCACGTAATGTCGATGACGATGTAGTAGATGATGTACACACTCAAGAATTTTTAAACACAATTAGTGCAATAGGACTTCCAAATTACAAGTTGAAATTGAAGTGAGAGTTTCAATTATGTTACTAAGAAATATAGGTCAGAAATTGAGATTATGTAATGAAACTAGGTTGATTATAACAAGGATGGGAAAATACGTACTTGAAGAAAAATTATCTGATGTAAGAATTTCATTCAAGTTTCAGTGGAGACAATTTTCGTTAATGATTTCATTTTTAATGACAATTAATAAAAGTCAAAGACAGTCGCTTAAACATATTAAAATATATCTTCCAACACCTGTGTTTTCGTATGATCAATTATACGTTAACCATATACCTTTAATATTTTTTTTCATTTTCCACTTGCTTAATAGATTATCTGTATCATATCAAAATAATAGCATGTTATCAAAAACAATATCAGACAATAATAATTTTGGTATGACAGTTGAAATTAGTCCTTTTTTTTGTCTCTAATTTTATTCTTTATTTAAATTATTAATTTTACAAATATATCATTTATTTTATATTTTCTTTTTTATGATGTCAATCTTTTATTTACATATCTAATATTTACAATATAAGGTTTGTTTATTATAGAAAAAATTGAGTTTTTATAAAAAATTTAAAAATATTTTATGGTAAATTATTTAAAATAATTTTTATTTTAAAAATGTATTATCTAAAAAAATCATAGTAAAAGAAGATTCTCTTTTTTATTAATATATTTTATTTTTTGTATATTAAAAATAATAATAAAAAATTAAAAAATATTATATCGAGAAAAACATACTCTCTAATCTCTATTTGATATTTTTAGTACATTTGATAATTAATATATATATAGTTCATACATAAATTAAATACATTAATAGTCAAATTTATTTAAAAAATCAAATTTATTATATAAATATGAGAAAAAAAATAGTTTTGCACACCAATGATAATAATACCAAATTATCGATATTATTATATAAATATGAGAAAAAAATAGTTTTGCACACCAATGATAATAATACCAAATTATCGATATTATTAATGTTTCAGATATTCTATAGAAAGAAATATATTTTCCATAACTTTAAAGAATTTTATAAAAGTAATATGTATACCTTTCAGCTTTAGCAACAAAATTAAAAAACATTTTCCCTTTAATTTATAGATTATTCCAAACGTAATAACACTAATCATGTTATTTGAACATATTATAAATATAGGTCAATATGCATTTGTTTCGTAACACTGTCTACCTCGATCAGTGTTGTTCACAGCAAAAGTTGTTGTCAGTAATTGTTTTCATTATCAATGGAAAAAAAGGTTGCAATTATTGGTGCTGGACTCAGTGGCCTAATTGCCTGCAAATATGTTCTAGAGACAGGATTTCAACCAGTTGTGTTTAAAGCTGATGAAGGTCTTGGAGGTCAATGGAGACATACCATTGAATCTACAAAAATCCAAAACCCTAAACAAGACTTTCAGTTTGTTGATTTTCCTTGGGATTCTTCTGTGAAAGAAGATAATCCAAATAATCAACAAGTGCAAGCTTATTTTCATGCTTATGCTCAACGTTTTGGAATTGTTCCTTGTATAAGATTCAATTCTAAAGTCATTGATATTGATTATGTTGGAGAAAGTAATGAAGATATTAAGTCATGGGAGTTGTGGAATGGTGATGAAACTCCTTTTGGCTCTAAGGGAACATGGTATATTACTGTGCAAGATACTAAGAGTTTCTCAACTCAGGTATGTATATTTTGATTCTAGTTTTATTGCATGGTTTTAAATTGCGGACCTCTAAAATCACAAGTCTGACCATGTTAGAAACCGCATCAGACAATTTCTCATATTTTTTCAAATATTTTCATTGAAAGTCTCACCATCAGACAACTTTGCCAAGCTTTTTCAAATATTTTCATCAAAACTTAACATTCTATGACTGTAATGAGTAATCCTAACTCTAAGTGTCTTTCAGCTGTGTATTTCAAACACTTATCTATCAAAATTCTCACTACAGTGGTGCATGCTCATCGCAGCAACTGCAATGAACGGAACTGCAACATCAACTGCAATTTAAAACAAAAATTTGTACTATTTTATATGACTTTGATATATCTATCTTTCTTGGGATTAACTGTTACCAGGTGCACAAAGCTGAGTTTGTTATTCTTTGCATTGGGAAATATAGTGGTTTGCCAAATTTTCCTGAGTTTCCTCATGGAAAAGGCCCAGAAGTTTTTAAGGGTAAAGCTATGCATTCTATGGATTATGCTGCCTTGGACAATAAGGTTGCTGCTGAATTGGTCAAAAACAAGAGAGTTACAGTAGTAGGCTCGGGAAAATCTGCTCTTGATGTAGCTACTGAAATTGCAGATAAAAATGGTGAGAATATATCTGTTCAAAAATTTTATATTATTACTTAAATTACAAGTTATGTTTCTGACACTTTTGAAAAAATGTGTCAGACATAGACACTTGTGTGATAGTTATGAACACTTGTAATAATATTTAATTTATACATATCATGTCAGACATGTGTCTGAGTGTGCAATTATTTCAACTATCCGAAATCCTTAATTTCATTTCCGATCTATTAATATTTGCAGGAGTCAATTATCCTTGTACAATGATTCAGAGAACTGTACATTGTTTTCTCATGGATTTCAACATCTGGGGCTTTAGTCTTGCATACCTCTATTTCAACCGTTTCGCAGAGCTTTTGGTTCACAAGCCCGGAGAAAACCTTCTTCTTAGCCTCGTGGCCACGTTACTCTCACCTTTCGTAAGATCGATCTACTCGAATAAAAAGTTATATGTTAGATATTTTATAGATCATAACTAATACTGCAATCTTAATCTTAATTTTCAGAGATGGGGATTTGGCAAACTCATTGAAATATATTTAAAATCAAAACTACCCCTGAAGAAATTCGGACTAGTACCAAAACACAACTTTCATCATGACATGTACAAATGTACATTCGGAGTACTTCCTGATTTGTATTTCGACAAAGTGAAAGAAGGATCCATCTTGATAAAGAAATCACAAAGTGTCACGTTCTGCAACGAAGGTTTGATCATCGATGGAGAAGCCAAACCTATCGAATCAGACATAGTTGTTTTCGCGACAGGTTTCAAAGGCGACCAAAAACTCAGAAGCATATTCAGATCAGCAACATTCCAAAGTCTCATTAAAAGTCCAACAGATGTAACAGTTCCTCTCTACAGGCAAATACTTCATCCTGGAATCCCGCAATTGGCGATCATGGGATACGCTGAGGCATTATCGAACATCTATTCGAATGAAATGAGATGTCAATGGGTAGCGCGGTTTTTGGATGGAAATATTAAGTTGCCTAGTGTTAAGGAGATGGAAAAGGATGTGAAAGTGTGGGAAGAGACTATAAAGCAATATGATAGGAAATGGGATTCATGCATTGTTACATGTGGGATATGGTACAATGATCAGTTGTGTAAGGATATGAAATGTAATCACTTGAGGAAAAAAAAACTGCTTTTGCAGAACTTTTTGAACCATATGGACCAGCTGATTATAATGGTCTTGTTCAAAAATGAGTTCAAAAATCCATTTAGCCTAAAAAATTAAGACTTAATACTGATTGAAGTATTTTTGCCGAATTAATTGAAACAAACAGTATGTGTTCATGTTGACCGTCTATATTAAATATATATGAATGAGTAAAAACATCACTTCTTCGTAATAGTGAAAAAAAATCATTGACTCATGCTAAATGTCACGTGTTAATAATGTGTTTTGCACATTCTTTGAAGTCACGATGGATTGGTGAACGTTGTGGTCCCATAGCAATTGAGTTTGAAGGTTCTTGGTAGTTTCGAGGAACCTCTTCTGAAACTTGCTTTAAATTACTTTATCAAACATTCATGCTTTCTTGGTAACCCTCAACCTAACTATTAAATTAAATTACAGTCAATTTGATAACTATGTTTCGAAAATAGAAAAGATCAAATTATATTAGTATATTGTGTTCCAGAATATTTATAGTACAAATCCGTTGGCGTTAAAATTGAATGTTATAAATATTTAACAAATATTTAATTTTAAGGATGTGTTTATTTTAAGTTATAAAAAAATATTTTTTGAAATTATATATTTTAAATTATTATTTTTAAGAATAATATTTTCACTTATGCATTTGGATAAAATTAAAATTCGAAATTAAATATTCATTTAATTTAAAAATATAAGAATTGAAAATAATATTTATAACATTGAAATGTTAATAATTATTTTAATATTTATAAAAGTCCCAAGTTTTTTTATAATTCCTGCTATTTGTTTATTTGCTGGGACCTGGCTTATACTTTATGGCAGATTTTCGGATTATCATATTTTTATTAATCATCTCTTCTTAATGATGAACATATCAAATATTTCTTTATTTGGCTATCAATTAAATTCTTTTTCTGGAAACATATGTTGACAGATGATGGGCGAGGACGAAAAATCCTACGGATTCTTCTATTGTGTCAATCATTTGTGATTATGGATCAAATCACGCCAATAATAAAATAGGTTGTCAGAGGAAAGCTTTGATTTCCATAATCACCCCAAAAAACTACATCAATAACAATAATATTGAAATTATGCTGCTGATTATAGAGTCGATGGTCAGATCAATATTGATCCTGCTATGTTAGCAGGAGGAGAGCTACTCGAATTATGTTTGATCGGTTTGTTGCTTACTAACTGAAATAACCGGTTGAACATATCATCGAGATGAAATCAATGAAATAATTATCAAATATTTTTTATCCCACGGAAAGGGAAAGCTGAACATCGAGTAAATCTGAGAAGGGTGAAATCACGATCAAACAACTGAGAGATCGGGTAAGGGAGTCTGTTACGCGAGGGAAAGGTATTAGCACTCCACACACTAGTAGTACTCTACGATATTTACTCTTGTTGTTCTAATCAAAGGGTGTGTTCAAATCTAATGCTTAAGAGCTAAAAAGAAAATGCAAAGAGGGAATGCATGCGAAAGAAAACATGGAGAAAAGAAGGAAATAGTTACAAAGTTTCGCTCGGCTGAGCCCCGTGACCAGATGCCTACGTATCTCTTTTAAGGAACCAGAGCGACGTAGTTCGGCTCACATGTTTTGATTTGTTTTGTGTTTTTTAATGAACAATATTAACTTCGCCTTCTGCCGCAACTCGACCTTTGGAGATTCACGCGTCAACACAAAAGTAAATTAACATGTTCTTTTGAAAAGTCAATTAGTTTTGATGCAAATCCCAAAGGCATAAAAAAGGTTTGAGTTGGTTGGTGTTTTTTACCTTGAAAAATAATTTGAAAGTTGTTAGATGTTTTATGCATTTGCCAAGAAAAAGGTTTTAGTCTTAAGGATGCAAAAAGAAAGAAAACAACTAAGGGAGTTTATCTAGAATCTAATCCCTAATGTTATCAGACAATGATGGCCCTATGGTCAAGGATGAAAAGGGGAAATCTCTACCTATGTTAGCATGCATGGTTACCTATCCTATTGTCTAGCTCGAAAGATACCCTAATTGAGTGATCCTAAGGGAGCATACAAAAATTCAAAACCTAAGGGGATGTGGCATATACAAGGATGAAAAGCAAACAAGCAATCAATAATCTCAAGAGAGAACACACATGTCATGAGTAGCACACGCTAACTCGGGTAAAGGCCTAACCAATATATTGCACATCGAGGTAGAAAATGGGAAGCTTTAGTCAAGGGGTCATATCAACCGATTCAAACAAGCGGGGTAAGATACATAAAGCTTTAGCCAAGGGGTCATATCAACCGAGGCAAACAAGCTATCTATGGAAACAAAAGCGTCTATATCATTGTATCATATTACCAGGCAAGAAGACTAAAGGGGGAAAGTGATAAAACACGAAGCGTCAACGTCGACCAATGTGAGCTCAAGATAAAGTATGGGGGATCGATTACAAATCCCTTTTCCATCTGACCGACTTAATAACAAGAGCAGCACACTCTAAAGCATCGTGATGTGTCATGAGCTAAGGACGACACAGATGAAATGCAGGGGTTGATTGCGAACCCTTTCCGCTCGCCTCCTTTTGAGGACTTATCAATGGGGGAAAGGGGATGAGCGCCCTCTTTGAGGTCTTTGGGAACAAATGTAAACACGCCTGCAAAATGTCTACTTCAAAGGTAGGTCTTTAAACAAGCCAAACACAAGTAGCATACAATGGCACATAATACGGAATTTCCCTAAATGGGTATTTAAATAAACCAGAGGGACTCCTTACATAATCCACAAACGAATGTCCTCTTCATACATTTATATCCTACTTCTCATGGCATCAGAAAGCTGTAAAGTGCAGTAAAAAGTGAGAGAGAGAGAGAAAGAAAATAAATTGGACTACCAATCAAGCAAAAATGTGTCACTAAACTAACAGCAGCAAGAAATCCAGAGAACCTCGAACGAGCTAGCATCAGCAACAAACAAAGTCAGAATATGCGTCGAAGCACCAAAGCAACATAAGCAGTGTGTATCAGACACAACTGAACAAGTATCCTGCAAGAAAACCAATGATCCATATAATACACAATATACAAGTATACGCCTCATAACTGGGGGGCAAAAGATAGCAACATGCGAAGAGTGCTACCCCACACATAAAGCGGAGTACCGAGATATCGACACATGAGAAATGTGGTATCCCATAAATAAAGTAGAATACTGAGCAAGTAAGCGTCATCGAAATCCATTATGGTAATCCTTGTACAAACTCAACAAACAAGTTAGTGATAACAAGAAAGCAACCAACAATTACCTCATCGGCTCATAATGTGAAAATCAAGTGATGGCACAAAATGGTAAAAGCGGCTATGTCAAATCACGAAGTGTACATGGAATGAAACCGAAGCAAGCAAACATAAGTGCAATGGTATACAAATAACAAAGGAAATATGGATACAAGTTAAGTAAAAGTAAAAGCACAAGGTACATGTCAATCGGTATCAAAAACCACAAAATCGGGAAACAGGCGTCAAAATTTATCGACTCGAAATTAAACAAAAATCATATGGTTGATTGCAAACGTGCCAGCGGACTCAAAAACGAACTCGATTTGAATTAATTCCGCCCGAAAGCGAGACTTTTAGGTCAATTTCGTCGGCTGGCAGTGTTAAATTGTAATTCATAGTGTTGAAACTATGTGTGTCGAAAAGATTAGATTTGTTTTAGATTTAAATAGATTTGATTTAGATCTAAAATAGAATAGATTTGATTTAGTACAAAAATAGGTATTTTGGGCTTTTATAGTTTTGGGCTTAGGGTGCAAGCTAAATTTATAAATAAAGGGAGTAACCCCTATTTTTGTAATCAAGTCAATTAAGTTGTATTCACAGAATTTTCAGTTGCAAGTGAATAACAAAGTTTTCCACAGTTGGTGGGCAGAGAGAAACTCTGCAGAAAATAATTGTCTTCTTTTTTTTCTTTTCATTCTCATAATTCATTGTCACTGAGGATAAATTCATCATAGATATTTGGTGTATTTCCCATATCTGGTATCAGAGCTCAGTTTCGATTCAAGGAAAGTATCAATCAAGAATAATTGAAGAATTCACGATGACAAATTATGGGAATGCAAATTATCCAGCAACTCTACTAATTCTGAAAGTAGACAACTATGAGAATTTGTGCAAACAGATAAAAGTGTTGTTCAGGTGTCAAGGGCTTTGGGACCTTGCAAAATATGGAGTTGAAGTGCTTGGAGAAAACGCTTCAGAAGAAGAAAAGAAGAAACACACCGAAATTGAGAAAGTGAGTTATAAAGCACTATTTATAATTCATCAATGTGTGAGTCCAGAAAACTTTGAAAAAGTAAGTGATTCAGAATCTGCAAAAGAAGCTTGGGATGTTCTTGAGAAGTCCTTTGGTGGTGCAGAAAAGGTGAAAGAAGTGAGGTTACAAACTCACAAGAGAACGTATGGATTAATTCAGATGGAAGATAGTGAAAGCATATCTGGTTTCTTCACTAGAGTTACAAAACTAGTAAATCAAATCAAGGTATGTGGGGAAACATTAACAACAAGAGCTGTTGTTTCGAATATTTTGAGATCTTTAGCTCCTAAGTTCGACCACATAGTGATGGCGATAGAAGAGGGGAAATATTTGTTGAAATTGACAAAGGAAGAGCTTCAAGGGACGCTTGAATAACATGAATAAAGAATAAACGAAAGAGCTGCAGGAAAATCGAAGAGTTATGTGGCTTTGCAGGAACATTAAACAAAAGAAACCAAAGGCAAAGGAAAATGTTTCGACAGAGGTAGAGGTGGATACAACAAATCTAATAGTAGAGGAAACCAGAACAAAGAAAACTTTTTGAATCAAAGAAGACTATACCAAGGCAACCAAAGAGGTGGTGCTGTAAATAGAGGAATAGGTGGTGGTCGAAAAACTGATAAGAGTCACATTCAATGTTACAATTGTCAAAAGTATGGTCACTATTTGAGTGATTGTCCATAAAAACAAAAGAATCAAGAAAGCGATGCAAAACTTGCAAAACATGAAGAAGAAGAGATGATGTTGATGGTCACAACAAAAGATGAAGATAGATTCAAGGGCCAATGGTACTTGGACTCAAGATGCTCATCACATATGTCTGAAAGGAAAGACTGGTTTATCAACATAAAGCCATCAATAAAAAATATGGTAAAATTCGCAAATAACAATACCCTAGCAGCTGAAGGTATTGGTGATGTTATGATTATGAGGAAAGATGGTAAGGGGTCGGTAATTTCCAATGTGTTGTACATACCAAACATGAAGAGAAATTTGCTCAGTATAGGGCAGTTGGTCTAAAAGAATTATAAAGTGTCAATCGAAGATAAGATGATGAGAGTTGTCGATGAAAATGGAAGATTAATCTTAAAGGCTCTTATGTCTCATAATCAAACCTTCAAGATCGAACTAAATGTGATGGAGCACAAGTGCCTTTCGACTGCAGCTAGCAGAGATGAATGGATATGGAATTATAGACTAGGCCATCTCAACTTCAGAGACATCAAAGATTTGAAGAGAAGAAATATGGTTTCAGGATTTCCAGAAATCGACATTCCAAACGAGGTATGTGGGGAATGTGTGCAGGCGAAGCAACACAAAAATAGCTTCAGCAAGGATGCAGGAAGCAGGTCGAAGGCTATTCTTGAAGTCATATACTCTGATGTATATGGACCAATCTAGGTGGATTCGATGGGAGGTAACAAATACTTTGTTACATTCATAGATGATTTCAGTCGAAAGTTGTGGACTTATCTAATCAAGAAGAAAAGTGAAGTGATCGAAGTATTTGTCAAGTTTAAGTCTATTTTCGAAAGAAAAAATGGTCGAAAACTCAAAGTTTTTGAGAATTGATGGTGATGGAGAATATGTGTCGAAGGACTTCGACAGGCTATGTGAAAAGGAAGGGATTGTGCATGAGGTGGTGCCACCCTATAATCCAAAACAAAATGGAATTTCAAAAAGGAAGAATCGAACCATCGTGAATATGATGAGAAGCATGTTGGAAGGAAAGAATTTACCTAAAGAGTTTTAGGGTGGAGTTGTTTCGACTGCAACATACATTTTGAACAGATTCCCTATGAAGAAGCTAGAAGGAATCACTCCAGAAGAATGTTGGTATGGTGTGAAGCCTAGTTTGAGTCATCTGAAAGTATTTGGATCTATTGCACATAGACATGTGCCAGATCAGTTAAGAAGAAAACTTGATGACAAGTCAAGTCAAATGATTCTAGTTGGATATCATTCGACAGGAGGCTACAAGTTGTTGGATCCAGTGAAAAAGAAAATTATGATCAGCAGGGACGTGATCATAGATGAGTTTAAAGAATGGGATTAGACTGAAAATGTCAATAAAGATTCAGTGGGAATCCTACTCGAAGAGCTAGAAACTCAAATTGAAAGAGAAGTTCGACAAGAGGAACCAGTAGATATACCAAGTACGTGCAGATCTCAAAGAACAAGACGCATGTGTGATACGGAGGGAGAACTGACTTGAGTGTTTTGCGTTTGTGTTTGCAAATGTTGCGGTTGAGCAAGAGTCGCCACCAACTTTTCTTTTATCCAATAAGGAAAGGTGAAAGAGCACAGGAAAGACCTTTCGAGATGTTTTCTTGAGTTTGGGGGGTAGATTATGAAAATGGAAGGTATTAGCACCCTTTCATTCATGGTTTTCCATGGGCTCTTAGTTACTCGCTAGATCACTTGCTTTTGTTTGAATGTGCTTGTGGTGTGTGTTTTTTAAAGTATTTTGAAAATATAACTTTGTAATGATTCTCGTTTCTATAAGAACGCATACAAAGTGTTGTTTCGAAAATAGTTCAAAGATGTTTGTGAAATATGTTTTTGAAAGTGATTTTGAAAAGGGTTTCCTTTGTAATGGCTCTCGTCTCTATAAGAACGCGTACAAAGTGTTGTCTTTTGAAAATGTTTCAAATGGAAGTGTTGGTGTATAAAATGTTTTTGTTGTGAGCAAGCGAGTAACTGGAGCGAACCTACCTACTCAAAAGGTCTTAGATGTGCTTTTCCTCCTCCTTTAAATGTCGCTATCTTACCATTGATTTGGTAAGAAGCCCCATCGTTGGATGTGAAGGGACGAGCATGGGACGTTTGTATAGTCATAGAAGGAAACTTATGGGATGTTTTAGCAATGTCATTTTTAGGGACTAGATCTTTTATCGAAGTCAACATCGAGGGTCATCGAGGGACTACGATCTTTTAACGAGGGTATTTTGCTAAAACACCCATGCTCGAGGGACATGACTATTTTTCCGATAGGCAACAAAGTGAGATTACCCTAAGGGTGCATGTGTGCAAGTGTGTTTGATTGCATGCATTTGGTCTTGATTTGGGTGATCTATTTGTTGGTTTTAGTCTTGTCATACACGCCTAATTACTATACAGTATAAGGAAAATAGTAAATTGCGGAAAATGAAATTCTACGCTATTACAATATTTAGGGGATGGGGTATACAAGTTTATGAATGGGGTTGCAAGTAAAAAATAAGTCCTAAATTACTATTACAATCATATTGAAACGCATAAGAATGTACAAGAAAATGTGAAACGAACTTGTTTTGTTTTAAGAAAATATTTTTGGTCTTTTGTTTTAAGAAATAAAATAAAGTGTGAAGGAAATACTCTTGATGTTTGCTGATTAATGGAATGGAGAGTGATAGCAAAAATAATGAAAAAAAAGGAAGAAAAAAAGAATTAGCGTGTTGCTGATAAAAATGAAGTCAGAGGTTCTGACTCTAGCACGCTGCAAAACAGAAACCTGTTAGTGAAAATGTATAAGGTCAGAAGTTCTGAACCCACTGGGAATACAGTAGTTTTTAGAAGTTCTGATATTACTGGTAACAAAACAGACTCCAGAAATGCTGGCGCCACTGACAGAACTTGGTCCCTCTCTTTATGCGAGGCAGAACATCTGTAATTTGGTTATTTCTCCACAAAACAGAAGACATACATAGAACAGTTATAGCAGGTATCATGGTGTTTCATAAAATAAGAAATATCAGAACTATAAATCAGAGGCAAGCATGTATTTGCTAATCCGATCCCTGAGTTCTAGTTTCTACAAGAAGTTCTGAACCGATTTATTCTCTACTTAAGTAGGCAGGTACATGAAATCTCAGAATATGTACAACATCAGAAACATGATATCTACATTGTATTTTTGAGCATGTAAATCTGGTAATGCTTAAGTAATATGGTGAGGGTCAGTAGAAACTTACCTTGCAGCTGGAAGAAGTTCTGTGAACCGGAGTTAACCTCAACTCTGATAATGCTCTGAGCAGCTTCTTCACGTACTCAGTAAGCTAGAAGTTTTCAACTTCTGGGGATGGCAAGGAAGTGATGTTCTGATTTCTTTGAGTGGATGGATGGAAAGTGTATAGTAGTATGAACACGGAATTTTAGGCGGTTTCTAATGTGTGGATCAGAAACTGTGTGAATGGTTTTTAGTAAAGAAATATTTGAGAACAAGTGGAGTTTTGAATGCAAGGAATCAAAAGTTAACAAGGTTTTATGTGTTGTGTTTACAGTTCTTGGAACTCTTGGAATTTTGGCAGGGATTCAAGGCTTTTCTTTCTCAAATTTTTACCTCTTTCACAAAAAAAAATTATGGGCCCTTCTCAGTGACCAATGGTGTTCTATTTATAGGCAAAGTTTTGTGGGTTTGAAATGTCAAGTAGCGTCAACATCATATGCTAGATGCTGACTTGCTCTTGAAGCAAGTTCAAAAAAGGTGTGATAGTTGACAGTTTTTAGCCTAGGCTGGATTAGCAAGCAGGGATTAAGGAAAAGTGAACCCACAAGCAAAAAGTAGTGCATGGACCCTTACCTAATTCTATACAAAAGTATTTCTACACTACAAGTGGAGAGATCCTTTGAACAAAGACTCAAAAGTGGTTGTGAGCATTAATGAGCATTAAATGATGATGAGATTTGTCAAAAATCAGAAATCCTGTAATGTGAGATTTTGCATCATTGCTTAATTCTGGATCAGAAGTTCCATTTCAGCGTAGTCTAGAACAAAAACACCCTACTTCTGATCTTAGTATCTTGTTTCCTCAGCAAACTCTGAAGGATTCCCCAGGCTTTCCAGTAACCTTCTTTGGTTTACCTTTGAAAACTCTGGATTAGAAGTTCTGCTTCAGCGTAGCATCCAATATTCTGATCCTCTTACCTTCTGGATCTAGCATGTTCTGAAGGAGCTTTCAGGCTTCGTATTACGCTTTATTACCTTCTTTGCATTACCCTAGCAAACTTTGACTGAACTTGCGTAGATGCTGAAGAGCCATGTTCTGACTGAAGACTAAGTGCTGAACTATGCTTACAACTTCTGACTGCACCTGCCTGGAGGCTGGCTCAGAGGTTATGAAGTGTCATTTTTCTTAAATACTTAGAAAAAATCCCAAGCATTTAGAAATTTGGCTTTTCCATAGTAAATTTGACTTTTGAATTTTTTGATGATACAAACTTCATATTCCAACATGTCTTGATGAAACATGATTTCAGAGATTTGATTTTGATCCAAAAGTCAAAGTTTGACCTTTTAATGTGAAAATGACTATTTTCCCTTGCAGGCGACTTTCTTGAAAAATTTGTAATTCAAAGCTCGGGATTGGATGGAAGTAAACCTGAGGATCCAGGGTGATTTCTTGAGAAAATGAGAGGGAAAATTTTGGGGTACAACAGCTGCCCCTGTTCAATCTTCTTTAACCTGAAGAGTTAGATTGGCGAGATTTTCCATTCGTGACTCGAAGGTGGAAGATGATTGGACACTAGAGTGACCAGAAATTTGCACTCGGCGGCGGTAGGAAAAATGGGCTTAAAGATGCCATTTGGAGAGGTTATAGAATCTTGTTGGAGATGGGCTTGTAGATGCCATCCAAGAATGCTTGTTGAGATGTAATATGTAAGTTGAACATCAGAATGGCGTCTGTGTCTAGAGCCTATCTGTATTGTATCAAAACTTGAGTCTGAATGAGAATCAGAATGGATTCCGTGTCTGGAGCATATCTGGACTGTATCAAAAGTAGAATCTGAATGAGTATCAGAATGGCTTCCGTGTCTGGAGCGTATCCGAACTGTATTAGGAGGTGTCTTTGAATGAGTATCAAAATGGCTTCCATGTCTTGGAGCATATCTGGACTATATCAAAAGTTGAATCTGAATGAGTATCAAAATGGCATCCGTGTCTGGAGCGTATCTGAACTGTATCAGGAGGTGTCTTTGAATGAGTATCATAATGGCTTCCGTGTCTTGGGCGTATCTGAACTATATCAAAAGTTGAATCTGAATGAGTATCAGAATGGCTTTCGTGTCTAGAGCGTATCGGAACTGTATCAGGAGGTGTCTTTGAATGAGTATCAGAATGGCTTCTGTGTCTTGGAGCGTATTTGGACTGTATCAAAAGTTGAATCTGAATGAGTATCAGAATGGCATCCGTGTCTAGAGCGTATCTGAACTATATCAGGATGTGTCTTTGAATGAGTATCAAAATGGCTTCCGTGTCTTGGAGCGTATCTGGACTGTATCAAAAGTTGAATCTGAATGAGTATCAGAATGGAATCCGTGTCTGGAGCATATCTGAACTGTATCAGGAGGTGTCTTTGAATGAGTATCAAAATGGCTTCCGTGTCTTGGGCGTATCTGAATTGTATCAAAAGTTGAATCTGAATGAGTATCAAAATGGCTTCCGTGTCTGGAGCGTATCCGAAATATATCAGGAGGTGTATTTGAATGAGTATCAGAATAGATTTCGTGTCTTGGAGCGTATCTAGACTGTATCAAAAGTAGAATCTGAATGAGTATCAGAATGGCTTCCGTGTCTGGAGCGTATCCGAACTGTATCAGGAGGTGTCTTTGAATGAGTATCAGAATGGCTTCCGTGTCTTGGAGCGTATCTGTACTATATCAAAAGTAGAATCTGAATGAGTATCAAAATGGCTTGTGTCTGGAGCGTATCCGAACTGTATCAAGAGGTGTCTTTGAATGAGTATCAGAATGGCTTCCGTGTCTTGGAGCACATCTGGACTGTATCAAAAGTAGAATCTGAATGAGTATCAGAATGGATTCCGTGTCTGGAGCGTATCCGAACTGTATCAGGAGGTGTCTTCGAATGAGTATCATAATGGCTTCTGTGTCTTGGAGCATATCTAAACTGTATCAAAAGTAGAATCTGAATGAGTATCAGAATGGCTTCCGTGTCTGGAGCGTATCCTAACTGTATCAGGAGGTGTCTTTGAATGAGTATCAGAATGTCTTCCATGTCTTGGAGCGTATCTGGACTGTATCAAAAGTAGAATCTGAATGAGTATCATAATGGCTTTCATGTCTGGAGTGTGTCCGAACTGTATCAGGAGGTGTCTTTGAATGAGTATGAGAATGGCTTCCGTGTCTTGGAGCGTATCTGGACTGTATCAAAAGTCGAATCTGAATGAGTATCAGAATGGCTTCCGTGTTTGGAGCGTATCCAAACTGTATCAGGAGGTGTCTTTGAATGAGTATCATAATGGCTTCCGTGTCTTGGAGCATATCTGGACTATATCAAAATTTGAATGGTAGTTGTTAACCTTATCCTGAAAAGGGTAAAATGTTAGCTAGAATGCAAAGTCACGTTGTATGAAATGCATGGTGTAATGTATTTGTTTTATCAATGTTTATGATAAATATATGCAATGGATGCGTATGTGAGCTGATTTGTTGTATTGTTGTCAGATTGAGGAAAATAAATCCCTGAATGTTGCTGAGGATATGTGAATCTTCATGTCTTGAAGATGAAGTATCGATGAACTTTTGTCGAGAGAAGTAAATTATATAGTGAGGGAAATGCCATGTACTGCTTGCAAGTTCTGCTTGGGGAATTTGGAGAAATTGGATGATTTCTACCGGGGGTTGACCAACTGGAAGCTTTGTTCCACTGGGGAGTAGCTGGGAGTTTCGTTCCGCTGGGGAGTAGCTGGGAGTTTCATTCCGTTGGGGAGTTATTGAAAACTCTGTGGGGAGGGAATATGGAATGGTCTAGAGATATGTTCTTATCCTTTCGACCCATCAATAATTGTCTTTCTTATTTTGTTTATTTGTAACCAGTGATTATGTTCAAATGCATATGTTCAACAATGAATCATTGGACGTTTTTACAAATAAAACACAAGTGTGAAGCAAAAGACAAATAGTTTTGGCAATTTCAGAGTGCTATCTTTGTATTGACTTTGAATAAGTATTTTTGTACAAAGGGACAAACACTCTAGTAAGAGAATGCTGTCGTAGAAAAGGAAAATTTTAATACAAAGAAAAGATAGCTATGTGTATAAATTCCTATGGGGTTCCCATTCTGCTATAGCCCTTGTATCTCCGAGCATCTTGTCCATTTTTGCCTTGTCCGAAAATGACTGAATTGATCAGAGCCTCTGAGCTTGTCAATGGAAGCCAAGGATTGCCCACAAAGTGATCCGACCAAACATAGTCACACACTTTAATTCCCTAATTTTTTCCTGGACCGCCCTTTCGGGTTTTTAGCCCACCGGGAAACCCTTTTTTGCCCAAGTCGCCCTTTCGGGTTTTCAACTTGCCGGGTGTACAGATTTTTTCATTTTATCCCTAGTTTTTGCCCGAAATTTTGGTTCGCCAGGATGCCCTTGTTTTTCCTAGGTATGTCAACCTAGCGGGTCTCTTATGCGTAGTATATTTTGACTATGTCTGCGTTCGCAGGGTGGGGCAGGTCGCCGCCATCCATGGTGGTCAAGATCATTGCCCCACCAGAGAAGATGTTTTTGATTACAAATAGTCCTTCATAGGTAGGAGTCCATTTGCCCCTGGGATCACTTTGTGGCAAGATGATACGTTTGATCACTAGATCCCCAACTTGATATACTTGGCGCCTGACTTTCTTGTTGAAAGCCTTGATCATCTGTTTTTGATACATTTGACCATGGCAAACAGCAGTAAGTCTCTTTTTGTTAACCAGATTTAATTAATCAAGCCGAGTTTGGATCCAATCGTCTTCGTTCAAGCCTGTATCTTTCATAATCCTCAGAGAGGGGATCTTGACTTCAATAGGCAAGACAACCTCCATGTCATAGACCAAAGAAAAGGGTATTACCCCGGTTGATGTACGAGTTGTAGTACGATACCCGTGGAGAGCGAATGGTAGCATCTCGTGCCAGTCTTCGTATGTGACTGTCATTTTCTGTATGATCTTTTTAATGTTTTTATTTGCAGCTTCGACAGCACCATTCATCTTCGGTCGATAAGGGGAAGAATTGTGATGTTGTATCTTGAATTGCTTGCACAGTGCGGTGATCATAGTGTTATTAAGATTTGTACCATTGTCAGTGAAGATCCTTTCTGAGATACCGTACCGGCAAATGAGATTTTTCTTGATGAAGCGGGCAATAACATTCTTGGTAACGGAGGCGAAGGAGGCTGCTTCGACCCACTTTGTAAAATAGTCAATGGCCACTAGGATGAAGCGGTGTCAGTTGGAGACTGTAGGCTTGATCTCTCCAATCATATCAATTCCCCACATAGAAAAGGGCCAAGGAGCCGTCAGGACATTCAGAGGAACCGGAGGCACGTGCACCTTGTCAGCATAAATTTGACACTTATGGCAGATTCGAGAGTGTTGATAGCAATCTGCTTCCATGGTAGACCAGTAATAGCTTGCTCGTAGGATTTTCTTCGCCATTGTATGCCCATTGGAGTGGGTGCCAAAAGTACCTTCATGTAATTCAGCCATGATCTTTTCAGCTTTAACCTTGTCTATGCACCGAAGCAATACAGAGTCATGATTGCGTTTGTACAGGATGCCATTACTAAGGAATAATTTAGCAGAGAATCTCCTTAAGAACTTCTTATCATTGATTGAAGCTCCTTCTGGATATTCTTGAGCCTCGAGATACCTCTTGACCTCATGAAACCAAGGCTGGTCCACTACCTCTTCAACATTAATCTCTTGACAATACGCTGGTTCATCCATTCGTTCGATGGTGATCTGGGGAGCCTCGTTATCCCAATTAAGTTTAAACATAGATGACATTGTGGCTAGAGCGTCTGCTAGATGATTTTCTTCTCGCGGGAAATACTCGAAGGTAATCTTCTCAAAATGTGGTAGCAATGTCAAAACATGTTCTTTGTAAGGGATAAGGTTTGGGTGCTTAGTATCCCATTCCCCTTTGATCTGACTGATGACCAAAGCTGAATCTCCAAACACATCTAAAGATTTGATTCCCAAATCTATGGCAACTCTGAGACCAAAGATACACGCTTCGTATTCCGCCATGTTGTTTGTACAGTTGAAGCAAAGTCTGGCAGTAAAGGGAGTATGACACCCTTTTGGAGATATGAGTACAGTTACGATGCCATTACCAAGTGCATTGGATGCTCCATCAAAGAACAGGTTCCATTGGGATCCTTGTTCAGGTCCGTCATATGGTCTGATTTCTTCACAGTTGTTTAATGTCATGATGTCTTCATCCGGGAATTCAAACTTCATGGACTGATAGTCTTCTACAGCTTGGTGAGCAAGGTGATCAGCCAATACACTGCCCTTTATAGCTTTTTGGGTAGTATACTGTATGTCGTACTCCGTTAGGATCATCTGCCATCTTGCTATTCTCCCAGAAAGAGCAGGTTTTTCGAAGATGTACTTTATCGGATCCATTTTAGATATCAACAAAGTAGTATGAGTCAGCATATACTGTCTTAGCCGGCGAGCAGCCCATGCCAGAGCGCAGCAAGGTTTCTCGAGCAGTGAATATCTGGTTTCACAGTCGGTAAACTTTTTGCTCAGGTAATAAATAGCGTGCTCTTTTTTGGCCAGACTCGTCATGCTGCCCCAATACACACCCCATCGAGTTTTCTAAAACAGTCAGATACATGATCAATAGTCTTCCCTCGACTGGTGGCGTCAAAATAGGAGGTTCTTGCAAGTACTCTTTGATCTTGTCGAAATTAGTTTGGCATTTGTCATTCCATTTGACTACTTGATCTTTGTTCAGTAGTTTGAAGATTGGCTCACAAGTAGCTGTTAGGTGAGAAATGAATCTGACAATGTAGTTCAAGCATCCCAAGAATCCTCTGACTTCCTTCTCAGTGCAAGGAGCAAGCATCTCTTGTATTGCTTTAACTTTGGCAGGATCGACCTCAATACCTTTGTTACTGACGACAAAACCTAGGAGTTTACCGGATTGTACTCCAAATGTGCACTTGTTTGGATTCAACCTCAGCTTGTACTTCTTCGGTCTCTCAAACAGCTTTTGTAAGTGATTAAGGTGCTCTTCTTCTATTTGCGATCTGGCTATCATATCGTCTATGTAGACCTCTATTTCCTGATGTATCATGTAATGAAATAAAGCTACCATGGCGCGTTGATAGTTTTCCCCTGCATTCTTCAATCCGAATGGCGTCACCTTGTAGCAGAATGTGCCCCACTGTGTGACAAATGTTGTTTTCTCCATGTCTTCAGGTGCCATTTTAATTTGGTTATAACCTGAGAATCCGTCCATGAAGTAAAACACTTTGTGTTGGGCCGTATTGTCAACCAGGATATCAATGTGGGGGAGTGGAAAATCATCTTTAGGGCTTGCCCTATTCAAATCTCTATAGTCCATGCACATTCGTACTTTGCCATCTTTTTTAGGTACGGGAACAATGTTGGCAACCCATTGAGGGTAGGAAGTGACAACCAAGAATCCAGCGTTGAATTGCTTCATGACCTTCACTTTGATCTTTTCTGACATATCAGATCTCATGCGGCAGACTTTTTGTTTTACTGGCGGGCAATCTTCTCTTGTAGGCAGACGATGTACCACGATGTCCGTATCAAGTCCCGACATATCTTCATATGACCAAGCAAAGATATCAACATAATCATGCAACAGCTGTATCAGACGCTCCTTGACACTGGGTTCCAGATTGGCACCCACCTTGACCTCTTTTTTATCCTCCTCGGTACCCAGGTTGATTGTATCTACAGGTTCCTCGTGAGGATGAATGGTTCTTTCCTCTTGTTGTAGCAGTCTGGCAAGTTCCCCCGGTACTTCACAATCTTCCTCACCTTCGTCTTCGGCTTGGTAGATTAGATTTTCAGAGTCACAAAAGGTCATAGCAGTATCATTACCTATGAGATCCAGAATGAATGGATACCTGCATTTTTGAGTGTGGGTGTGTGTAAGGGTATTATTATCTTTAAAAATAAAATGTGAAAGAAAAACAATGAGCACAAAAGTTTGTATGCGAAAAACATCCATGATTCATTGAATGTCATATGAAGATGAAATAATAACCCTTACAGATGGACCATTGTGCCTCGGGCAAGACACAAGGCTTTAAAAGTGCGAATTGTTTTCGAATATTACAGATCCAACAAAAATGTAAAGATAAATTACTGTGGGATGAAAGTTATTGGGACGAAGTCTCTAGCCTCCCAATCGCGGAGTCCTCCATCGATAGTCGGAAAGATCCAATCCTCCAAGCTGAAATCCTCTTCACCATCTTCTACCGCATTGACCTCTCGGTTGCTAATCTTCAAGGGTGGCCCTCCAGCACGGGCACGGCGTACAACCTTCTGAGCACTTGAAGTGAAACCTAAGCCAAATTTGTCAGATTTATATGGGATATCCGGAAGTTGACCCTAGATGGTGCATCCACCTTCTTCCACTACTGCCTTGGCGTCCTTCAGAGATGACATCCAGAGTGGAGGTCTTGTAATCTTGGGAATCTGGGACACAATCTTGGTTACTGCTACCTCTTGGGGGACCTCTTCGAAATGTTGAAAAGGAGTTTCAATGAACTCGTCGTCCAATTCCAAATACCTGAAGGAATTGAGGTGGCTAATCATGTATTCTTCTTCTCCGTGGACAGTGATAATCTTTCCTTGGACCAGATATTTCAGCATCTAGTGCAGTGTAGAGGTGACAACGCCAGCATTATGGATCCACGACCGTCCTAGCAGATAGGAGTAAGAGGGGCGGATGTCCATTACATAAAAGGTTGAATTGAAATTCTGAGTCCCAACCTTTATGGGGATATCCACCTCCCCGTGTACCATCCTCTTTGATCCATCAAATGCCCTTACGACTATGTTACTTGGCTTTAACGTCAGTCCTTCACAGTCCAGTCTATCGAGAGCTTTCTTCGGTAAAACATTCAAAGATGAACCAGTGTCCACCAAGACATGGGCCAGAGTTGTGCCTCTACATTCCACGGAGACATGTAATGCCTCGTTGTGCTTTCTTCCCCTTGGTGTCAGATCATCATCTGAGAAGCCTAGGCCATTATCCGCTGTCAAGCTGGCCACGCAATCTTGAAATTGATAAGCATACGTCTCTTGAGGCACATGGGCTGTCTTTAGGAACTTCACCAAGGCTTTCGCATGTGCCTCGAAACACAGTAGCAATGCCAGCATGGAGATTTTGGAGGGAGTTTGCCCCAACTTTTCAACTACATCGTAGTCGCTCCTCTTTATTATTTTTAAAATCTGCTCCATTTCTTTCTTGGAGGTCTCGGGGATAGTCAGTGATTGAGCCTTCGTCCGGACAGGCTCCATTTGAATACTTTTTCCTCAGGTTTCAGTAGTAGGAGTACTTGCAGAGATGATTATTGGTACGGAAATAACCTTTGGAGCAGCCACGGGTCCAAAAACTGCCTTTGGGGGGGCAATCTCTAGAGAAAAGATCCTACCGCTTCGGGTAATCTTACTAGTTCCATAAATATTGCTAATGTTGGAATCTTCTTCTGAGTTTATCTCTACAGCGACCAGCCCATCTTGTTTGATGCCATGGTAGTAGATGTCCCCACCATAATTCCACGACAAAGTTTTGTCTGATTCATATGGGACTGGTCCAGGCATTGTGATTATAATAGGAGTAGTTTTCGGAACCAATGTAATTCTAACGGGTCTTTTGGAGGCCCTGGAAGAATTGACGGAGATGGTAATGATTGAAATATCTTCAACAGGAACAGGTGAGACAGGAGTACTTTCAAACAGAATATCTTTGTTGTTTATCAAGCGTTGAATGCCCGTTTTTAACAAAGGGCAATCAATTGGTGAGGATAAGCAGAGGTGGCAAACTTCATTACAGCCCGGGAACACACTGGCTTTCAATAAGTTTAATTTAATGGTTCGAAGTGGAGTCATGAGTTTATCAACTATGGCAACAAACAAATCTTCTTCAATAGCATTGGTGTTGTGACCATGTTTGGGCATAGGAGTAGAAATGACATTTGGCTTCTCGGGCGCATCAAACTCAATTTATTTTGCTTCAATGAGGTCTTGTATTTTGTTCTTTAAGGCCCAACAATTACTAGTATCGTGACCAGGACTTTCCGAGTGGTATGCGCAATGCGCATTGGGGTGATAATAAGGAGATGTTGTATTGGGGTTTTTCGGAGCTTCTTTCAAGGTTGCCAAATTAGATTTCAGAAGATGTGGTAATACTTGAGACAGAGTCATGTCGATTCTGGTGAATTACCTGACTGGCCTTTCCATCCATGGTTGATTATTTCTTTGTTGATTAGACGTAGGCTTTAGAATCACAACAACCCCCACCATTGGTCGGCGTCCGGCCCTCTCTCGATTTCTTTGCGAATATATAGCAGCTACTTCTTTCTTCCCAACAAAAGGCTTCCTTGCAGCAGTAGAAGAAGACGAGTCCTTCTGAATCTTTCCACTTTTTATACCGGCTTCCACCCTCTCTGCAGTTAATATTAGTTCAGTAAAGCCTGTAGATGAGCTTCCAATCAGATGGTTGAAAAAAGGACCAGACAAAGTGCCTAAGAACATGTCCACCAATTCCCTTTCAGACAGAGGGGGTTGAACTCTTCCAGCCAAATCTCTCCATCTTTGGGCGTAATCCTTGAAACCATTATTGGAAACCATGGCCATACTCTGGAGTTGAGTATGGGTAGGCACCAAGTAGGCGTTGTATTGATATTGCTTGTAGAAAGCTGCGGCAAGATCTTCCCAATTATGGACGTTGGCTCCTTCTAGTTGGTAAAACCAGTCGAGTTGTGTTCCAGACAGACTATCCTGGAAAAATTGCACCCATAAGTCTTTATTGGCGGTGTGGGGTTGGATTTGTCTTACATATGAGCGGAGATGCATATTAGGGCATGAAACTCCATCATATTTGGTAAATGTAGGCGCTTTGAATTTCGGAGGAATCATAATCCCTGACACTAGTCCTAATTCCTCGAAGTCTAAGCCTGGAACCTTTTGTACTTCCATCGCGCTCAATCGCTCTTCAAGATGTCTGTACTTGTCATCCACTGGAGGATACTGTTCCTCATAGTAGTCTTCCTTTTCTTCCTCCTCTTCTTTTGATTCTGACGGGACCACTATTTCCTTACCTTTCTCTTCTCCTTCACCGGATGTTGTTGCAAAGTTCAAAGTCCTTCTTGTCTGCCCATGAAATCTTCTCCCCATGTTCAAGACTCCATTTCCCTTCTTTGTTTTCTTTTTCCTCTCTTCAGCTAGCAGAGTCTTCAATTCTTCTTGCCCCTTGGCCAGGGTTACGAGCAACTGTTGAAACTGCGTGTTCTGAGTTTGGAGATCTTTCACTGTCTGTTCGAGATCCATCTTACTGAAATAAACAGTAGAGAGATGAGGAAACTTGTTGCAAAAGACCTATTTATGTTATGATGAATGATATGTGCATATGCAATGTTTTCAAGTATTTCAAAGACTCAAGTTTGTTTTAGACAAAAAGAAACACACGTTATATTAATAAGATAAAGTTTGAGTACATCAATGCCCTCTTGGACAAAATAATACGAAACTCTAAGATAAAAAGGTAGTGCGCATCCTCTTTGGCGCAATGTAGGCATTTAGAGTCTGCTCCTCATGAAGTAGCCTAGTGAGTTCCAAAACCTTCTTCTCGCTTGCGTAGAATTGGGCTTCGAAAGTATCTCGCTCTCCTCTGAGCTATATCCAATCCCTTTGTAGGTCTTCAAGAGATGTGGGCATGTCAGGATGTAGGATAGTGTATGGAACGTCTCCCTCCTTAACAGGCTCAATAATCACCGGAAGAATGGAAGGATAAGGCATCATAAGACTTTGAGCGCGAGTTCGTACCCATTTGAGGTAAGGCTCAAGAGGGATGGAATTCTTGTGTCTCAAAGTCTTGCTATCCACCTTGTTTAGCATCCTCCAAGATCGGATGAATCTCTGGTGAAGACCTTGATCATCGTTGTCGTAGTCGAATACCAAACCTTGAATCAGCATCTCGTGCGGGCCATCCATTTAGGAATAACCAAACTGTCTTAAGGCTAAGCAAGAGTTGTAGGTGATGCCTCCCCTGATGCCAAGTAGAGGGACATTAGGGAATTCCCCACAACGGTCAATAATGATAACATTCTCTTTGGATCGGGGGAACCAATGAATGTCTGAATGTTTGAGCATCATTAATCTTTGTGACCACCTTGAACCTTGCTCATTCTTTAAAACTGATTGGGGAAGATGAGAAATAAACCATCTTTCCAGGAGAGGAGTGAAACACATAAGGACACCTCTTTTCCTCATTGTGCAAGTGTGAAAAGAGTGTAGGATATCCCCTAGCAATGTAGGTATCAGGTTGCGGGATATGAATATTTTGACGGTGTTGATATCTATGAGTTGGTCAGGATTTGGAAACAAAACCATCCCATAGATAAGGAGATCCATCATTTCTTCAAAGGCTTGCAAATCCAAGGAATTCCAACAACTTTGGGCTTTCTCAAATAGGAACTTTGCTAAGAAGCCCTTGACACCACTCCTAGTTTCCCAATGAGTTGTGACATCAGATGAGTGCAAGTGCAGAGCTTGAGCAATCTCTTCTGGCTTTGGGTCTCTTTCCGTACCGTTAAAAGGTAGTTGATTGAGAATGGGAATCCTCAAGAGTTGAGAGAATTCTTCCAAAGTAGGCACAAGTTAATAGTCGGGAAATGTGAAGCAATGGTGCAAAGGATCAAAGAACCGAAAGAGCACCTTCATCATGTCCTCATCTGTGCTGGAGGTGACCAAGTTGAGTAGACGACCATGTCTCTCGGTGAATGGAGAGTTCTCAGGGATCCTTGAATCTAGCTCCTTAAGTTGTGGAGGAATTCTTACAAGGTTGATTTGGATATTTTTCCTGCGAAGTGAATCCAATTCCTACAAAACAAGAACAAAGATGAATCTCGAAAATCCTTGAAATGGTTAGTAGATGTATGTGATGTTCATGATGTCCATGATGTTATGTACAAGTATGCATATACAAGCAAAGCAAACAAATTCTTAGTTTAGGCTTGCATGGGGTTTTATAGGTAAGTACCCTCTTGAAGTTTAGTTGGCTCAACCTGTCCTAATAATAGTAACCGGGTTCTAAGGAGCTCAATATCACCAGATTGTTTCCTTGGTCATTGTTTCAGCTCAAGCCTCTTTAATGGCGACCGAAATATCCCAAGAAACCAAACCTTAATGAGTGTAGTATCGAGTATATACCAACTTCGGACTGCACCAAAGTCGGTCATCTAACTACATCCTAAAGGCCAAGTTGGTCAATAAAGGGTTCTAGAAGTTCATTAGTGCTTCATGACATCACTCAGCGGCCCCATATTCTCTTTGATTGACTCAAAGGCTACCGGTACCCACAAATATGTCACACTAACATAGATATTGCTTAAACCATGTCGATATACCCCGCACAGTTTCCACAACGTATTGCTATTTACCTATAATGTATCCCAAATCCGGGTAGAGGATTTCAAACCCAAACAAAGAACCATAATGTAAAGCATACAAGTCAAACAATGTAAGAAAATAAATGTGATCTAGCCCTAAGGTAACCCCACTTTTAATTACATACTCCCCAGCATAGTCGCCAGTTCTGTGATACGGTGGGAGAACTGACTTGAGTGTTTTGCGTTTGTGTTTGCAAATGTTGCGGTTGAGCAAGAGTCTCCACCGACTTTTCTTTTATCCAATAAGGAAAGGTGAAAAAGCACAGGAAATACCTTTCGAGATGTTTTCTTGAGTTCAGGGGGTAGATTATGAAAATGGAAGGTATTAGCACCCTTTTCATCCATGGTTTTCCATGGGCTCTTAGTTACTCGCTAGATCACTTGCTTTTGTTTGAATGTGCTTGTGGTGTGTGTTTTTGAAAGTATTTTGAAAATATAACTTTGTAATGATTCTCGTTTCTATAAGAACACATACAAAGTGTTGTTTCGAAAATAGTTCAAAGATGTTTGTGAAATGTGTTTTTGAAAGTGATTTTGAAAAGGGTTCCCTTTGTAATGGCTCTCATCTCTATAAGAACGCGTACAAAGTGTTGTCTTTTAAAAATGTTTCAAATAGAAGTGTTGGTGTATAAAATGTTTTTGTTGTGAGCAAGCGAATAATTAGAGCGAACCTACCTACTCAAAAGGTCTTAGATATGCTTTTCCTCCTCCTTTAAATGTCGCTATCTTACCATTGATTTGGTAAGAAGCCCCATTGTTGGATGTGAAGGGACGAGCATGGGACGTTTGTATAGTCATAGAAGGAAACTTATGGGATGTTTTAGCAATGTCGTTTTTAGGGACTAGATCGTTTACCAAAGTCAACATCGAGGGTCATCGAGGGACTACGATCTTTTAACGAGGGTCTTTTGCTAAAACGCCCATGCTCGAGGGACATGACTATTTTTCCGATAGGCAACAAAGTGAGATTACCCTAAGGGTGCATGTGTGCAAGTGTGTTTGATTGCATGCATTTGGTCTTGATTTGGGTGATATATTTGTTGGTTTTAGTCTTGTCATACACGCCTAATTACTATACAGTATAAGGAAAACAGTAAATTGCGGAAAATGAAATTCTATGCTATTACAATATTTAGGGGATGGGGTATACAAGTTTATGAATGGGGTTGTAAGTAAAAAATAAGTCCTAAATTACTATTACAACCATATTGAAACGCATAAGAATGTACAAGAAAATGTGAAACGAACTTGTTTTGTTTTAAGAAAATATTTTTGGTCTTTTGTTTTAAGAAATAAAATAAAGTGTGAAGGAAATACTCTTGATGTTTGCTGATTAATGGAATGGAGAGTGATAGCAAAAATAATGAAAAAAAGGGGGAAAAATCAGCGTGTTGCTGATAAAAATGAAGTCAGAGGTTCTGACTCTGGCACGCTACAAAACAGAAACCTGTTAGTGAAAATGTATAAGGTCAGAAGTTCTAAACCCACTGGGAATACAATAGTTTTCAGAAGTTTTGATATTACTGGTAACAAAACAGACTCCATAAATGCTGGCACCACTGACAAAACTTGGTCCCTCTCTTTATGCGAGTCAGAACATCTGTAATTTGGTTATTTCTCCACAAAACAGAAGAAATGCATAGAACAGTTATAGCAGGTATCATGGTGTTTCAGAAAATAAGAAATATCATAACTATAAATCAGAGGCAAGCATGTATTTGCTAATCCTAACCCTGAGTTCTAGTTTCTACAAGAAGTTATGAACCGATTTATTCTCTACTTAAGTAGGCAGGTACATGAAATCTCAGAATATGCACAACATCAGAATCATGATATCTATATTGTATTTTTGAGCATGTAAATCTGGTAATGCTTAAGTAGTGTGGTGAGGGTCAACAGAAACTTACCTTGCAGCTGGAAGAAGTTATGTGAACCGGAGTTAACCTCAACTCTAATGATGCTCTGAAGAGCTTCTTCACGTACTCAGTAAGCTGGAAGTTTTCAACTTCTGGGGATGGCAAGGAGGTGATGTTCTGATTTCTTTGAGTGGATGGAAGTAAAGTGTATAGTAGTATGAACACAGAAGTTTAGGCGGTTTCCAACGTGTGGATCAGAAACTGTGTGAATGGTTTTTAGTCAAGAAATATTTGAGAACAAGTGGAGTTTCGAATGCAAGGAATCAAAAGTTAACAAGGTTTTATGTGTTGTGTTTATAGTTCTTGGAACTCTTGGAACTTTGGCAGGGATTCAAGGTTTTTCTTTCTCAAATTTCCGACCTCTTTCACAAAAAAATTTCTGGGCCCTTCTCAGTGACCAATGATGTTCTATTTATAGGAAAAGTTTTGTGGGTTTGAAATGTCAAGTAGCGCCAACATCATACGTTAGATGCTGACTTGCTCTTGAAGCAAGTTCAAAAAAGGTGTGATAGTTGACAGTTTTTAGCCTAGGCTGGATTAGCAAGCAGGGATTAAGGAAAAGTGAACCCACAAGCAAAAAGTAGCGCATGGACCCTTACCTAATTTTATAGAAAATTATTTTTATGCTACACGTGGAGAGATCTTTTGGACAAAGACTCAAAAGTGGTTGTGAGTATTAATGAGCATTAAATGATGATGAGATTTGTCAAAAGTTAGAAATCATGTAATGTGAGATTTTGCATCATTGCTTAATTCTGGATCAGAAGTTCCATTTCAGCGTAGTCTAGAACAAAAACACCCAACTTCTGATCTTAGTATCCTGTTTCCTCAGCAAACTCTGAAGGATTCCCCAGGCTTTCCAGTAACCTTCTTTGGTTTACCTTTGAAAACTTTGGATTAGAAGTTCTGCTTCAGCGTAGCATCCAATCTTCTGATCCTCTTACCTTCTGGCTCTAGCATGTTCTGAAGGAGCTTTCAGGCTTCGTATTACGCTTTATTACCTTCTTTGCATTATCCTAGCAAACTCTGACTGAACTTACGTAGATGCTGAAGAGCCATGTTCTGACTGATGACTAAGTGTTGAACCGTGTTTACAACTTTTGACTGCACCTGCCTGGAGGCTGGCTCAGAAGTTCTGAAGTGTCATTTTTCTTAAATACTTAGAAAAAATCCCAAGCATTTAGAAATTTGGCTTTTCCATAGTAAATTTGACTTTTGAATTTTTTGATGATACAAACTTCATATTCCAACATGTCTTGATGAAACATGATTTGAGAGATTTGATTTTGATCCAAAATTCAAAGTTTGACCTTTTAATATGAAAATGACTATTTTGCCCTTGCAGGTGACTTTCTTGAAAAATTTGTAATTCAAAGCTCGGGATTGGATGGAAGTAAACCTGAGGATCCAGGGTGATTTCTTGAGAAAATGAGAGGGCAAATGTTGGGGTACAACAGCATGCCTACAAGATTGCAAGATTGTGTGATTGCATCAGATGATGTGATAGATAATAAAGGTGAGTTGGTACATTATGCTTTCTATGAAGATGTCGAACTTGTTAATACAACTGAAGCATTGAAGGATTTGAAGTGGGTGAAAGCAATGAACGAAGAAGTGAAGTCTATCAAAGACAACAACACTTGGTCACTTTTCGAATCGCTTCAAGGTAAAAAGGCAATTGATGTCAAGTGGGTATACAAAGTGAAAATGAATTCGAAATGGGAAGTAACTCGAAACAAAGCAAGGCTTGTAGCGAAAGGATTTCTACATAAAGAAAGAATAGACTTTGATGAAGTTTTTGCACTTGCTGCTAGGATCGAAACAATCAGGTTGGTTATTGGTCTAGCGGAAATAAACAGTTGGCACATATGTCAGATGGACATAAAGTGTGCATTCCTGAATAGACCCTTAGACAAAGAAGTTTATGTTAAACAACCAATTGGGTTTGTGAAACATGACGAAGAGAGAAAGGTGTACAAGCTTCATAAAGCCCTATATAGATTGAAACAAGATCCAAGAGCTTGGAATAAGAAAATTGATAGTTTCCTAAGGGAGAAGGAATTTGTGAAGTGCACAACTGAACATGAAGTATATGTAAGAAGAAGCAATAGTGAATTTCTTATAGTATGTCTCTATGTAGATGATTTGTGTATAACAGGTAGCTGCAAAAGTGAGATTAAAGAATTCAAAGGTGATCTCAGCAAGGAATTCGAAATGTATGATCTGGGTGAGATTTCATATTTCCTTGGTATCGAATTCTACAAGAGCAGTAGAGGTTTGATGATGCATCAAAGAAGATATGCAGGAGAAATTCTCAAGAGGTTTGAGATAGAAGAATGCAACTCAACTTCGACACTTGCAGAACCAAGACTGCAACTGTCAAAAGATTCAGATGAAGATGATGTCGACCCAACCCAATACAGAAGACTTATTGGATCATTGAGATAACTTTGTCATATAAGGCCTGACTTAGCATAAAGTGTAGGTATGGTAAGTAGATTCATGCAGAAGCCAAAGGTATCACATCTAGCAGCAGTGAAGAGGATACTGAGGTATCTCAAAGGAACTCATGACTATGACATTCTGTTTCCTGCAACTAATAAAGGAAGAGAATGCAAGTTAGTGGGATACACTTATTCGAGTTGGTGTAGTGATGCTGAAGATCAAAAGTCAACAACAGGATATGTGTTTATGCTAGGTGGTGCATCAGTTGCTTGGAATTCAAGAAAGGAACCAATAGTGGAATTATTATCATGCGAAGCAGAATACATAGCTTCTTCTCTTTGCACATGCCAAGAAACTTAGATGGTGAACTTGGTCGAAGAGATGACATGGAAAGATCATGGAGCAATTACCATGAAGATCGACATCATGTTAGCTATCAATCTGGAGAAGAACCCAATAGAACATAGTCTAAGTAAGCACATCGAAATGAGGTTCCATTATCTTCGAGAGCGGGTAGCAGATGGGAAGATGAATTTGGAACACTGCATAACTGAGAATCAGATTGCAGACATCATGACAAAGGGAGTGCAAGTCAAAGTATTCAGAAGGCTAAGAGTCATGATGAATATATATAGTTTAGACACAATGAATTAGGTAGTGTGTTAAATTGTAATTCATAGTGTCGAAACTATGTGTGTCAAAAATATTATATTTGTTTTAGATTTAAATAGATTTGATTTAGATCTAAAATAGAATAGATTTGATTTAGTACCAAAATAGGTATTTTGGGCTTTTATAGTTTTGGGCTTAGGGTGCAAGCTAAATCTATAAATAGATGGAGTAACCCCTATTTTTGTAATCAAGTCAATTAAGTTGTATTCACATGATTTGCAGTTGCAAGTGAATAACAAAGTTTTCCACAGTTGGTGGGCAGAGAGAAACTCTGCAGAAAATAATTATCTTCTTTCTTTTCTTTTCGTTCTCGTAATTCATTGTCATTGAGGAGAAATTCATCATAGATATTTGGTAGATTTCCAACAGGCAGTAGCGAAAGGAGGAAAAAAAGTATTCGAAACTGAAAATAAAGTACACCAAAAACTCTGAAACCATGGAGAAAGTCAAGTTTCATTAATCATAAGTGTAAAAACTCACCATGGTTAGAAAGTTAGCTAAAAAATGAGATTACGTCAAGTGTTAGAAAAAATTCAAAAGTTGTGACATTTTCCACTTATCTCAAGTTTTTATGTATCAAAAGAGGTTGATAATGTTTCTTGAGTCAAATAGAAGATGTTACACCTCATGGATAAGCAAATGTTAGTATGAGTGTATGCACATTCACACAATTACAATATTACATGTTATGAAAATGTTAAAGTAAGTGAGCAAAACTAGAATTTAACACTAAGTATCAGTAAGCATGACTTGAATATTAGTACTAGGAATTAGTAAACAAGAGTATGCATATTGAGGTGAATAGCATAGAACGAACACAACACAAGTTAGTAATCACGACTTCGGAAAATTAGCATTTAGGCACATCATAATTAAGCTCAAGACTCAATCAATTCCAGATCTATCCATATTTGTTCACAATATCAAGAATCTAACATCAACACAAAAAAATTACAATTAACTTTATGTCAAAAGATTAGCACAATATCAAGAATTAATTCTTATGTCAAGAATTAGCAATACAATTCTATGAGTAATTTCTACATACACCTAATGAGAAAAAATTATGTCTACAAATCTATGTCAAAATCTACATCACAAATTCACATAGACATTATCTTAAGCACATAATATGCACTAGAATATTACAAATTCTATGTCAAGAATTTTAGATCTAAACTAATCTACTTCATCATTTCATGCACAATTCACATAAACAAAATCAAATTACTCAAGTATTCAACAGATATATGAGAATCAAGTAATGTTACCTAAGAGAATTTGTAGAAAATTGGAAGTTGAATGATGTTGATGATGATGCTTGATGAAGATGGATGAAGATGTTGTTAAAGTTGTTGTTATGTTCTTGAGGAAATGAGAGAAAAAGAGCTTTTGATCCTTGAGCAAAATGAGAGAGAGTTTTTTTTTGTGTTTATGAGAATGGGTAAATTATGAGACAAAAATCTGACTTTGAGTTAATATATTGAGTGCAAATTGGGCCTTGGATGTGAAATTGGATTGGGCCTTAACTTGACAGTGTAAGCTCGACATGAACATAAATTTCAATGTTATTATAGGTACAAAATCTCGACTTGTGCTTAACATGAAAATCAAATATAATAAAATTTGTGATACATTGCCGAAAGAACGGGCTCAATCAGATAAACAATGAGAAAGTTATGAATTTTTGAAGTTGTTCAGACGCAGTGTCAGACAAAATATCCCAACTTGCAGTTTTTTCACTTGCGTCACATGCGAAACGGGCCAAAAACAGAAGCCTTCGGAGTACCACTTGAGCTTAGAGTCTAAAGCAAAGTTAAAGTAGATGAAATTTGTGAACAAATGCCTCAAGAACGGGAAAGATACAGTAAGAATTGAGAGAGTTGTAATTTTCTCAACGCCGGGAAAATAAACATTTGTCAATATTTTTGCACTATAAAATCTCTGGTAATTCACATTTTTGGGGACCTTCGAGAAAGAATTAGCTCTCAACCCAAACATACAAGCTGAAGGGGATGTCAAGACGGAAAAATTTTCAAAAATAACCGCTCCAAAATGGTATTCTACTCAGAAGTTATGAATTTTTGAATGTCTTCAAAATTACTGTTTAGCACAGTATTTTCATTATTTTCCATTGTATCACTTCCAGAAGAATCACATATTCAGAAGCCTTGTTTAAAGAATTAGATTTCGGTCCGAACATGAGAGTTGGAGAAGATATTAAGAAAATTATAACGCCTCTAGAATCACTCCAAAACAGTATTCCAATTAGAAGATATGAATTTTTGATTACCCACGCGACGACAGACTAGCAAATAAATTCAGTAAACTATCTTCAAAGAATTAAAATTCCAGGAGATTTTCTTCACACAATTAGCTTTTGATGTGAACATGAGAAATGATAAGAGAATTAATACATTCTCAATGCTCGAGGAATCCACTTAAAATACCAAATCGAATGAAAGTTACGAATATCCAAACACTCAGTGAACAACTAACCAGTCATTAAGTCCAAGCACCGCTTCAGAGAAAACAAATTATTTGGAGACTTTCTGCACATAATTGACTTCTGGCCCGAACAAATGAAATAAAGAAAATATTGAGATGGTTCCAATGCCTGAGGAATTATCTTGAAACAATACTCTGATAGCAAGTTGCAAATTTCTAAGTTCAAATCAGCAAAGACACTATTTTGGTTCACACTGCCTCAAATACACCGAAACACCCAATTCCTCCATAATTCAGAGTGCATTGAAATACATGAGAGCTTTGATGAAGACTTGCTTGGAAATTTCTTGGATGACTTGGAAATTGTGCGGAGTGCATTAAAACGCGGAAAACTTGAATTTCTTTTTAAGGATCGCTTGGTAAAACACTTGTCTCAGAGCTTGATGCCAATAAAATGCCTTGATCCCATGAGTATGAGCCTAATGACATGTAAGTATGCATATGATAATGAAGTATAAACAAATTAGGTTCAAAACGAAGAGGGAAAATTTTGGGGTACAACAACTGCCCCTATTCAATCTTCTTTAACCAGAAGGTGAGATTGGAAGTAGCCTTTCGAACAATCAAGGTGAAAGAGGATTGAAAAAACTTAATAGAACCGTAAAATTTGAACTCTGAAGCCAGTTGGATATTGTTTATTTATGGATCTTGTATTTTCTATTTTTTTTCTTTTTGTGGATAATGCTTATCAAGGATAGATGTATGTCAGGTCAAGGTTAGACACACAAAAGAGAGATGGGATATCAAGGAACATGTGTTCAGAGCTTGTAGAGAACATAGATGACAAATAATAACCGAAGGAAGCCCTATAAAAGATACCAACAATATATGTCTAGAGGAAAGAACACATACGAAAGATATTGAATAGACATGCCCGGAGCTGGTAACAGACACAAGAAAGAGACCGGATGAAAGGAATCTTACGAGGGTATCACAAACATATGTTTGGATATGGTAGCGAACACATGACAAGAAAGAGACCGGAGGAAAGGACTCTATCAGAGATACTAAATATATGTTCAGATTGGTAGCGAACGTACGACGTGAAGGAGACCGGAGGAAAGGACTTTAACTCAAAGATATCACGAGTACACGTCCGGAGGAAAGGACATATACGAATGATACATCGAATATACATGCCCGGAGTTGGTAGCATACATATACAAAAGAGACATATTGAAGAATGCTCTAACAAGGATATTAACCTGTCTGGATTTGGTAGCAGACACATAAGAAATAGACCGAAAGAAAGGAATCTAAAAAAGATATGACGCATACATGTCTGGATTTGGTAGCATACATAAAATAAGAGAGAGGCCAGAGGAAAGGACTATAACCAAAGATATCGCAACTATATGCTCAGAGTTAGTAGCGAACACATACGAAAGAGACTAGATGAAAAGACTCTGTCAGAGATATCGGGAATATACGTCTAGAGGGCAAGACATATACAAGGAGAGAGGCCAGAGGAAAGGAATCTAACCCAAGGATATCAGGAATATACGTCCGAAAGAAAGGACATATAACCAAAGATATTGATACTACATGTCTGGAGCTGGTAGCAGACATATAACAATAAAGAGACTGAAAGAAAGGACCCTTTAAACAAGATACCATAACCACGTGTTCAGAGGAAAGAACATATGCGACAAAGACCAGATGAAAGGACTCTATTAAGGATATCAAGAATATATGTTCGGAGTTGGTAGCGAACATATAACAAGAAAGAGACCAGAGGAAAGGACTCTTTACAAAGATATCAGGAATATATGTTCGGAGTTGGTAGCGAATATATACAAAGGAGACCATAAGAAAGGACTTCATCAGGAATATCAAATATGCATGTCCATAGTTAGTAGCAGACATAAAAGATAATTGGTATACGCCAGGTAAAATTAGACACATACAAACAAGGAAGAGACCGACCGAAGAAGGCTCCAATAAGGAATGGTAACCAAAGATAGACTCCTGGTGAAAGAACACTGATCAAAGGTGAACTTACTGGGGATAAAGTATACATGCCTGATCAGAGTTAGACACATATAAGAAAGAGACCGACCGAAGCTGACTCTAACAAAGGACACTTGAACACAAGCGAACCCGCCAAGACAAGGAGACTAGTCGAGGATAAAATCTTGGGGAACATGACTTACTGGGGGTTCTCAATTGTACTGAAACCAAATAGAATGCTGGTCGAAGACGAACTCACAACTGGAAAAGAGACCGACTGCACGACTCTAGACAAATATTGCCAACACATGTTGGACCTTAAGAAGTTTCAAAGGCGTAAGAACTACAATATCCCCCAGGAAAAAGGCGGGGTGTAATTCTTTAAGAGCGACAATTATCTGAATTACCACACACCAAGTATAGATACTCAAATACTTAAGAATTAAGAAAGGTTATACAACGACTCTTATTCACACTCTTACGACAAAGCAAACATGGGTAAAATAACTAAGGGCTTGCAAGGGCAAGGGGAAACCCCGAATCACTAGGGAAATAGGAAATACCAAAGACTCGACTGGTGGTAAATTAAAACAGACTCTGCCAGGGAAACATGAAAGGATCACCCTAGGCTTACTACGGAGGTCATTCAAATCTGAGCGCATAACAATCTAGTTACTGCAGGTAAACATAATTGACCTATACCTATGCATGTTTGAATTTTGTTTTGTTTGGTAGATGAAATGTGATGATGCATATTTAGCGATGCACTAGGGAAAACATGACAATAATCGAATACTGAGAAGACAAGAGACTTGTGAATGATTATCCTTGCACATCTGATCCTCTGTAGAAAACAATTAATCTGAACTTCAATGGGGAATCGAGATTCGAAACCATTAACTTTTAAAGATCGATATCATTGGGGAAGTAAATTCCTGAGGAGAATACTGCAAAAATAAATTACAGTTCAGAGAAAATCTTAAATTCTGATCAAACTCCTAACTTCCCCGGTAACAAATTCCTTATCTTCTGTTAGAATGAGGAGAGCTTCGTTGGGAATGGAGACTTCCTTGCACAGAGCTTCTTGATGAAGATAAATTCTATTGGGGATCATAGAAATTTTAAATAAAAAGAATTCTACTCAGACCACGTTGGAGATAACATTGTCGGGGTAAAAATCTTCACTTGGGGAAGAAACAGGCATCTTTGGAACAGAACTCCATTGGGGAATATCTCAACCATCTTCTATCAATAGGGATGAAAATAGTTATGATTGGCACTCATATGCATACCACACTGGGGAGACAAGACACTTGCTGGGGAAACACAACTTTCTCTAGTGGGGAATAATAGGCAAGTTAATAAAAAAGGTCCTAAAAATTCGAATTCGACTGGGGATAAAGACTACCTCTTCCACTGGAGAAACAAAAAACTTTAGATAGTAACATCAAAAATACCCATTGCACTAGGTGTAGCCATCTCTGCAAGATTCATGTCGGTAAGGATTTTGTTCTGGGAAAAAGAAATAACTTCATTGGGGATAGTGGTCTTCCTCATGAGGATACAAACTGGAATCTCTCATAGATAATTAGGAATCTCTTCAAGCAACTCTGATATGGGACAGACCTCACCAGGGAGGAAGAGTGCAAACTTCACTGAGGAGGAGAATGCATACTTTATAGGGAGAAAAAGTGACAACCTCACTGGGGAAGTCGTAGAATGTCGACTTCAAGGGGAGTATATTAAGAACCTCAAGTTGGTAAATAGAAATATTATTCTGAGAAAGTTGGAAAGAAACAGACTGCACTGAGAAAAGGGATTATACTTGGACGAGAGTACACCTTCATTAGGGATAAATGATCATGTCTTGAGTAGAGGTGAGTACTCACTGGGGAATTTGGATTCCATTCAGCATAAATCCTCATTATGATACTGTGGCAGAACCGACAATTAATACTGGTTTTGTGTTTGTATTTGCAAATTTTGTGGTAAGCAAGAGTCGCCACCGACTTTTCTTTTATCCAAATTAAGGAAAGGGTGAAAAGAACAGAAAAGACTTTTTAGAGAATTTTCTGAGTAAGGGGGTAGATTATGGAAAGGGAAGGTGTTAGCACCCTTTCCATCCGTATATTTTTACAGGCTCTTAAATGCTAGCTCATGTTTTTAAAATTGCTTATGCTTTGTGTGTTTTGAAAATTTGTTTTGAAAGTGCCTTAGTGCGGCGATTCGCTTTGTGATAACTCTTGTATCAGTCCTCAAGAGTGTTGATAAAGCGAATGTTTTTGAAAGCGTTTTGAAATGTTTATGTGTAAGTGTGAAAATTTGTTTTGAGCAAGCATCTAACAGCTATCTACTTGTACTCGAAAAGGTAGTTCTTTTCCTCCTATCCTTTAGACAGTGCTATCCTACTATTAGGGAGTAGGTAGCTCTATCGTTGGATGTTGAGGGACAATCGAAGGGACGTTACGGTCACGAAGGCAACTTGGCAAGGAATTTTAGTAACTGTCCTAAAGTTCTAAGATCACTTTTAACCGAGGCAACGTCGAAAGGGTCATCGAGGGATTTATGATCTTTCAAACTAGAGGACAGCCACTAAAACTTCTCACATTTTGAGAATTATGACCGTTTTCCGAAGGCAACCGAAGTGGGGTACCCTAGAAGCGTGCATGTGTAATTGCGTTTAGTTCAATTATTTATCTTGCGCATTTAGGTTTGCTAACTTTTTTGTTTTCAGTCTTGCCATGTAATCCTGGTTACTAACAGTTAATATGTACAAAAAAATGTAAAGTACGAAAATAAACCCTACGCTATTACATGGCTTTGAGGAGGGGATATTTACAATGTATAAATCTTGGGAGGGAGAAATTAAAAGCAGAAGATAAAGCCTAATTACTATTACATGCTATAAGCAGTTACATTATTATAAAAGATGCGAGAAAATAAATAACGCGCGAAGGTTGAAAGTTCATCTAAAAACTCAAAGAAGAAAATCTTTTTTTTGTCTTTTAATTTAAGAAAATAATTAAATTAAAATTATCCTAAAACCTATTTAGAAAATAAAATTAATTTAAGAAAATAGTCTAAGCTTTTTTTTATTGCTTTTTTTTGTTATGAAAAGAAAATAAATTAAACATAAAATTAAACCTAAGTTCTAGTTCATTTTAATTTATTTTTTTTAAAAAGGGTTAAAATTAATTAATTAATTAATTTCAGAAATTAATTATTTAATAATAAAAAATAAAAACTAATCCTATGTGTTTTTTTTGTGATTTTATTATTATTTTACTAATTAAATAGATAATAAAAGGAAAAAAAAGAATTAAAAAAAGACAAAAAAAGTAAAATGGGCATGGATTACAAAATTAAATGGGGGGGGGGGGTGTTGTTTGGAAATTCGATGGGCCCAAAGTTGAAGCTCATATTTGTCTTTAGATCCAGTGAGGAATGCTTTTGGAAGATGTATGGTGCTCTGCGTATGGGAGGCGTTGGATCTGATCAGGTGTACATCTGGTGGTCATGATTTGAGGCATATGATGGACCTGTAAAACCCTTGCGTATTGGATCTGTATTGCACAAATGTTAGAAAACAAAATACTGGATCTGAGATTCAAACCCGGGTGTAGCGGTAGAAATGTTTAAGACTAAGCCATTGGATTGCCTAGACTTGTACATATCAAAATAAAAATTGTCACCGCGCTAAAGAGGGGGAAAGATTCAAGGTAAGGGGGTTGGTTATACAAAGGGAAGGTATTAGCACCCTAAACATCTACGATACTCCGTGTGATCGGTGGAAATAGAACTGACTATTTTTAGCTGGTTTCGCGAAATGTCGCAGTAAGTAAGAGTCGCCACCGTCTTTTATGTTCTCCAACAAGGAAAGGACAAAAGCACAGCAAAATTCCTTTTCGAGAATGTTTCTCGGTTCGGGAGGTAAATTTATAGAAAGGGAAGGTGTTAGCACCCTTTCTATCCATGGTTATCCATAGGCTCTTAGATACTTGCTCTGATGTTTTCAAAATGTTTACTTTTCAAAATGTGAGTGGGTTTGAAAAAAGTTTCATTGAAAGATTTCTGAGTGACTCTTGTATCTGTCCTCAAGAGTGTTTGAAAAATTCGTTTTGAAAGCTTTTGAAAGTGTCAGTGTGAAAAGATTTTTGTTTGTTTTTGAAGAGAGCAAGTACCCATAAGATCTACCTACCCTAAGGAATTAGGCTGTGTAAGAGTCCTTAAGATAGTGCCATCCCACCATTGAGAGGTAGGTAGCACCACCGTTGGAGGTGTTCGGGTCAATTCGATTGTAGGGACATTATGGTCACCGAAGCAACAGTTAAGACACCTTAGAAGCAACCCTAATGTCCTAGATCCTTTTTAATCCGAGGCAACCGTTTCGAGGCAACTGTTTCGAGGCAACTGGATCTTGGACATAAGAGCGACCGCTAAAACGTCCTATACTTGACAACCACGTTTCGAAGGCAACGAGTGAGGCGTACCCTAGAAGTGGTGTGTGTATTGTGTGTTGTTTTCATGTTAACAGTTATCTTTGATCATGGCATTGTGAGCTACGAGTTGTTTTTAATTACCATACATTCTTTCATGCGAGTTTAGCAGTTAGGAGTGCGGAAAATTAAAAGACGGAAAGGTAAAGGCTACGCTATTACAAGGCGCGGGTCTATACATCGCCAAAATACAAAGACCCGTTTTTGATAAAAGATGCGGAAAGTAAAAAAAACAATAAACCTAATTACTATTACATCCTTGAACAGTTACATAATAATCAATAAGAAAATAATGCGCGAAAAGAATTAAAATCAGGACGTCCGAGGGTTTTGACCCTTTGCTTGAAATTAAATTAAATTAGGACCTAATTATTATTTAATTAAAGAAAAGAAAGTGTGTTTTTTATGTTTTTGTATTTAATGGAAATAAAGAAAATCAAAATCAAAAGAAAACCCTAGTTCTAAGTTTATTTTAATTATTAATGAAAATGTCGAAGTTGACCTAATTTAAACTAATTAATTAATTTATATGTTTATTTACAAAAATAATAGTAATTAATAATAATAATGAATAATGATAATTAATAATAATGATAATTAATTAAGAAAAAGATAAAAATGTCAAAACCTAATTCTAAGTAATTTTTATTTATTAAGAAAAGTATTAGAATTTAAACCTAAATTAAACTAAAGTTAATTGTTAACATTTATTTACAAAAATAGGTTAATGGTAAATTTAATAAATAATTAAAAATATTTACAATTTTGAGTTTCTGATTTTTATTAGGAAAATTAATTTTATGGTAAATTAATAAAAATAATTAAAGCAATTAAAAGAATTAGAAAAGAAAAGGAAATAAAATTATGCAAACCAAGGGGGGTGTCAGGCCCAAAGTGGAGGTGTAATTGAAGCAATTCAGGCCCAAGAACACAAGCCTCGTTGACTTTTTGGTATCACGTGCTTGCTGGCTGACTAGGGTGTACCATGGACTTCATTCTGTGGCCACTGGATTGGTCCTTGAAGGCACTTGGCAGGCTTAGGCGTGAGGGTGCATGATGGGCCATTGAATGAAAGCTGCACTAAAACGTGTTAAAACAAAAATCATCAATTATATGGGGGGACCTGGGAATCGAACTCAGGTCCCAATGCTTACAAGACACGTCCTCCACCATCTGGCCATTTGCGTTTGTTTGTATACATAACAACAAAGAAATATAATATATGAACAATACTAATTATACTGGGACATTGAAAAAGCGCGCCATGATTTGAATATTCCAATGGCGTTTGGACAGCTCATCCTTCTTCTTCGTTTTCACCTGCAAACATGAATAAGATAGCGGGGGTTTTAAACCCCCACTAAGTAAAAGTCCCAAGAATAGCGAATAGAAGTGGAGACAATATAAAAAGGGTGCGATAGGCTGGTTGAATTCGTCTGGCCTTGACGAATTCAACCATGGTCATGACATGGTCCAATTTTTCCTGATGCCTAAAGCCCTAATTGCAAGCTTCAGAAACCCTAGATGTCGTTCATGGTGGATTTTGATTCAGGCAGTTATAACTCAATTGGATTATACCAACAGCTTCAGAAGGTTCCTATTAGCATGAATCAATCCAAAAAAGTGGTTAAAAACGCATGAATGATGATATGTCAATTTAGGAAATAAAGCAAACCGTGTGACTTAGTGGGGATGATTCTGATGGTGTTAAGCCTCGTTCTTGATTGCAATGGCTTCCTGGCAATGTCAGCAATGTATTGGAAACGATTTTAGGCCTTGAATTGTACTGCAAATAGGATTTCAGTTTTTCAAGTTTTTCTTGAAATTTTGCAAATTGGTTATGTGGTTGCAGCAGCTTTCACGTGTGTCCTTGGGTAGGGTTTCACTCAGCATATGTATGTGATGTGAATTAGGTCAAGAATAAGCCCAAAAGTCCATGGCATTATGACTTGAATATTTGATTGCCTAATCATATCTTTTTCAATCTTTCCTTTCATGAAACCTTGCCAATCATGGATATTTTGCCTTGTTGATTGAGAAACGAGTTTCCAGTTTGCCCTAGTCATATTTGCTGCACAAAAGGATCTAAAAAAGCATATCTTTGAATTTTCCTATAATTAAAACCAATTAAATGAATTAATATAAATATAAATTCAATTAATTAATTAAAAATAAGAAAATAAGTCAAATTAAGCTTAATGGGTCGTGCATAGGCTTTGGGTAATGATTCAAGAAAGAATTTGAGGCCCATTAGCAAAATTGAAGTGTTTTAGGCAAAGTCGACTTTTGAAAGTTCCCAAAAATTTCCCAAATTCTCCAATGCATATCTTGCTCAATTTTGAAGCTATGAACATGTTCTTGGACATTTTGGAAAGGTCTTGAAGTCCTCTAACCAATGCCTTTGGTCCCATGTCATTTTGATTTACCAATATCAAGTTATGGTCTTTGACTTAAAGTTCCTTTTTGTTGACTTTTGAAAATGACCTATAATGTTGAAATTGATAACTTTTTGTGAGAGCATTTCTTGGACTTGGAGTGTGAAGATGAGTTGTAGGAAATGTCACCCCCTTCAAAATGAGCTTTGGATGGGAATTTTATGATGAACCATAAATAAGTTATGCCTTGGTCAATTTGCAGTTGACTTTTCAATTGTCCAAAAATAGAAACTTTTGCATCTTGAGACTTTTTGAGCCATGCTTGTGGAATCATGATCAAGAATTGATCAAATGATGATTGTGGCTTCAAAATAAGATGTTGACCAAATTTTTTGACTTTTGACTATCAAATGACCATTTTGCCCCTACAGTTGACTGTGAAGCAATTAGGGTTTTTGACTGTGCAACTTGATGCTGTGAGTCTTGAACCTTGACATATGGATGCTTGACAATGTGTATAGGCATATGGGACTTGATTGGACCCTTGAAAACCTCAACTTCCTTGCAAGAACTAAAACCCTAATTTTGACAGTGTTAGGAGGCAATTGGACTGTGCAACCCTTGAGAGATTTTGAAGCTTGATTTTGCCAAATCTTGAAGAATATGGGAGGGCAAATTTTGGGGTACAACACTCTGCAAGAACCTCTTTGAAAAATCTGTATATTTTGGCTATAAAATGTTGTATGTAAAATAGATGGTGGAGGTGAGAAAAGAAATATATTTTTATGATTTTGCACCCGCTGCGGTTGTAAACCTTTAGTGCCTACGTACCACCTTTCATGCAATAGGGGATCAGGGTACATGTATTTCCTCTTTTAAAGATTTTAAAACACGAGTATGTTGGTTAATTTTGTGAGATAAGACATCATCGTCATTGTCCGTGTGGAAAGCATACTTACTACCCACAATCATGAGAAAGGAGAATTTGCATCATCTCAAAGTGGAGGATATAGCTTGGATTTTAAAATAAACAATGCCTCACTCAACACCCAAGTGGAAAATATCTCTCTTCACTATATATTATAGAAGTATAGTTGTTTGCATCGCTACAAAGATTGACAAGAGTCTAATCTTTTTGAGAAAAAATCTAAAATAAAAAGCCAAAGCAGCAAAATAGTTTGAAATGAGATTGATTGACTTTTAGTCTTCTCACAAAAAAAATGCCAAAGTACTATTAAGTTGATTGAATTTTATTTATGAAAATATTTTGAAAATGCATGGACATAAGTCCAAGTTTGTTATGAAAGTAATTCAAATTTCAAAACAAGAAGAGTTTTCAAAAGGAGGGAGAAGATTTTTTAAATTAAAGAAGATAGGAGGAGAAGAAGGGATTATCCTAAAGCATAAGGTAAAAGCTAGGGATAAGAACCATCTAACTAAAAAGAAGCCAATACTTGAAATTATGAGTCAAGATAGAATTCCCATTCTTTGGATTGAAACCAAGCAAGCAAAAGATACAAGACCTCTTGAGAGAACCAAACTTCAAATGTATTAAATCTTCACAAAAGTTGGGCAGAGTAACGATTGTATACGGGTGAATTCCAGATTACAAACAAAGAATGTAATCATTAACCTGCACACAAAACAAACAAACAATCCAATGTCTTGAGGTAAACCTTAAGAGATCTAGACAAAATATCAATTAAGGACACAAGATCTCCGACATAGGTCAAGGTTTCTAATCTTAAGTCCAAGAAGTCTAATACTCCATAATGCCAAGGATAGTAACCAAATAGTCCAAGCATCATTAAAGAATTTTTTAGGGTTCATGTTTATTATTAGGTGTCTTGAAAAAGAAAAGAAAGGCTCAAGTGAGCAAAAATAAAGATAACAAGGATATAAATGCTCAAGTGAGCAAAATACAAATAACATGAAATGTAATGCTTAAAGTAAATGGTACATAAAGCATAAACAAATAAAAGCATAAAGTGAAACAAATTAATAATTAGTGGTTAGTTGGATGACCATCTTGAAACTTGCATTTGGAACTCATTAGAGGATTGGTAGAACCAAAGCCTCCACACAACAAGTTGCATTTTCTTTTTGTCAAGTATATCATCCACTTGGAATCCTCATAAGTACTATTTAATGATCAACGATGTTTAAGTGATCCGCGTTGACCAAAAGTGTTGTAGATCCACTAGAGGACTGGTAGAACCAAAGCCTCCACACAATGAATCTCAAAGTTATTGGATCAAAGGGATCAAATTAACATACTTGGGCTTGCAAACATAGGTTTGGGCCACGAATGATCATTTATTCGAATCGAGACAAAATTTAGCGCTATGTTAAGCAATCGTAAGTGAACTTATATAGAAGTCGCACCTATTTTGAGGTCGGTCAATAGCAATCTATGCACCATTTGTTTTGAGACATGATATATAGAGATCATGCTCCAATAACACTTAGTGCAATAAGAAAGGGATAAGATGAAGATGGGTGGGGAAGAATATAAACCACATTTGAATTAAATTTTAATCAAACTATTATTAAAATCATTCATCCATTTTTATGGAGTTAGACTCAACACCATGTATCCAATGATATTAACAAAGTTTATGATCAAAAATTCAACCCAAGATCAGCCAGAAAATAATCACAAAATAATATTACATTTAATATATACATTAAAAAATGTTTTAAAATGTTTTAAAATAGAAATAAAAGAGAAAAATATCAACCATGTTCAAATTAATCAAGAAATAAAAAGTAAGACCATAGAAAAATCAGAAAAGGACTCAAATATTTTTACAAAATTTTTGGTAATTTTTAAAGTCAGGATCTATTTTTAAAATTAAAAGATATAGGTAAAATAAACCAAAAAATGATTAAAAAAATAACAAAATCAAAAATAAAAAAATAAACGAGGTCACCAATATTTGTCACAATATCATTGGATCATTGCATAATTTTTTCAGAATTTAAAAATGTATAAAAGTATTTTTAAACATTTAAAACAACTTAAATAAAGTGAACTTTTTTTAAAAAATATCAAAACAAAAAATAAAATTGTGAAAAAATAAAAATCAGAAAAAGAATAATCAAAAATATTTTTCATAGTTTTTCAGATTTTTTGGACTAAAAATGAAACTTCAATGATTTTTTGAAGTTTAAAACAATTAAATATAAAAATCAGAAAATAAAATAAAAACTAAAAAGATGTGGACCAATGGATGAGAGTCAAAACGCGTTAGTAATCAAATCCAAGGGATCTGGCGCGCTGTGCATATAATGGTCATTAGTGAATAAAACACTGGATCACTTATTAAATTAGAAATTTAAAGAAAAAACAAGTGGCGCGCCTTCATTGGTTTGAAGATGACACGTTGGTCATCTTCAACCTCCAACCAACGTGAATTACCGGTCTCCCAAACTATAAAATTAGAAGCTCAGACCTATGTCATTGGCTTTGTCTCTTCAAGATGAAGAAAACCACACCTTCGCGACAAATTTATATAAACTGTAGCTCAAGCAATTTGGAAGGAAAGTTTTGAAAATGGATTTGAAATTTCATGGTCAATACATGTTTTTAGATAAAAGTAAGTGTTGCGACTAGAACCAGGGCAATGAGAGCTTCACAATGATATCAAAGTTTTGAAGAATTGATGGAGAAATCTACCTATTGAAGTTGAGTTGCAGAGCTCTGAAACTGGACTTCTATGGAGCAATATAGGGCACGATTCTTGAAGGTAATTGTATGGTTAGCTTCAGGGAAGATCAAGGAAGGTGAATTGATAGAAAATTAAATTGAAAAAGGCTTGAACACTGATTATGAAGTTACAGAAAATTGAGTTATAGAGCAAGTTTGGCAGGGTGATTCTAGCTATCCAAGCTTGAGAAAATGAGTGGGATAGTTCATGTATTTATAGGAGAAGCAAATGGGATCAAAAGGAAGAGTGAATGATGCATTTTAGAGGGAGTTCATGTGAAACTGATGCACGAGTGAAGTGTGATCTTCTTTTCACCAAAACTCATCCAATCTTTGCGTTTTGAGGTGCTAAACACTTCTGGCAAGTTTGTTAATCAAGTTTAAATCAAAAACACGCATAAATCTTGTGATTAGAGGCCACATTATGGATTTCAAAATTCTGACTTGGTGAAATTCAGTTCCAAGTTACCAATTTCAAAACAATGGCATTTTTAACTGAAGGGGTCTTAGGGCATGATTCTTGATGCTTTAGAAAGATGAGGTTAGAAGCATTGCAATGGAAAAATAATGGAATCAAATGGATGCTTGAGATGAAAGTTGCATTGAGTCAAAGTTGGGGAGAAAAGGTTGACTTTCCACACTTAAAAAATTATCAAATTTTTCTTCAAAAGTGACCTATATTGTTTTGCATCCAAAAATGGACTTCCACTTGGAATTTGCTATTTAAAAAAAACATGGCATAAAATAGACCTCTTGAATGACATTTTGATACTTGAACCATTCAAAATCTCCAAAAATTGAGAGAGTTATGAATTATTGAAGTTGGAAAAAAAATCATGAAATGACCTATAATCTTTTGTATCCTTAGGGCATCTTCCATCCATTTTCTCATTTTAAATATAAAATAAGTAATAAAGCTCACATCCTCAAGATCATTATGGAAAAACATTAGGGTCAAGGTGATAAAAATTGACCAAGTTATGATCATTTGAAGTCACATATGAGAAAATGAGTGTTCATCTGGAGGACTTGTAATCTTTCTTCATCATCAAGTTTCTTCCACATGAAAACTCCTTGAAACTTTTAAAGTGATTTGTTAATAACCATTTTAATATAAGGATGCTTTTGGAATCACTCAAAAATACCAAAATATGAGCAAGATATACTTCTTTGAAGTTCAAAACCCTAGCTCCTAGATCAAGAAAATGCTTTGAGAAATTTTGACAATTTTGAACAACCTTCTTGTATCAACACTCTTGCTTTGTAAATAGAAGTTATTTAGGATGATAATGATAACTCATAGCCACCATAATCACTTCCATATCTTGATAATTGAGAGAAATATGCACTTGTCATCAATGGGAACAAGACCTTGTCCAATCAGGATAACTTCTTCCATCAACCCCCTCTTACCTTTGAATCAATTTGATAACTTTGAAATGTAATGAACCCAAAATAAACCTTGCCATTCCATTTCTTCCAAAACAACTTCAATGGTGAGGTTTGTAGTTCTCAAGCTTTATTGACTAGGGCATGGAAATAAACTCATGAACCCATGGATCAATTTTCTAAGCCACATTGCCTTTACCTACATTATTAACAAGTAAGACAATCCAACATTGCATTTTATTAATTAGAAGGAAAATCAAGGCAAAATATCCAAGATCACAAAAGAAAACAAGTCAAGGTTCTTGGTGATTCCTCAAAGAGCAAAACTAAAGATAGGGAGAAGAACCAAAAGCCCTAATATGATCTTGTTGTGATTGAATCAACATGGTATGATGAAGGAATCTTAGGGGTAAAGATTTGGGTACAACACCAGGCCCTCTACCTTTCACACGCGCTGCCTTGCCAATTGAGCTGCCTTACCAATTATGTATCCTAGTCAACGCACAATATTATATGCAAAGCAAAGCCAGATATATTTTGAAAAATGAAAATGCACGCGCTGAGTCATCATCTTCTTTGTTTGGTACCAGACTTTTACTGGCGGACTTTCCATTGGTAAAAGTTTTAGTGATGGTTTTCCGTCGTGGCTATATCCCTGCAACATTCAAAAATGTAAAATACCAATGATAAATTCCACACAAGGGCATGGTTTGACTGGAAATCTCCTTCTGAAGCCATGGTATCATTAATTTTGTCCAATTTTAGTTCTAGCTAGGGTTCCCCAAATTGGAGCTTCAAAACCCTAACAATGGCAACTTGTTATATCTGCACTCAAGCTTTGATTAAAATATCCAGAAACATTCCCATGATGATCATGAACACAAATATGTTTTCAAATCATATTTACAATGAATGAATGAGTGAAATCAAAATTGAAAAAAACAAGAGCAAATCGTGAGTGTAGGGATCGTTTCCTGATGCTTCAGGGCTCGAGAGTGATCGTGAAATCTTCAGTGATGCCCAGGGATGGTTGCTGAATTCTCAAAAGCCTCTGAATTTCCTTGGTATTTGAAAATGGAGTTTGACTTTCTCTTTAAATTTTCAAGTTTGGAATATGGTCTCTAGGCTGTTTTTTTTTGTTTTTTATGCTTGCTAATGCAATGTAAGAATTTGAGTTTTTGGCCAAAGATGTGGAATCTTGTCTTTTTTCAAACTTGGATGTATCTAGTCACTAATGCACGAATTCATGGGCCTTATGGCTGTCCAAAGCATCAGCCCACATGCCAAAGCCTACTTATAATTATTTTATACATTTTATTTTATATTTATTTGAAATAAATTAAAATAAATATGAATTAAATAGCTAGAAAATGTAGGGCATGGTCAGAATGATTTTAGAGGTCCTCTTTAAGCTTAGGAAGATGCTTGAAGTCCAAGAAATTAATCCATTGACCTAAAACTTCAAGTTTGCTCAATGCCTAATTCTTGAAATTTCCTAAATTTTCCCAACATGGGCAAACCATAACTTGCTCAATTTTGATCTCATAATGATGATCGTGGACTTTTTGGAAAGCCCAAGATGTCTACTTCAATCCCTCTTTTGATCAATTTCGCATTTGAAGATATTATCTTGATGTAAAAGGTCTTGGAAAAAGTGACTTGTGTTGACTTTCTAAAAATAACATGTAATGTATAAGCTTGTATCTTTCAAATGGTGTATTTCTTGGACTTGAGGGATGAAGAGAAGTTGCAGGTAATGCGATTCTATTCAATGTGAGCTTTGTTTGGGGAAAAATGGATGAAGTATGTGAAAGTTATGTCTGGTCAAAGTTTGGTTGACTTTTCCTTTAGAAACCCTAATTTAGCAAATTTTGACTTATTATATATTAGGAGCATTTCTTGAGTAATCATGATCAACCCTTGATCAAATGATTGAAATAACTTCAAAATATTGATGTTGACCAAAAATCTTGAAGTTTGACTGTACATGGGCCACAGTTGACTTTTGACCTAGTACAATTTATTTTTAAGTATTTGGGAAATTGAATGAGCAAACTTATAGTGGAAGGCATGAAATTTGTCATGGACAATCTTGAAGGCCTAATAGGACCATGGAAAACACTTGGGACCTTTGGAGCTCACACATCTTGATGAAAAGTGAAACCCTAGCTATGGGTTCATTACTTAGGAGGAGAATTTGTCTGGTCAATTCTTGATCAACCTTGAGCAATTAAAGATCTCTAGGAGCATGCTTTGAGTAAAAGTGGGAAGGAAAATTTTGGGGTACAACAGCTGCCCCTGTTTAATCTTCTTAAACCTGAGGATTTAGATTGGCTTGTCTGCCTTTCGTGATTTGAAGGTGAAAGATGATTGAACACTAGAGTGCCCAAAAATTTGCACTCACATGAAGTAATATTGTTGGTTCATGATGTCGGGAATGGGATTACATATGCCATTTGGAGAAGATGACAGAGAGTCATCAAATATGGGCTTAAGGATGCCATCCAAACCAGATGCTGATTTCACACATGGTCCCTTTGGGGGTTCCTGTTCCTGCTGTCTGAGGAGGTGTCCACTGGGGAATGTGGGTTTCTGGTGTTCTCCTGCTTGAGGAAAACTCTATGGGGAATAGAGTCTAGGAAATTCAAATGTCCAAGGATCTACTGAGGATTTATCTCTGGTCTAGATAGATGAAAGTTTCCTGCTTTCTGGTTTAAATCCAGGCTTCACAGTAACTTGATGGGGATAATGGAATTAACTGTTACCTGAAAATGTATTAGAAACAACCTGTGTAGGGCTGTTCCAGGATGAGTCAGTGTTAGTCTGCATCCGGAGATATATGATAAGGAACCTGTGTAAGATTGCTTCTTATGGTCATGTAGATAGCTTTCATGTCTGGTTTCAGGTGTTAATCTATAATCAGTTGCTCACAGATAATTGTCCTGTCTGGTTTTAGGTATTAATCTGGAATTTGGAAATTGTCGGTCATTGAGATGGTTATCCTGGCTCGTTACAGGTATTAATCTTTGATCTCCTCGTGTAGATAGCTTTCTTGTCTTGTTACAAGTATTAATCTTTGATCTCCTCATGAAGACAACTTCACTATCTTGTTACAGGTATTAATCTACAGTCGATCATCCACAGATAGTTGTCCTGGCTTGTTACAAGTATTAATATGGAACTGGTTTTTGTCGGTCGTTGAGATAGTTGTCCTGGCTTATTACAAGTATTAATCTCTGACTTGAGAAAGATAAATAGTTTTCCAGGCTTGTTACATGTATTAATCTTCAATCTCTTGTTCACAGATAGTTGTCCTGTCTTGTTCTAGGTGTTAATCTGGAACTTTGCAACATTGGTCACATAGATAGTTTCCCCGTCTAGTTTCGGGAATTAATCCATGGACTGCTGTATTTTTTAGTAAACTCGTCTTGCTTTGGTAGTTCATACCAATTGGTCGTGTAGATAGTTTTCCGGTATGGTTTCGGGCATTAATCTTTGACCTGTTGTATAAGCTGATAGTGTTTGTGTTTCTGCGAACTCAACCTGGAAAGGTAAAGTCAGTTTCATGCGATGTCATGGTGTATGAATTGCATGATGCTCTTAAAATAAATGAGATTGTGATATATATGCATTTGTCCTACATATGCTATGATGTTTGTAGAAATGATGTATGTATGCAATATGTGAACGTGTCAGTTGTTCCATTGTTGTATTGTTGAACTAGGGAAAATAAATCCCTAACAGTGGTCGGGGGTGAAGAATGTAGGTCTTTAGATTTTGTTTGAATTTGAAATGTTGGGAGATGAACTTCCGTTGTTATAGAAATAAACTCTGCTGGGGAAGGTAAACTCCGTGAGCTGTTTGGGGATTTTGTTGAAATTCCGTTGGGGAATCCTGAGAAGCTTGGTGACTTCACTGGGGAATTTTGGAGCAGTAATTGGAGATTTTTGCTCTACTGAGGATGTGAGAACAACTGACATCATTAGGCTGCATGCTGAGAATATGGTAGTGACCTTGCAGTAGAATTCCCCTACTTCTGTACATGCTGGAGAAGGTATTTGCCGAGGAAAACATCTGCTAGGATTTTGTGGATGGCCCTTAGATATTGTCCCGTTTCTTAAAGTCATTAGAAATTGTCTTTATGTTTTTAGGTGTATGTTTATAAGAAGTAATCATATTCAAATTCATATGTTCAAAAATAATCACTGGACGTTTTCGCACACAAAATAGAAAAATAAAAACAGAAGTTTGCAACTTTCAAAGGAATAGTTTTGTATTAACTTGAAATAAGCGTTTTTGTACAAGGAGACAGGCATCCTAGTAAGAGAATGTTGCCGTAAGAATGGAAATTATACAAAAATAGTATACAAAGAAATCAGCTATGTAAAATAATCCCATTGGGTTCCCATTCTGCTATTGCCTTTATGTCTCTAAGCGTCTCATCCCCTTCGCTGCTTGTCCGAAGCTGATTAGATTGATTAGTACCGCTTAAGCTCGATAGCTGACACTGAAGATTGGCTATAAGATGATCAAACGGGACATAGTTATACGCTTTAAATCCCTAACTTTTTCCTGGACCGCCCTTTCGGGTTTTCAGTCCACCGTGATACCATTTTTTGCCCAAGCCGTCCTTTCAGGTTTTCGACTTACCGGGTGTACATTTTTTTTTATGTATATCCCTAATTTTTGCCTGAACCCTTTTGGTTCACCGTGATGCCCTAATTTTTTCCTAGGCAAGTTGACCTAGCGGGTCTTTGTTTATGCATAGTATCTTTTAACTATGTCCGCGTTTACAGGGTGCGGAAGGTCGTCACCGTTCATAGTGGTTAAGATCAAGGCTCCACCAAAAAAATATTCTTGATCACAAATGGCCCTTCGTATGTGGGGGTCCATTTTCCCCTGGGATCTCCTTGTGGCAGTATGATGTGTTTGATTACCAGGTCACCAGCCTGATATACCTGACGTTTGACCTTCTTGTTAAAAGCTTTGATCATACGTTTTTTGTACATTTGACCATGGCAGACAGCCACAAGCCTCTTCTCATTAATCAAGTTTAATTGATCAAGTCGAGTCTGGACCCCTTCGTCTTCACTCAGCCCTTAATCCTTCAGGATTCTCAAGGAAGGGATGTGGACTTCAATGGGTCGGACAACTTCCATACCGTATACCAAAGAGAAAGGAGTTTCCCTTATTAATGTGCGCATTATGGTGCGATAACCATGAAGAGCAAATGGTAAAATCTCATGCCAATATTTATATGTCATTGTCATCTTTTGTATAATTATCTTGATATTTTTATTAGCAGCTTCAATAACGCCATTCATCTTCGGCCGGTAGGGAGAAGAGTTATGATGCTGGATTTTGAATTGCATGCAGAGCTCGGTAATCATAGTGTTATTGAGATTGGTACCATTTTATGTAATGATTCTTTCTGGAATACCATACCGATAGATAAGATTGTGTTTGATGAATCGGGTCACAACGTTCTTGGTAACAGAAGCAAATGAAGTTGCCTTGACCCACTTGTTAGAACAAAGTTTGGTTCTAATAATATCTTAGAGTTTTGATGATAACAATGAAATACATTTTGTAAAATGTATTTTATACTCTGATGTGTATGTTCTCTAAACTCATATGATGTTCTGACTCATGCATCTCAAGAGATAAACTTCATTCTACGCAAGTCTAAAGCAAACTCTGAAGGAAGCACTCAAAGGCAAACTATGATGAAAAGCAATCCTAAGCATATTCTGATAAAGCTAGCTGAAGCAAAGATTTGAAAGAAGCACGCTGAAAGAAACATCTGATAATGCAAACTGAAGCAAACTCTGATGAACATAAATTGAAGAAAACTCTGATAGAAGAAAAGATAAAGTAAACTCTGAAGTGGCAATGCTGCAAGCAAACTCTTACACTTCCAGATACAAGCTCTGATAGTACCGTTGGTCATTTAATGCTAAGAAGGCTAACGCACTCAAGTGGTACTATGCACGAGAACATTGGAAACATAAAGACCATGCTAACACGCATCATTAATGCATAAACTCTCTTCAAGGCATTAACGGTCAAGACTGGAAGCTATATATAGAAGATCATTTGTTTCAAAGAAAGGTTACTGATCCACAAAAAACATACTAAGGCTCACTGTTTTCATTCTTGTAAACTAATATTGTATAGTGGGTAATTCTTAAGTATTGGGAAACAATCTTAGTGATAAATCACAGTTTGTGATAAAGCTTATTAGAAGCATTCTGATTCACTATTGTTAAGAGATAATTTTTGTAAGTGTTCCTTGAGAGACCAGTTGGGTCAGATTTCTCAAGAGGGCTGGGACTAGTTGAGTCTTAGAGGTGTTAGTAACTTGCAGTTGGCTTGTGCATTGTATTGTTAGTCACAACAGTTTGGTGGTGCATTTGTAATCAGTTTGATCATAGTGGATTAAGTCCTCGTTGAGAAAGGTGAAATCACCTTGGCGGGTGGACTGGAGTAGTTTGAGTATCAAACGAACCATGATAAAAATACCTATGTCCTTCCATTAGTATTGCGCGAGAAAAAGGAAAAACTTATTCAACCCCCTATTCTAAGTGTTTTCTCACCCTTCACCACTTCGTGAAGTAATCAATGGCAACCAGGATGAAGCGGTACCCATTAGAAGTTGTAGGTATGATTTTTCCAATCATGTCGATGCCCCACATTACGAATGGCCAAGGAGCAGTCAAGACGTTTAGAGGAACTGGAGGTACATGCACCTTATCAGCATAGATCTGGCATTTTCGTCAAGTTCGTGAATGCAGATAACAGTCTGCTTCCATAGTGGACCAGTAGTGTCCTACCCGTAGAATCTTTTTAGACATTGAGTGCCCACTGGAATGAGTGCCAAAGGTACCTTCATGAAAATCATCCATAATCTTTTTTGTCTCACTCTAGTCTACACACTGAAGTAAGGTAGAATCATGATTGCGCTTGTAGAGGATCCCGTTACTGAGGAAGAACTTAGCAGAGAACCTTATTAGGAACTTCTAATCATTGATTGAAGCTCCCTCAGGGTATTCTTGGGCTTCGAGATATATTTTTACTTCATGGAACCAAGGCTTGTCCACTACTTCTTTAGTACCAATCTCGTGACAGTATGATGGCTCGTCCATCCTCTCAATGGTGATATGAGGAGCCTCATTATCCCACCTGACCTTGAACATGGATGACATCGTAGCTAGCGCGTCCGCTAGTTGATTTTCCTCTCGTGGAAAATGCTCAAAGGTGATTTCTTTAAAGTATGGGGTTAGTGTCAACACATGCTCTTTGTATGGGATGAGATTAGGATGCTTCATGTCCCATTATCCTTTGATCTGGCTGATTACCAAAGTCGGGTCTCCAAACACACTTAAGAACTTGATCCTTAAATCGATTGCAGCTTTGAGACCCATGATACATACTTCATACCCACCCATATTGTTGGTATAATTGAAACATAACTTGGTAGTGAAAGGAGTATGACAACCCTCAGGAGATATGATCATAACACCGATGCCATTGCCAAGAGCGTTGGAAGCTCCATCAAAAACTATGGTCCATCGGGATCCTTTTTCAGGTCCTTCATCTGGTCCAGGTTCTTCACAATTAGTTACTAACATGATGTTCTCATCTGGGAACTCAAAATTCATGATTGGTAGTCATCCACGACTTGATGAGCTAAATGATCAGCTAATACACTTCCCTTAATTGCTTTCTGGGTTGTGTATTGAATGTCGTATTTGGTCAAGATCATTTGCCATCTTTCTATTCTTCCGGAGAGAGTGGGCTTCTCAAAGATGTACTTGATATGATCCATTTTAGATATCAACAAGGTTGTGTGAGTCAACATATACTTTCTTAGTCGGCGAGCAGCCCATGCCAAAGCACAGCAAGTTTTCTCGAGCAGTGAATATCTTGTTTCACAGTCGGTAAATTTTTTGCTAAGGTAGTATATTGCATGCTCTTTTCGACCAGACTCGTCATGCTTCCCCAATACACACCCATTGAATTATCTAATACTGTTAAGTACATTATCAAAGGTCTTCCTTCAACCGGAGGCATCAGAATTGGAGGCTCTTGGAGATATTCTTTGATTTTGTCAAAGGCATTCTGGCAGTCATCATTCCACTTCACTGCTTGATCTTTCTTCAGTAATTTGAAGATTGGCTCATAAGTAGCGGTCAGATGTGAAATGAATCTGGTAATATAGTTTAGGTGTCCCAAGAATCCTCTAACTTGCTTCTCAGTGCGAGGAGTTAGAATTTCTTGCATAGCTTTGACCTTTGCAGGATCCACTTCAATGCCTTTGCCACTGACCACGAAACCTAAGAGCTTACTGGATCTTACTCTGAAAGTGAACTTATTCGGGTTTAGCCTCAGTTTGTATTTCTTCAGCCTGTCAAATAGTTTTTGTAGGTGATCAATGTGCTTCTCTTCAGTCTGAGACCTGGATATCATGTCATCAATGTAGACCTCTATCTCGAGATGGATCATATCATGAAACAAAGCTACCATGGCGCACTGATAGATTGCCCTGGCGTTCTTTAGCCCAAATGGCATAAGTTTGTAGCATAAAGTGCCCCACTGTGTGATGAAGGTCGTCTTCTCCATGTCCTTAGGTGCCATTTTGATCTGATTATATCCAGAGAAACCATCCATGAAGGAGAATACTTTATGTTGTGCGGTATTGTCAACTAGAACATCAATATGGGGAAGCGGAAAGTCATCCTTGGGGCTTGCCCTGTTCAGGTCTCTGTAATCCACACACATACGTACCTTATCGTCCTTCTTAGGTACTGGAACAAAATTGGTGACCCATTATGGCTAAGACATTATAGCTAAGAAATTGGAGTTGAACTGTTTCATGACTTCAGCCTTGATATTTTCTAACATATCCGACCACATACGACGAACCTTCTATTTCACTGGAGGGCAGTCCTCTTTTGTAGGTAGGCGAAGAACCACAACATCGGTGTCAAGTACTGACATGTCTTTGTATGACCAGGAAAAAACCTCAACATAGTCATGTAGCATCTGCATTAACCGTTATTTGACACTGGGCTCCAAGTTAGCACCTACCTTGACTTCTTTTCTATCCTCTTCAGTACCCAAGTTCACTGTCTCAACTGGCTCCTCATGAGGCTGTATTTCCCTTTCTTCCTATTGTAACAGTCTGGCAAGCTCTCCTGGACCTCACAATCTTCCTCACCTTCGTCTTTGGCTTGGTTGATCGGATTTTCAAAGTCATAATGAGAAATAGCAGAACCGTTATCAATGGGATCCAGTGTGGATGTGGATCTGCAATTTGATTTGTGAGTGTGTGTAAGAGAATAACTGTATATTTTTGATAAAGTAAAGAGCCAGAAAAAAAACAAATAGCGTAAAATTTGTATGTGAAACGTCCAATGTTTTATTGATGACATATGAAAACGAAGAAATGACCCTCACAAATAGACCATTGTGCCTCGGGTAAGACACAAGTCTTTAATGTTTCAATTATTCAAATATTACATTTCCTCAAAACAAAAAGACAAATTACTCTTGAATAAAAGTAATGGGCACAAAGTCTTTGGCCTCCCAATTGCTGAGTCCACCTCTGATGGTTGGGAAGATCCACTTGTCTAGGTCATAATCATTATCGCTATCTTCCAAGGCATTGAATCCATGGTTATTGATCCGTAAAGGTGGTCCCCCGGTGCGAGCACGACGAACAACTCTCTGGGCTCCTGAAGTAAAACCCAAACCAAATTTGTCATATTTGTAGGGAATATCCGGAAGTTGGCCCCAAATTGTACAACCACCTTCTTCAACGACTGTCTTGGCATCTTTGAGAGAAGCCATCTTCAGCGGAGGCCTAGTAGTTTTTGGAATACTGGCAGTGGTCTTGGTTGTAGCAATGGTCTGCAGAACCTCTTCAAAGTTATGACAGGGGGTCTCAATGAACTTTCCATCCATTTCAACGTACCTGAAAGAGTTCATGTGGCTCACCATGTACTCCTCCTCCCCATGAATTGTGATAATCTTCCCATTGACTGGGTACTTCAGCATCTGATGTAGGGTGGAAGTCACAGCACCAGTCCCATGGATCCAAGGTCGACCCAATAAACAGGAGTAAGATGGGTAGATGTCCATCACATAGAAAGTGGAATTAAAACTCTGAGTATCCACTTTGATAGGGATGTCCACCTCCTCATGCACCATTCTTTTAGAACCTTCGAAGGCCCTCACTACAATGTTATTGGGCTTTAGGGTGAGCTCTTCACAATCCAACCTGTCTAGAGCGTTCTTGGGTAAGACATTCAGTGATGAACCTGTATCTACCAGAACATGGGCTAATGTAGTGCACTTGCATTCAATGGAGACATGTAGGGCATCATTGTGTTTCCTTCCCTTGGGAGTTAGGTATGCATTAGAGAATCCCATGCCATTGTCAGTTGTCAAACTAGCCACACAATTATCGAATTGATCAGCGGAGGTCTCTTGAGGCACATGGGCAGACTTCATGAATTTTACTAAAGCCTTGGTATGGGATTCAGAGTACAACAGTAGGGCCAACATTGAGATTTTTGAAGGGGTCTTCCCCAATTGTTCTATGATATTGTAATCACTTTTCTTGATTATTTTCAATATCTCTTCCATCTCCTTTTTAGAAGCCTCAGGGATGGCTTCTGGATATGCCTTCGTCTGGATAGGCTCAACCAATACCTCTTTGCCTCGAGTCTCGGCCGACTCGGCAATAGGGATAACAATAGGACTAACAACAAGAGTAGCTATGGGAATATTGACAGGAGCAACAGGGATGATCACAAGAGTAGCAATAGTTTTAGGAGCAAAGATCTCGGGAGAGAAAATCCTTCTGCTTCTGGTGATTTTGCTGGTCCCAACAATGTTACTAATGTCAGGATCAAAGTCTTCAGCATCTTTGTCTTTAACAACCAGCAAATCTTGCTTGACGCTATGGTAATAGACGTCAGCCCCATAATTTTAAGGAACAGATTTATCCGAGGAATATGGCATAGGTCCAAGAAAAGTAATTATCAACAGAGCAACTTTTGGAACAGATGTAATCCTGACAGGTTTTTTGGAGGAGACCTTGGGAGGATTGGAAGAAATGGTAATGATAGAAACATCTTCACATGGAGCACTTGTAACTGGAGTCTTCTAAAATAGGATTTCTTTATCATCCATCAGGCGCTGAACACCTTCCTTTAGCAAATGGCATCCATTAGGTAGAGACAAACATGAGTGGCAACCTTCATCATAACCCGAAAATAAATGGGCTTGCAAGAGATTCTTTTTAACAGTCAGGAGTGGAGTAGCTAGTTCATCAACAAAAGCAACAAACATGTCATCATCAATAGCATTAACACCACAGTCGTGTTTGGGCATAGGGGCAGTTATAACATTAGGAGTCTCAGGAGTGTCAAATTCAATCTCCTTTTCCTCGATCAAGTCTTGCACCTTGTTCTTCAAAGCCTAACAGTCGTTTGTATCATGGCCTGGACTTTCAGAATGGTAAGCACACCGAGCATTTGAATTGTAGTAAGGAGATGTAGTGTTCGGATTTTTGGGAGCCTCTCTCAGGGTAACCAGATTGGATTTCAGCAAATGTGGCAAAACTTGAGACAGTCATATTAGTCCGGGTAAGCTGTCTTCTAGGCTTATCTATTCTGGATTGATTATTCTATTGTTGGTTTGATGCGGGATTGGAAATCATAATAGCCCATACTGTCGGACGATGCTCAGTTTTGTTAAGATTTCTTTGGCCATAAGAAGCACTAACCTCCTTCTTCCCTGTGAATGGTTTCTTTGCAGTACTGGAGGATGCATCTCTCTGTATCTTACCACTTTTAATACCATCCTCTACTCGTTCACTCGTCAAGATCAATTCAGTAAACCCAGCAGAAGAACTTCAAATCATATGGTTAAAGAATGGCCCGGATAATGTGACCAAGAACATGTCCACAAGCTCCTTATCAGACAATGGAGGCTGGACTCTTCTCGCAAGGTCTCTCCATTTCTGGGCATAATCTTTAAATCCCTTGCCAGAACCTATAGACATACTCTAAATTTGTGTACGGGTTGGAGCAAGGTCAGCATTATATTGGTACTGCTTGTAGAAAGCAGCTGCCAGATCTTCCCAGTTATGGATGTTGGTTCCCTATAACTGATAAAACCACTCTAATTGAGTCCCTGATAGACTGTCTTGAAAGAAATGCACCCACAAATTCCTGTCAGCAGTATGCGGTTGGATCTTCCTGACATAAGATCTGAGATGCAGCTTAGGACATGAGACCCCATCATATTTAGCAAATGCGGGCACTTTGAAATTTCGCGGGATAACCACTCCAGAAACCAACCCTAGCTCTTCGAAATCCAAGCCATGTACCTTATGAACTTCCATTGCCTTGAGATGTTCCTCCAATTGTTTGTACTTATCATCTGCAATAGGGTATTGTTCCTCGGTGTAATCAGCTTCGTCTTCTTCAGACTCCCTTGTATTGTGGTCTTCTTCTCTTGGCTCTCCTTCCCGATTGTCTCTCTCTCTCTCTCTTGACGGAGTTGCGAGCTCTGGAACTTACCTCACTGGTCCTTTGAACCTTCTTCCAAAATTCAAAACATCCACTGGCCTTTTTTTCTTCTTCTTGTCCTTGAGAATCAGTGCTTTCAAATCTTCTTGTCCCTTAGCCAGATTCAGGAACATTTCTTGGAATTGAGCATTCTGTTCCTGAAGCTCCTTAATTATTTGTTCAAGAGCCATTGCTGAAATAAACAACAAAGAAGATAAGAAGCCTGCCCTAAAACCTGTTTATGCAATGATATGTATGATATATATATATGCAATGTTTTCAAGGATTTCTAAGACTTAAATTTGCTTAGCCAAAGGGAAAACAAACGTTAATTGCATTAAGAAGTTTAAGCAGTTACAATGATGCCTCTCGGGCTTACAAAGGAAGTAATAAAGCAAAAATGAACTCTCAAAGCAAAAAGAGAATCAAGCTTCCCACGGGCGCATCCTCTTTGGTGCAATGTAGGCATTTATACTCTTCTCTTTGTAAAGTAGCCTGGTAAGCTCTATAACTTTCTTCTCACTGGCGTAGAATTGGGTTTCGAAGGTATCCCGTTCCTCTTTGAGTTGAATCCAGGATTTTTGTAACTCCTCGAAATTAGTCGGCATGTCAGGATGAAGAACAATGTAAGGAGTGTCTCCCTCAGCAACTAGCTCCATGATGATGGGTAAAATAGCCTCATAAAGCATCCTGAGACTTTGAGCACGGGCTCGTACCCACTTAAGATAAGGCTCCAAAGTAATGGAGTTCTTATGCCCTAGTGGTTTGCTATCAACTTTGTTCACCATGCCCCAAGCTCTTATGAACCTCAGGCAATAACCCTGAACATCATTCTCATAATCGAATATGATTCCTTAGACAAGTGTATCATGAGGACCATCCCTCCTAGCATAACCAAATTGTCGTAATGCCAAACAAGGATTATAAGTAATTCCTCCCCTAACGCCTAGTATGGGGACATTAGGGAATTCTCCACAACGATCAATGATGGTAACATTCTCCAAGGATCAAGGACACCAATGAATGTCTGAATGTGTGAGGGACATCAGCCTATTATACCATCTCATTCCCTGCTCATTCTTCAACGCGGATCGAGGTAGGTGCGAAATAAACCACCTAGCCAAAATAGGAGTGCAACACAACAGGGTCCCTCTTCTCTTTGTAGTGCGGCTATGCAGAGAGTGTGGGATGTCTCCAAGTAAAGTAGGCACTGGATTATGAGACAGAAAAATCTTGACCGCATTCACATCTATAAGTTGGTCCGAATTAGGAAATAATACCATCCCATAGATGAGAAGGTCCAACACTTCTTCAAAAGCTTGTAAATCTAGGGTATCCCAAAAATGATGAGCTTTCTCAAATAGAAACTTAGTTAGAAACCCTTTGACGCCTCTTCTTGTTTCCATATTTGGCACTACATCGGACCATGGTAAAGACAGAGCATGAGCAATCTCTTCCAGTTTTGGGTTTCTTTCCATACCATTGAAGGGTAACTGATCAAGAATGGGCACCCCCAATAACTGGGAAAATTCCTCCATGGTAGGCACCAATTGGTAATCAGGAAAGGTGAAGCAGTGATGTAAAGGGTCGAAGAACTGAAAGAGCACCTTCAACATTTCTTCATTAGGGCTTGAGGTGACTAGATTGAGAAGTCGACCATGTCTTTCAGTGAACGAAGAGCTCTTTGGAACCCTTGATGCTAATTCCTTGAGTTAAGGAGGCACCCTTATGAGGTTGACTTGAATAGTATTCCTGCGAGTAGATGCCATGTCCTACAAAACAACACAATGATAAATCCTAAAAATCCTTGAAATGGTTAGTATGATATGCCATGTTATGATGTTATGATATCATGATTATGCTAAGAAAACACAAGTATAGCAAGCACAAGCAAATCACACAAAGACCTTAGGTTTAAAGTTTGCATGGGTTTTAAGGTAAATACCCTCTTGAAGTTTAGTTGGTTCAACCTATCCTAGAAAATAATTGGGTTCTAAGGGATCTCAATATCACTGATCTTTCCCACAAGTTTCATTCTGATCGACAACTGACTTGCCACCAAACAAAACTCGAGAGTCAAATCTCAATGAGTGTAGTATCGAGTATCAACCGACTTCGGGCTACACCAAAGACGGCTATCTCACTACTTCCTAATGGTCAAGTTGTTCAATTAAAGGTTCCAAGGTCAGTTGATGCTTCATGACACCACACAGCGGCCCCATATTCTCCTTGATTACTCAAGGGCTACCGGTACCAACCAAAGTGTCGCATCAATATAGCTATCGCTTCGACTGTGTCGGTATACCCTGTACAGTTTCCACAATCTATTGCTAATTACCTAAAAGGTGCCCCAGATCCAGGTGTAGGATCTATAGTAACCCAAACAAAGCCCTAAAAAGTAAAGCAAATAAAGCATACAAAAGCAGTTAAATAATGAACTAACTCTAAGGTAACCCCACTTTTTATTTTTCCCCAGCAGAGTCGCCAGTTCTGTGATACGGTGGCAGAATTAACTATTAATACTGGTTTTATGTTTGTATTTGCAAATGTTGCGGTAATCAAGAGTCGCCACCGACTTTTATTTTATCCAAATTAAGGAAAGGGTGAAAAGAACAGAAAAAGACATTTTCGAGAATTTTCTGAGTAATGGGGTAGATTATGGAAAGGGAAGGTGTTAGCACCCTTTCCATCTGTAGATTTTTACGGGCTCTTAGATGCTAGCTCATGTTTTTAAAATTGCTTGTGCTTTGTGTGTTTTGGAAAAAAAATGAAAGTGCCTTAGTGCGGCGATTCGCTTTGTGATAACTCTTGTATCAGTCCTTAAGAGTGTTGATAAAATGAATGTTTTTGAAAGCCATTTGAAATGTTTATATGTAAGTGTGAAATTTTTTTTGAGCAAGCGTCTAACAACTATCTACTTGTACTCGAAAAGGTAGTTCTTTTCCTCTTATCCTTTAGACAGTGCTATCCTACTATTAGTGAGTAGGTAGCTCTATCGTTGGATGTTTGAGGGACAATAGAAGGGACGTTATGGTCACGAAGGCAACTTGGCAAGGAATTTTAGTAACTTTCCTAAAGTTCTAAGCTCACTTTTAACTGAGGCAACGTCGAAAGGGTCATCGAGGGACTTGTGATCTTTCAAACTAGAGAACAACCACTAAAACTTCTCACGTTTTGAGAATTGTGATCGTTTTTCGAAGGAAACCGAAGGGGAGTACCCTAGAGGTGTGCATGTTCAATTGCATTCAGTTCAATTATTTATCTTGCGCATTTAGGTTTGCTAACGTTTTTGTTTTCAGTCTTGCCTTGAAATCCTGGTTACTAGCAGTTAATATGTACAGAAGAATGTCAAGTACAAAAATAAACCCTACGCTATTACATGGCTTTGGGGAGGGGATATTTACAATGTACAAAAATTGGGAGGGAGAAATTAAAAGCATAAAATAAAGCCTAGTTACTATTACATCCTATAAGTAGTTACGTTATTATAAAAAATGCAAGAAAATAAATAACGCGCGAAGGTTGAAAGTTCGTCTAAAAACCCTAAGAAGAAAAAAAAATTGTCTTTTGATTTAAGAAAATAATTAAATTAAAATTATCCTAAAACCTATTTAGAAAATAAAATTAATTTAATAAAATAGTCTAAGCTTTCTTTAATTGCTTTTTTTTGTTATGAAAAAAAATTAAACATAAAATTAAACCTAAGTTCTAGTTCATTTTAATATTTTTTTTTAAAAGGGTTAAAATTAATTAATTAATTAATTAATTTCATAAATTAATTATTTAATAATAAAAACAAAAACTAATCATATGTGTTTTTTTGTGATTCTATTATTATTTTATGAATTAAATAAATAATAAAAGAAAACAAAAAAAAAGAATTAAAGCAAGACAAAAAAAGTAAAATGGGTCTGGATAACAAAATTAAATGGGGGGTGTTGTTTGGAAATTCGCTGGGCCCAAAGCTGAAGCCCAGATTTGTCTTTAGATCCAGTGAGAAATGCTTTTTGAAGGTGCATGGTGCTCTGTGTATGGGAGGAGTTGGATCTGATCAGGTGTACATCCGGTGGTCATAATTTGGGGCATATGATGGACCTGCATAGCCCTTGCGTATTGGATCTGTATTGCACAAATGTTAGAAAACAAAATGTTGGACCTGGGATTCGAACCTAGGCCCTCTCCCTTTCGCACGCGTTGCCTTGCCAATTGAGCTGCCTTATCATTCATGTATCCTAGTCAACACACAATATTATATGCAAAGCAAAGCCAAATATATTTTAAAAAACAAAAATATGCGCGTTGAGTCTTCATCTTCTTAGTTTGGTACCAGACTTTTACTGATGAACTTTCCGTTGGTAAACGTTTTAGTGACAGTTTTCCGTCGTGGCTATATCCCTACAACATTAAAAAGTGTACAATAGCAATGATAAATTCCACACAAGGGCATGGTTCAACTGGAAATCTCCTTCTGAATGCCATGGTATCATTAATTTTGTCCAATTTTACCTCTAGCTAGGGTTCCCCAAATTGGAGCTTCGGAACCCTAATAATGGAAACTTGTTATATCTGCACTCAAGCTTTGATTAAACTATCCAGAAACATTCCCATGATGATCATGAACACAAATATGTTGTCAAATCATATTTACAATGAATGAATGAGTGAAATCGAAATTGAAAAAAAAAACAAGAGCAAACTGTGAGTGTAGGGATCGTTTCCTGATGCTTCAGGGCTCGAGGGTGATCGTGAAACCTTCAGTGTTGTCCAGGGATGGTTGCTGAATTCTCAAAAGCCTCTGAATTGCCCTGGAATTTGAAAGTGGAGTTTGACTTTCTGTTGAAATTTTCAAGTTTGGAATATGGTCTCTAGGTTGTTTTTTCGTGTCTTATGCTTGCTAATGTGATGTATACATAGAGTAGAAGGATGGGACAAGAGAGCAATGGTTTAAACAACCTTAATAATGTGTTTTAAAGCCATGAATAATAATTTAAATTTTTGGCCAAAGATGTGGAATCTTGTCCTTTTTCAAACTTGGATGTATTTAGTCACTAATGCACGAATTCATGGGCCTTATGGCTGTCCAAAGCATCAGCCCACATGCCAAAGCCTACTTCTAATTATTTTATGCATTTTATTTTATATTTATTTGAAATAAATTAAAATAAATATGAATAAAATAGCTAGAAAACACAATGCATGGTAAGAATGATTTCAGAGATCCTCTATAAGCTTAGGAAGATGCTTGAAGTCCAAGAAATTAAGCCATTGACCTAAAACTTCAAGTTTGCTCAATGCCTAATTCTTGAAATTTCCCAAAATTTCCCAACTTGGGCAAGCCATAACTTACTCAATTTTGATCTCATGATGATGATCGTGGACTTTTTGGAAATCCAAATATGTCTACATCAATCCCTCTTTTGATCAATTTTACATTTGAAGATTTTATCTTGATGTAAAAGGTCTTGGAAAAAAGTGACTTTTGTTGACTTTCTAAAAACGACCTTAATGTATGAGCTTGTATCTTTCAAATGGTACATTTCTTGGACTTGAGGGCTGAAGAGAAGTTGTAGGGAATGATATTCTATTTAATATAAGCTTTGGTTGGGGAAAAATGGATGAAGTGTGTGAAAGTTATGCCTGGTCAAAGTATGGTTGACTTTTCCTATAGAAACCCTAATTTAGCAATTTTTGACTTTTGATAGATTAGGAGCATTTCTTGAGGAATCATGATCAAACCTTGATAAAATGATGGAAATCACTTCAAAATTTGATGTTGACCAAAAACCTTGAAGTTTGACTCTACATGGGCCACAGTTGACTTTTGACCTAGTACTATTGATTTTTAAGTATTTGGGCAATTGAATGAGCAAACTTGTAGTGGAAGGCATGAAATTTGTCATAGACAATCTTGAAGGAATAATAGGACCATGAAAAACATTTGGGACCTTTGGAGCTCACACATCTTGATGAAAAGTGAAACCCTAGCTAGAGGTTCATTGCTTAGGAGTGGAATTTGTCTGGTCAATTATTGGTTAACCTTGAGCAATTGAGGATCTCTAGGAGCATGCTTTGAGTAAAAGTGGGAGGGAAAATTTTGGGGTACAACACTCATTCTTTAAGACCCTTATGTTGGTCACATACAAACCTTTCTTGATTGATTTGCCGGTACGCTTCCTGTCATAAAAGATCAATAATACCTGCAACAAAGGAAATTACAACAGCACGCCCCATGTGTGGAATGACAACCTCTGTTGAGGAATAAATAGTTTGAACTACCAACCACTGGAAAAAAACTGCGATGCAAGATTGCAACTTCATCATGTCAACTTCGAGGAGGAATGTCATTAAAAAGTGGACTTCAGAGAGGATAATGCAAAAATAAATTGTAGTCCATTAAGAAGAAATCATCTTGACTTCAAACAACACTTGGGAATTGATCAAGAAACCTGCTGGAGCCAGGTTAGTTAGCTGTAAATGGATTTTCATTGTTAAGGAAGGAATTGAAGGAGTGTCGTTGAAAAGGTACAAGGCAAGGTTGGTCGCAAGGGGTTTCACTCAAAAATAAGGTGTCGACTTCAATGATGTGTTTTCTCCTATTGTGAAGCATAGGTCCATTCATATGTTGCTTGCCATGGTGGCACAGTTCGACCTTGAAATAGAACAAATGGATGTGAAGACTGCAGTCTTGTATGGTGATCTAGATGAAATAACCCTGATGAGACAACCTAAATGGTATGTCGAAAAGGGAAAGGAATATTATGTGTGCAAGTTGAATAGATCTTTATATGGAATGAAACAATATCCTCGACAGTGGAATAGGAGACTCAAAAAGTTCATGGCACACATAAGTTTCATTAGAAGTCAGTTTGACCAATGTGTTTACTTCAGATTTCAACCTGGTAATTCATTTGTTATTTTGTTGCTTTATGTTGATGATATTCTCATAATAAGCAACAATGTCGAAGATGTAATGAGGGTGAAGGCTGAACTCAATAAGGAGTTCGACATGAAGGATCTGGGAGCTGCGTCCAGGATTCTTGGGATTGACATCCGAAGAGATAAAAGCAGACAAAATTATGCTTATCTCAAGAGGCATACCTACGAAATATTCTCGACAAGTTTGGTATGTCGAATTCAAAGCCTGTTGTGACTCCAACAAACCCTCAATTCAAGCTGAGTATAGATTAGTGTCCCAATACTAAGGTTGAAAGAGATTATATTAATATCATCTCATATGCTAACATAGTGGGCTCATTGATGTATGTTATGGTCTGTACTAGACCCAACATAACATATGCAATAAGTCTTGTAAGCAGGTACATGGCAAATCCTGGAAAGGCTCATTGGGAAGCATTGAAGTGGATTCTAAGGTACATAAATGGGTATCTGAATAGAGTCCGAATTTATGGTGGAGCCTTGGGTGAAGATAGTAAAGAAGTAATCAAAGGGTACGTCGACTCTAACTATGCAGGTTATATGGATTCTAGAAAATCTATTTTTGGATATGTTTTCACTATGTTTGGTACAATAATTAGTTGGAAAGCAACACTTCAGAAGGTTGTCGCATTATCAACTACTGAATAAAAATATATTGCCTTAACTGAAGCTGTGAAAGGATCATTGTGGCTGGAAGGTTTTACTAAGAAGCTAAAAATTCAAGGTCAAGTTATCACTGTTAAATGTGATAGTCAAAGTGCAATAAGAACCCAACTTATCATGAGCGAACCAAGCACATTTGTGTAAGGTTGTATTTCGTCAGAGGGTTAATCGAGCGTGGATAAGTCTAAGTGTTGAAGGTTTCGACATATCATAATGTTGCTAATATGATCGCCAAGACATTGCCTAGTTGTAGGTTTTTCTAATGTATGCAGTTGATAAAGCTGTATGAAGAAAGCTAGATTGTTCTTTGATATTAGAGTTTGTTCTAAGGTGGAGATTTGTGAGAAATTGGGTCGAACTCTATTGGATCAAAGGCTAGCTTCTGGTTTGACAGGGAATAAGCATGAGGTCAAAGCTTGTTCGGATGCTACTGTCGAAGTAGTGTGTGTTGTAGTCGAAGTTGTTCTAACATGCATTAGTCGAAAATGCTAGGTTTGTTAGCATGGCTAATTAGGCATGTTTGTTATGTAAAATTGTTTAAGTTAACTTGTACCCTAAGTTAGCTTGTAATGGGTATTTGTGAAAAAAACCCATTAGTTTAGTATCTTAGGTTTATTTATTATTCTTGTGTACTTGTAATCTTATTTGAATATAAAGTAAAGAATAACAGTTAATAACTAATTCCTTGTGTTCTTCTTGCTTTCCCAATTCATACCTTGTGAGTTTCTTGCCTCAAATAAACTTGTCATACTCTTTTCTTGGAATCATTTTCACAACAAGTCCAAATTCTTAAAATCTTGATAATCTTACCTCATAACCGATTATTCCCTAAGCATATTCTATTATGAAATTTCAAATGAAAATGTATGCACAATAATCAATTATGCCCACTAGCATAATTGATCACAGTTTGAAAATATGTAATAATAAATTACCAAGTGTTCATAATTGATTAATAATGGTAATAACTGGGTTAAAATTTGTTAGACGAAGGCAACTTATCAAGATATGGGGGTGAATAGATCCCATGTTCAAATTTCTTCAAAATTATGTTTTTAAAAGTGTTGATTATGGACAGTGTTGTACCCTAAAATTTGCCCTCTCAATTTCTCAAGAATTTTCTCACAAGATCTCCATTGATTCAAGACTGCACCAAAATTGATTAGCTCAAGATACCTCCCCAAACACTGATGAATCAAAACTAGGGTTTGAGTTTGCACAAGTACAATTGGACTTTTAATGCCCCATATAGTTTCCATGGATCATATTGGACTCTCAAGCATCAGGTCGAAGATGGAACTTCTAAATCCTCGAAAGGAGGAAGAGGAAAATGTCGAAAGGGCAAAGCAGATAAAAAAAGGGTGTGCAAAGCAGATAACCATGTCGAATTCAAAATTTGGTTCAGCCTGTTCAAACCACGTGATTGATCGAACAGAGTGGTTGGCAGATTTTGACAAATCGAAGAACAGCAAGCTTGCTTCGATCCACAAGCTTCGATTGGGCAATAGCTTCTTCAAGTAACCTGCTTCGATCCACCTCTAAACCCTTCGACACACATAGTTTCGACACTATGAACTATTGGAGATAATGGAACCTCATTTTGATGTGCTTGCTTTGACCATGTGCTATTGGGTTCTTCACCAGATTGATAGCTGACATGTTGTTTATCTTCATGCTTGCTTCGACCCACAAGCTTCGACTGGGCAATGGATTCCTTCAAGAAATCTGCTTCGATTCACCTATAAACCCTTCGACACACATAGTTTTGACACTATGAATTATAACTTAACAAAAAAAACTTGCTGATAATAGTTCATTGCAAGAAGAAGGTACTGGCAACATAGTCTTTCAAATGAGAAATGGAGGAAAAGTTATGATTAAATATGTGCTCTATGTACCTGGAATAAAGGGAAAATTGCTAAGTGTTGGACAACTAGTCGAAAAGAGTTTCTCAGTTGTCATGAAAGATGGAGTTTTGAGATTGTTCTACACCAAGAACATTTTGGTCTTAAAATCTCCATTGTCGAAAAACAGGACATTTAAAACAATGATCAATTCAACAGAAGTTCAATGTTTGAAAATTGTTCGACCACGAGGATAGTTGGTTGTGGCATTTGAAGTTTGGACATTTGAACTTTTGACCACTTAATCAACTGATTACTCAAGATATAGTTACTGGTATTCCAAGTCTTTAGATGCCTAAAAAACTTTGTGAAGTTTGTTTAGTAGGAAAATAATCCAGAAATTCTTTCGTTTCGACTATACCAATGATATCATCTTGCATACTCAAAGTGGTACATTCAGATGAATGTGGTCCATTCGAAGAACATAAAATTGGAGGAAGCAAATATTATTTTGTCTGTTGATGAGTTTGGTCGAAAGTTGTGGATCTATGTGATCAAAATGAAAGGATGGATTCGACATCTTTAAGAGATTCAAGATGCATGTCAAAAACCAGAGTAAGAAAAAGATCAAATTTCTACATAGATTCAAGATATTTGTAGAAGGAATCAAGTTGAAGACATAATTTTGAAAAACACTGATCAAATCCATCGAGCATGCTACACGATCTTGCTTTGCAGGCTTCAAACTTGTGTTTCACTCCATAATTATTTGTTTACACAATGAATTAAGCTCTTACCCAAGTTATTAAGCCATTGTCCAAAAGATCTTTCTATAAGGTAAGCTTGTTGGTACAAAATTTGTCTTGAGCCTATACCTTGCTTACTTTTGATTATACTCCACCATAAATCATGGAAAGTAGCCCCTTTATACCAACAACTTTGGTACTTCATCTTGGGATCATGGAAGACTTGACATAACTTGACATTTGCATTCCAACCAAACCATAATTTGTTATCTTACGAATCTGGTTACTTCAACTTCCCAAACCTTTTCTCTATAAATGGAGAGACCATTTGCAAGCTAAAGGGGCCAGATTCTTGTGTGTTGAAAAATCCTCAAACACTCTCAAAAACTCTGAGCCTGCACACAAGCACAAAACTTGGCACATCCCGACTTTACACACAAAATCTCAAATCCCTTTGTGCATTTTTTGGCCTTTCGATTCACTAAGCTTCCATATACCACATAAAAACTACCCCAACCATTAAACAACTTTTGTAACTCCTCCTTCCTCATCCACCATTTCCAAAATCCTTCCGGCTTTTAAAGCAAAGTATCATACACTAGCTCAAGGAAGGTCCCTGTAAGCTTAATCCATCATCGAACCATTTCTGGAAGTCATATAGAGGTCATTCAAATTTCACTTCAAGAGGTAAGATTTCTTAACTATGATATCTTGATACAAGCATTTTCATCACATACAAATAAAATAAAAAATGTAGATATCATATCTAGGAAGCTGACTGTTGTACCCCAAAATTTTCCCTCTCATTTTACTCAACAAATGATTGAGGTCCCCAAGTTGCTCAAGGAAGTCCAAGAGTTGACCAGACAAACTCTCTCCTAAGGCAGTGCACCTCAAAATTAGGGTTTCTACTTTCATCAAGATGGGTGGACCACAAAGGTCTAAAATACTTAACAAGGTCCCAATGTGTTCCCAAGATCATCCATGCCAAGTTTCAAGTCTTATATAAGAAGTTTGCTCAGCCAACTGCTCAGATGCTTGAGAATCGACTGTATTAGGTCAAAAGTCAATTGTGGCCCACCTACAGTCAAACCTCCAGATTTTTGGTCCACATCAACATTTTGAAGTTTTATCCGTCATTTTATCAAGGGTTGATCATGATTCCTCAAGGAATGCTCCAAATTCATCAAAACTCAGAAGTTGCTAAATTAGGGTTTCTTAGTAAAAGTCAACCCAACTTTGACCAGGCATAACTTCTTCATACTTTATCAAAAAATTTCCATCCAAATATCATTTTCAAGAGGATACAATTCCCTACAATTCATCTTCATCTCACAAGTTCAAAATATGCACTCATAAAAAGATATGAATTTTGACATTATAGGTCATTTTGAAAAGTAAAAAAAAAACACCTTTTGGGTCAAAGCTTCATATATGAACATGGAAGATACAATGGATATGATACAAAAAGGTTTGGTTAGGGGACATCCTAAGGTTTCTAAAAAGTCCAAGAACACCCTCCTAGAGTCAAAATTGAGAAAGTTGTGCATTGTCAAAGTTGACAATTTTGGGAAAATTGTCAAAAGTCAACATTGATCAAATTTGCATTTTTTCCAAAGGGGCCCATGTTTTCTTGCTTGAAACATGTTTCTAATAGGACCCACGACCCCAGAGCTTTTCCACCTATTTTTTTATTACTTTTATCATTTGTTTTGATTTTTAATCAATTAAATCAAAATAAATCAAATTAAATGGAAAAAAAATGAAAAAAAATCAAATCTTGAGATTTTTATGCATATTTTGAGTCCATGTACAGCTAGCATGCCAGCCAAGTCGTGCAAGGTTCATTAGGGTTGAAAAATATTGGATTGAAGCAAGTTTTGGAAAGAAATCATACTAGAAGCAAATCAAATCCAATTTTCATAATTCCTAGAGATTTCGTACAAATTTGTTGACCTAATTCAGTCTACTATAAGGGCATAAGGATTCCAGATCAGAAAAGGAGGATTGGAGGCATGAACAAGAAGAAAAAAACTCTAAAAAAGTTGACAAAAGTTGTGACTCGGTTTTAAGCTTGGATTCCAATTCAAGCCATTCTAGCATTGCCAAACGATTCATGGACCTTCCCAGAAGCTAACCCAGTCAGTTGCACGCCTCTACACGTCCAGAATCACCCTCTAGTAGTCCCACGGTTTTCCCTTTAATTCAAATTCGATTACTGTAATTATTGCATCTTTAGCATGTTTAAGTTATATATTTATAATCCTCATCATGTTTGCAATCTAACTGAATACTTTGATTGCGTTTATGAAGGCTATACATGTCTTTGCCATTGTTAGGGTTTGTATGTGCAGTTTAGGGGTTTTGTCCACGGGTTAAATTGGCCAGCAAAAGGGGTACCATGGTATTCACAAGATCAAGACAAGTTGATCTATATAATTAGATGCCATTTATCATGCGTGTACATGATTTTTGAATGAGACAGGGTTATAGACATGGCAAAATGTCTGTAGGTAAAAGTTGTTACCTAAGACAACAGTCCTAGCGAAGAAGAGAATGGTGTGGCAAGGCGTGACTGGTCCATTCAAACTTCGCATGTTTTTTTGGCAGGACACTTGATTTGGTTTTTGTTTTTATTTGTTTATTATGTTTACAACTAAAAATTCCAGCGCAGTTGGTCAGAGGAAGGAAGTATGGAGCTCATGTCCTGGGTTCGATCCCAGGCGTGAGTTTTGGCATTTTCTCCATTATTTTCGCCAGATCCAGCATACCTCACCTTCTGAGGGTCATCATCCTCTGGATCCATCTCCAGCCAGATTCAACACACCTCACCTTCTGAGGATCATCATCCTTTGGATCCGTCTCCATCCAGATCCAGTACACCTCACCTTCTGAGGATCATCACGCGCCCTCTGATCTCATCCTCTAGATCCATCTCCAGCCAGATCCAGCATACACAGGTCCACCATGAGTCCCCAGAAGATGGTCTCATTGGATCAGGCGCCAGACTCTGGGCCATCCTTCTGGGTTTCAGAAGTTCAGCATACACCCCCCAGATTTGCTAACAGCAGGCTCATTTGGTTATTTCTACTATTTTTCTTTAATTTCTTTTCTTTAATTATTTTGTTTTTTTAATCAATACAAAAATTATTTTATTAAATTAACAAATCAAAAAATCACAAAAAGATTTATTTTCTTAATAAATATTATTTTTAATTAATTAGTTTAATTAATTTAGGGCAACTTTAATTTCTTTCATAATTAAAAACAATTAGAAATTAGGTTTAATTAATTTGTGATTTAATTGTTTTCTCAAATAAAAATCCACAAAAATTTCTTCCTCTCAATTTGGATTTTAATTTATTAATTACCGCCCTCATATTTAATTTGTCGTGCGCTTGTTAATTATTTTTTCCCATTATTTTGTAACTGTTCAGGGTTTGTAATAGTTAAATTAGGGTTTTATTTCTTGCTTTAAATCCTGGATTTTTGGTTATGTAATTCATCCCCCTCCCCGAAGCCTTGTAATAGCTAGGTTTTACTTCCCCTCACTTTTAATTTCCGCAATCTTTAAATGTTAGATGTATGGCTAATAGGATTGTATGGCAAAAATGCATGAAAAATTAAAACAGTTAGAAAACCCTAATGTGCAAAGATTAAAATAACTGAAACAAATCACTCGCACATGTTCACTCCTAGGGTTTACCTCACTTCAGTTGCCTTCGGTAAACAATCATTAAGCATATGAGATTTTAGTGGTTACCCTCCAGTCTAAAGAGATCAAAATGTCCCGTTCGAATGTTGCCTTGGAAATGTTGCCTCGGAAATGTTGCCTCGGAAAGATCTTAAGACTCTAGGGTTATTACTAAAGTTTTCTAACTGTTGCTTTAGTGATTGTACTTGTCCCTTTCGAATGTCCCTTACAACTCCAACGACGGTGCTACCTACTCCTTAATAGTGGGATAGCGCTGTCTAAAGGAAATAGAACAAAAACGATCTTCTCTCGAGTAGGTAGATGCTAGTAGGTACTTGCTCAATGAAAACTTTTCACACAAACACCTTTCAAAACAAATTTTCAAAACAACTTCGTCATACCCTTGAGGACTGATACAAAGGTTATCACGAAGTAAAAACATTTCCAAGACAAACACACACAAGCAATTTGAAAAATGAGCAAGTACCTAAGAGCCTGTAGATAACTACATATAGAAAGGGTGCTAACGCCTTCCCTTTCTACAATCTACCCCGTACTCAGAAACATCTCGAAAAAATGTTTTTTCTGTTCTTTTTCCTTTTCCATGATTGGATGAAATAAAAGTCGGTGGCGACTCTTGCTTACCGCGAAATTTTGCAAACACAAAATGCAAAATGCAAACCAGTATTAAATAGTCGGTTCTGCCACCATATCACATAACTGGCGACTCTGTTGGGGAATAATAAAGTGGGGTATACCTTAGGATCTATGTCATTAAAATTTCTTCTCTTGATTGTCTTAATTGCTTTACTTTTAAGGGTTTTTTTGGGGTTACTATAGATCCTACACCTGGATGTGGGGGCACTTTTTAGGTAAACAGCAATAGATCGTGGAGACTGTACGACGTAGACCGATATGGTTTAAGCGATGGTTGTGTTGGTGTGGCACTTTGGTTGGTACCGGTATCCTTCATGGGGAAACAAGGAGAATACGGGGCCGCCGCGTGGTATCGTTAAGCACCAACGGACCTTAGAACCTTAGTTGAACAACTTGGCCATTAGAAAGTAGCGAGATAGCCGACCTCGATGTAGAGCTGAGAACTGGTTGATACTCGATGCTACACTCATTGAGATCAGACTTTCGGGATATTTTGGCCGCAAGAAAAGATTGAGAGCTGAAACAATGCCCGATAAAGGATGGTCAGTGATATTGAGAATCTCTAGAACCCGATTACTTTTTAGGACAGGTTTGAACCAACTAAACTTCAAGAGGGTACTACCTTTAACCTCATGCAAGCCTTAAACCTAAGGACTTGGTGTGACTTGACTATGTTTGCTATACATGTGTTTTCTATACTTGTGGTTTATCATGACATCATGCATCATAACATGGCATCCATGCTTATTGCACTAACCATTTCAAAGACCAAGGGAATTTATCTTTGTTCTGTTTTGCAGATCATGGCTTCCGTTCGTAGAAACACTATCCGAATAAGCTTTGTGAAGATACCTTCCCAACTCAAAGAGTTAGCATCAAGGGTTTTTGAAACTTCTACGTTCACTAAGAGACATGGTCAACTTCTCAACCTGGTTACTTCAAACTTTGATGAAAAGATGATGAGTGTACTCTTTCAGTTCTTTGATCCCAAGCACCACTGCTTCACCTTTCCAGACTATCAGTTGGTGCCTACCTTGGAAGAATTCTCTCAGCTATTGGATATACCTATTCTTGAACAGGTAACCTTCATAGGTCTAGAAGAAGTTCCTAAGCCAGAAGTCATTGCCTCAGCTTTACATCTGAAACGGGCCGACGTGGTGTCCAATTGGGAAACTAGAAGCGGAGTCAAGGGTTTTCTATCTAAGTTTCTGATAGACAAAGCCCAATTGTTTTGGGATAATATGGATTTTCAGGACTCATTCATATATGTGAATGCTATCAGGATCTTTCTCTCTCGCAACCCGGTGCCTACTTTGCTCGGAGATATTTTGCACACTCTCCATACTCGTACCATGAGGAGAAGAGGGATTCTTGTGTGCTGCATGCCATTGCTGTCGAGGTGGTTTATTTCTCACCTCCCTAAGTCCATACTGAAGAATGAAGAAGGTCTGGTTTGGTCACAAATAATAATGTCACTCGCCCATACGGATATTCTTTGGTGTTCTCGATCTATGGAAAACATTGCTATCATTGACCGCTACGGGGAGTACCCTAATGTCCCATTACATGGTATCAAAGGAGGTATAACCTACAATCCTTGTTTAGCTCTGCGACAATTTGGGTACGCTCGAAGGGATGGTCCCCGTGAGTTACTAATCAAAGGCATTGTGTTCAACTATGAGGAGGATATTCAAGGGTATCGCCAGAGGTTCGTACGAGCTTGGGGCATGGTAAACAGATCGAGCGTCAGGGCTTTTGGGCCAAATACTTCCATCCCAATGGAACCTTATCTACAATGGATATGAGCTCGTGCTCAGCAGCTTATGATGCCCTATGTGCACGTTTTACCAGTGATTATGGAACCCACTACTGAAGAAGGCATTCCTTACACGGTTCTCTATCCTTACATGCCCACTGATCTTGGGGAATTACAGAGGTCTTAGATTCAGATGATGAAAGAGCGGGATACTTACAGGGATCAGTTCCATACTCAGGAGAGGAAGGTCTTAGAGCTCACAAAGCAATTGCATGAGGTAAAAGGACTGAATGATTATCTCGGCGCAAAGAGAAAGCATCCATGGGACTTTTGATTTTTCTTTCTAGTTTTAGATTTATTTTTACATGTAACGCCTTAAAGGCATTTAAACTTCAATTTCATCTAAAAGAGAGGAAGAAAAAGAAGAAGGATGCTGGTATTCTGAACATGGGCCAAAGGTTTGGAGAGTGGTTGAAGCGACAAGTCGATCTGACCTCTTCATCTAAGGAAGGGGAGAATCAAGAAGAAGAGAAAGACCCCAATCCTGTAGTGTCTGATAATGATACTGACTATAACAACGAGCAATATCCTCCTGCTGAGGATAGATACAAATAGTTGGAAGACCGTCTGAGTGCCATGGAAGTTCAGAGGATACCTGGATTAGATTTTGAAGAATTGGGTTTGGTGTCGGGAGTGGTCATCCCGCAGAAGTTCAAAGCTCCAGTTTTTTCCAAGTATGATGAGGTGTCCTGCCCAAAGCTCCATCTCCACTCTTATGTCAGGAAGATTCAGCCCCACACAGCTGATAGAAATTTGTGGGTGCATTTATTTCAAGATAGTCTATCAGGGATTCAACTTGAATGGTTCTACCAGCTGGAGGGAGCCAATGTCCGAAACTGGGAAGATCTGGCTGCTGCTTTCTACAAGAAGTATCAATATAATGCCGACCTTTCTTCCACTCGTACTCAACTCCAGAGTATGTCCATGGGTGCAGGTGAAGGTTTTAAAGATTATGCACAAAAATGGAGAGACTTGACTGGGAGAGTTCAACCCCCATTATCTGATAGGGAGTTGGTTGATATGTTTCTGGGGACGCTATCTGGTCCATATTTCAATCATCTGATCGGTAGCTCATCAGCTGGTTTCACTGAGCTGATCCTAACTGGGGAAAGAGTAGAAGCTGGGATTCGAAGCGGAAAAATATAGAAGGATGCCTCTTCAAGTTCAGTAAATAAGCCTTTTGCTGGTAAGAAGGAAGCCAATGCCATCTACAGCCCAAGGGGTCAGAACAAGGCTGAACAACGTCAGACATTAAGTGCCGTGATGATACCTAGACTTGCAGTTGCTCCACAATGCAATAATTAACAAAGGGTGGAAAGACCACAACGACAATTTACCCGCATCAACATGACATTGGCTGAAGTTGTACCTCATCTGCTGAAATCCAACTTGACAACCTTGAGAGAGGCTCCCAAGAATCCAAATACTACATCTCCCCGATATAATCCAAATTCCCGGTGTGCCTATCATTCTGAGAGTCTTGGCCATGACACAAATGACTGCTGGGCTCTGAGAAACAAAATACAAGACTTGATTGAAGCCAAGGAGATAGATTTTGATGCTCCGGAGAAGCCCAACGTCATAACTGCACCCATGCCCAAACATGGCTCAGGAATCAATGCTATTGAGGTTGTCTCCTCCACAGAAGATGTTGATGAGGAGGAATCAGACATTGACAACTGGATCTACCCAACTACCAACGGTGGACCGAGTAACTGGAAGACTAGGGACTTCATACCTGTTTCTTTTATTCTGCAGTAATTGACCTTTTTGTTTTAAGATTTGTAATAAACAATTTGAAACTTTACGGCCCGGTGCCTTGCCCGAGGCACCTTGGCCTTGCTTGTGAGGGCTATTATTTGTCATTTCATAATCATTAATAAAGAATTGGACATTTCTTGCATACAAATTTTGCGCTCCTTGTTTTTTACTTTCTGCTTTTCACTTTATCAAAACAGTTATTCTCTTACACACACTCACATATCATACTGCAGATCTATATCCACTCTGGATCCCATTGATAACAGCTCTGCTATTTCCAATTATAACTTCAAAAATCCGGTCAACCAAGCCGAGGACGAAGGTGAGGATGATTGTGAAGTGCCTGGAGAACTTGCTAGACTATTACAACAGGAAGAGAGGGCCATATAGCCTCATGAAGAGTTGGTTGAGACGGTGAACTTGGGTACTGAGGAAGACACAAAAGAGGTTAAAATAGGTGCAAATCTGGAGCTTAGCGTCAAACAGAGGTTGATACAGATGTTGCACGACTACGTTGTGATCTTTGCCTGGTCCTATGAAGACATTCCTGGTTTAGACATTGATATTGTGGTACACCGCCTACCGACTAAAGAAGACAGTCCTTCGGTTAAACAGAAGGTTCGTCGTATGCACCCTGAAATGTCAGAGAAAATCAAGGCAGAGGTCATGAAACAGTTCGATACATGATTCTTAGCTGTCACTTTGTATCCATTGTGGGTTGCTAAAGTTGTTCTGGTACCTAAGAAGGACGGTAAGGTACGGATATGCATAGATTACAGAGATCTGAACAGGGCAAGCCCCAAGGTTGACTTCCCACTCCCTCACATTGATGTTCTGGTCGACAACACCGTGCAACATAAAATATTCTCCTTCATGGATGGTTTCTCAGGCTACAACCAGATCAAGATGGCTCCTGAAGACATGGAGAAGACAACTTTCGTCACACAGTGGGGAACCTTTTGTACAAGGTGATGCCTTTTGGGTTGAAGAATGTTAGGGCAACATATCAGCGCGCTATGGTCGCTTTGTTCCACGACATGATTCACCATGAGATCGAATTTTACGTTGATGACATGATAGCCAGGTCTCAGACTGAGGAAGAACATCTTGATCATCTCCATAAATTGTTTGACAGATTGAAGACATATAAACTGAGCTTGAATCGAAACAAGTGTACCTTCGGGGTAAGGTCTGGTAAGCTTCTGGGTTTTGTCATCAGTGACAAGGGTATTCAGGTAGACCCTGTGAAGGTAAAAGCCATACAAGAGATGTCGGTTCCCCACACAGAGAAGGAAGTTAGAGGTTTCCTGGGACGTCTGAATTACATCGCCAGGTTCATTTCACATCTGACTGCTACTTGTGAGCCAATCTTCAAGCTTCTGAGGAAAGATCAAGTGGTAAAGTGGAATGATGAATGCCATACCGCTTTCGAAAGAATCAAAGAATACCTTCAAGAACCGCCAATTTTGATGCCTCCAGTTGAAGGAAGACCTTTGATATTATACTTGACAGTGCTAGACAATTCAATGGGGGTGTGTGTTAGGGCAGCATGACGAGTCTGGCCGAAAAGAGCACGCCATTTACTACCTTAGCAAAAAGTTTACCGACTGTGAGACCCGATACTCATTGCTCGAGAAAACTTGTTGCGCTTTGGCATGGGCTGCTCGCCGGCTGAGACAGTATATGCTGACTCACACTACTTTGTTGATATCAAAGATGGATCCGATCAAGTACATTTTCGAGAAGCCCGCTCTCTCCGGAAGGATAGCAAGGTGGCAAATGATCTTAACCGAATACGACATACAATATACAACCCAAAAAGCAATAAAGGGGAGTGTTTTGGCTGATCATTTGTCTCATCAAGCCGTGGATGATTACCAGTCCATAAATTTTGAGTTCCCAGATGAGAATATCATGTTGGTGACTGACTACGAAGAGCCTGGACTGGATGAAGGACCTGAAGAGGGATCCCGATGGTCTATGTATTTTGATAGAGCCTTAAACGCACTGGGTAACGGCATTGGCGCTATAATTGTATCTCCCGAGGGCTGTCATACTCTGTTCACCATTCGATTATGTTTCAACTACACCAACAACATGGCGGAGTATGAAGCGTGTATCATGGGACTTCGAGATGCTATTGACCCTAGGATTAAGTTTTTAAGTGTATTCGGGGATTCCACCCTGGTGATTACTCAGATCAAAGGCGAGTGGGATATAAAGCACCCGAATCTCATTCCTTACAGAGAGTATGTACTGACATTGCTCCCGCATTTTGAGGAGGTAACCTTCGGACATTTCCCACGAGAGGAGAACCAGTTGGCGGACGCGCTAGCTACCATGTCTTCTATGTTCAAGATTAGGTGGGACAATGAAGCTTCCCATATTACCATTGAGAGGTTGGATGAACCAGCACACTGCTGTGAGATCGATATCGAAGAAGTGGCAGATAAACCCTGGTTTCACAAAGTCAAAAGGTATCTCGAGGCTCAGGAATATCCCGAAGGGGCATCTGTCAATGATAAGAAGTTCCTGAGGAGGTTCGCTGCAAAGTTCTTCCTCAGTAATGGGATCCTCTATAAACGCAACCATGACTCCACACTACTACGGTGTGTAGACAAGAGCGAAGCAGAGAGGATCATGACAGATCTACACGAAGGCACTTTCGAAACCCATTCTAGTGGACACACCATGGATAAGAAGATCCTACGGGCAGGATACTACTGGTCCACTATGGAAGTCGATTGTTATCAGCACTCTCGAACCTGTCATAAATGCCAAGTCTATGCTGATAAGGTGCATGTACCTCCAATGCCCCTGAATGTTTTTACGACCCCTTGGCCTTTCGCGATGTGGGGTATTGATATGATCGGCGAGATCAGACCTACTGCGTCTAACAGGCATTGTTTCATTTTAGTAGCCATTGATTACTTCACGAAGTAGGTTGAGGCAACTTCCTTTGCTACACTAACCAAGAACGTCGTGGCGCGGTTTATTCGGCACAATATGATTTGTCGATATGGTGTACCAGAGAGTATTATTACTGACAATGGTACGAATCTCAACAACACAATGATCATCGAGCTTTGCAAACAGTTCAAAATACAGCATCATAATTCTTCTCCCTACCGGCTGAAGATGAATGGCGCTGTTGAAGCAGCTAACAAGAACATCAAGAAGACTGTACAGAAGATGACGGTGACATATAAAGACTGGCATGAGATGTTATCGTTCGCTCTTCATGGGTACCGTACCTCAGCACGGACGTCGACAGGTGCAACCCCCTATTCTCTGGTATATGGCATGGAGGCAGTCCTACCCATAGAAGTCCATATACCTTCTCTCAGGATTATAAAGGATACAGGTTTGAACAAAGACGACTGGATCCAAACCCGGCTTGATCAGCTAAATTTGATCGATGAAAAGAGACTTACTGCTATTTGTCATGGTCAGACGTATCAAAAGCGAATGATCAAGGCTTTTAACAAGAAAGTCAGACGTCAAGAATATCAAGTCGGGGATCTAGTGATCAAACACATCATACTGCCACAAAGTGATCCCAGGGGCAAATGGACCCCCACGTACGAAGGGCCATTTGTGGTTAAGAACATTTTTTCGGGAGGAGCCATGATTCTAACCAACATGGATGGTGACAGCCTTCCTCACCCTGTCAATGCAGACATAGTGAAAAGATACTACACATAATCAAAGACCCGCTAGGTTGACTGGCTTAGGCAAAAATAAGGGCTTCTCGACAAACCAAAAGGGTTCGGGCAAAAGTAAGGGATGAAAATGAAAAAATATGTACACCCGGCAAGTTGAAAACCCGAAAGGGAGGCTTGGGCAAAAAAGGGTATCCCGGTGGATTGAAAACCCAAAAGGGAAATCCAGGAAAAAGTTAAGGATTAAAGCGTATCATTATGTCTCATTGGATCATCTTGCGACCAGACTTCGGTATCATCTATCAAGCTCAGACGGCGCCAACCAATTTGATAAACCTTCGGCCAAGTAGCAAAGTGATGAGACGCTTGAAGATATAAAGACAATAGCAGAGTTGGAACCCAATGGGGTTGTTTCACATAACTGTTTTTATTTATTTTGCACAAATTTTAATTTCTTTCGGCGGTGTTCTCTTACTAGGACGTCAACCTCTTTGTATAAAACGCCTATTACAGGCCAATTTCAAAATCAATACAAGTCATTCTTACAAAACTTCAGTTTGTTTCTTTTTCTTTTTCTGTTGTGTTTTTCAAGAACGTCCAATGATTTATTTTTGATATATGCATTTGAAAAATGATTGCTGCTCATAAACATTTACATGAGAAACAAAAGACAATTACTCGTAATTCCAAAAACAGGGAAAATAAGAAGTACTGAACCCTACAATCACTTTGCCTCGCAGGTATCGGGATAAAGTCATGCTTGGGAACATAATTATTGGTACATACACTCCCCACAGAGTAAAAATATCCAAAGGCATTGATGTCAGCTTTTCCGAGATAGGACATAACTATTCCCAGCCGAGATTCGTAATCGCAGGCGAGTCAATAAATTTCATTCCCCAAGCGGAGTCTATTTCTACAGATACAGAAGCTCAATCTCCAACAGAGCTCATCACTTCCAGCAACGGAATTTCATCCCCGGCTAAGTTTATCCCTCCAAGTCAGCAGTTCTACCAACAGAGTATCTCTTCCCCCAAAGTTTGGTCCTCACAGAGTTACTTCTCCAACACCTCTTCCCGACAAAATATTTGTGAATCTCCAGCAACAGTCAGGGATTTATTTTCCCAGGCGCAAGCAAACCCCGACAACATTTCATGAACATACATCATGACATACACATACATATCATATACAACATAATCTCATTTATTTTGAGAACATCATCTTGCCCTGCATTTCATGCATCACATATAACTAACCCTGATATTTTTCAGGAAAATACAATTAGCTTCAATGAATCCAGCAGTTATACAGATCACATCTACGGACAACTAATGGAAAGTCAGTTCCCGAAATCAAATGGGTCAACTAATCTACATTATCATATCAAGGTAACCTTACCCTGGTTCCTCCTGAAGTTTTACACGAACTTATCTCAAGGTAACCTTACCCCAGTTCCTCCTGAAGTTTTACACGAACTTATCTCAAGGTAACCTTACGCCGGTTCCTCCCGAAGTTTTACACGAACTTATCTCAAGGTAACCTTACCCCGGTTCTTCCTGAAGTTTTACACAAACTTATAACCTTACCCCGGTTCTTCCTGAAGCTTTAAACAAGCTTATAACCTTACCCCGGTTCCTCCTGAAGCTTTACACAAGCTTATAACCTTACCCTGGTTCTTCCTGAAGCTTTACACAAGCTTATAACCTTACCCATGTTCCTTTTAAAGTTTTAGACAAACTTATCTCAAAGTAACCTTACCCAGGTTCCCACTGCAGTTTTACCCAAAATCCTCATGAAACAACCTTACCCAGGCTGTCATATCAAAGTAACCTCACCCATGTTCCTTTTGAAGTTCTACACGAACTTATCACAAAGTAACCCTACTACCCAGGTTCCTTCTCAGCAGCCCTACTATCCAGGCTTTCATATCGAAGTAACCCTACTATCCAGGTTCCTTCTCAGCAGCCCTACTATCCAGGCTTTCATACCGAAGTAACCCTACCATCCAAGTTCCTTCTCACAACCATATTATCCAGGATTTCATTCTGAAGTAACCCTACTATCCAGGTTCCTTCTCACAGCCCTACTATCCAGGCTTTCATATCGAAGTAACCCTACCATCCAGGTTCCTTCTTACAGCCTACTATCCAGGCTTTCATACCGAAGTAACCCTACCATCCAGGTTCCTTCTCACAACCCTACTATCCAGGCTTTCATATCGAAGTAACCCTACTATCCAGGTTCCTTCTCATAACCTTACTATCCAGGTTCCTCCTCTCCTATCTCCAGACAACAGTCCACAACACTGTAAGACCGGGACCCGAGAAAACGTGATTGGTTTCGCATTTCCCCAGTAAATCGCAGTGCAGCATGTACCCTGACCAGATACGCAGTACACTTCCGCTTCCTCAAGCTGGAGTTATTCCCTAGTAGAGTAACAGACAACTGAATTTCCTAAAACTCTATTTCTCCCAAGACAGGAAATCGACATCCTCTAGATGGCATCTTTAAGCCCATCTCCGACGATTCTCCGTCGCATCCAGGATGGCAACTTTAAGCCTATCTCTGAAAATCTTCAATCCTCGACCTCCAAATGGCATCTGTAAGCCCATTCCCAATATCACAAGTCAAGTGCCACTTCACGCGAGTGCAAATTTCTGGGCACTTTAATGTTCAATCATCTTCCACTTTCAGATCACGAAAGACAGCGCATCTAATCTACATCCTCAGGTTTAAGAAGATTTAACAGGGGCAGCTATTGTACCCCAAAATTTTTCCTCTCATTTTACTCAACAAATGTCAATTGAGGTCCCCAAGTTGCTCAAGGAAGTCCAAGAGTTGACCAGACAAACTCTCTCCTAAGGCAGTGCACCTCAAAATTAGGGTTTCTACTTTCATCAAGATGGGTGGACCACAAAGGTCTCAAATACTTCCCAAGGTACTAATATGTTCCCAAGATCATCCATGCCAAGTTTCAAGTCTTGTATAAGAGGTTTGCTCAGCCAACTGCTTAGATGCTTGAGAATCGACTATATTAGGTCAAAAGTCAAATGTGGCCCACCTACAGTCAAACCTCGAGATTTTTGGTCCACATCAACATTTTGAAGTGTTATCCATCATTTGATCAAGGGTTGATCACGATTCCTCAAGGAATGCTCCAAATTCATCAAAACCCAGAAGTTGCTAAATTAGGGTTTCTTAGTAAAAGTCAACCCAACTTTGACCAGGCATAACTTCTTCATACTTTATCAGAAATTTTCCATCCAAAGCTCATTTTGAAGAGAATACAATACCATACAATTCATCTTCAGCTCACAAGTTCAAAATATACACTCATAAAAAGATATGAATTTTGACATTATAGTTCATTTTGAAAAGTCAACAAAAACACCTTTTGGGTCAAAGCTTCATACATGAACATGGAAGATCTAATGGAGATGAGACAAAAAGGGTTGGTTAGGGGACATCCTAAGGTTTCTAAAAAGTCCAAGAACACCCTCTTAGGGTCAAAATTGAGAAAGTTGTGAATTGTCAAAGTTGGCAATTTTGGGAAAATTGTCAAAAGTCACCATTGATCAAATTTGCATTTTTTCCAAAGGGGCCCATGCTTTCTTTCTTGAAACATGTTTCTAATAGGACCCACGACCCCTGAGCTTTTCCACCTATTTTTTTATTACTTTTATCATTTATTTTGATTTTTTATTCAATTAAATCAAAATAAATCAAATTAAATGGCAAAAAAATGAAAACAAATCAAATCTTGAGATTTTTATGCATATTTTGAGTCCATGTACAACTAGCATGCCAGCCAAGTCGTGCAAGGTTCATTAGGGTTGAAAAATATTGGATTGAAGCAAGTTTTGGAAATAAATCATACATGAAGCAAATCAAATCCAATTTTCACAATTCCCAAAGATTTGATACAAATTTGTTGACCTAATTCAGTCTACCATAAGGGCATAAGGATTCCAGATCAGAAAAAGGAGGATAGGAGGCGTGAATAAGAAGAATAAAACTCCAAAAAAGTTGACAAAAGTTATGACTCGGTTTTAAGCTTGGAGGCCAATTCAAGCCATTCTAGCATTGCCAAACGATTCCTGGACCTTCCCAGAAGCTAACCCAGTCAGTTGCACGCCTCTACACGTCCAGAATCACCCTCTAGGAGTCCTACAGTTTGCCCTTTAATTCAAATTAGATAACTGTAATTCTTTCATCTTTAGCATGTTTAAGTTATATATTTGTAATCCTCATCATGTTTGTAAGCTAATTGAATACTTTGATTGCGTTTTTGAAGCCTATACATGTCTTTGCCATTGTTAGGGTTTGTATGTGCAGTTTAGGGGTTTTGTCCATGGGTTAAATTGGCCAACAAAAGGGGTACCATGGTATTCACAAGATCAAGACGAGTTGATCTATATAATTAGATGCCATTTATCATGCGTGTACATGATTTTTGAATGAGACGGGGTTATAGCCATGGCAAAACATCCGTAGGTAAAAGTTGTTACCTAAGACAACAGTCTCATCGAAGAAAACAATGGCGTGGCAAGGCGTGACTGGTCTATTCAAACTTCGCGCGTTTTTCTGGCAGGACACTTGATTTGGTTTTTGTTTTTATTTGTTTATCATGTTTACAACTAATAATTCCAGCGCAATTGGTCAGAGGAAGAAAGTATGAAGCTCATGTCCTGGGTTCGATCACAGGCGCGAGCTTTTGGAATTTTCTCCATTATTTTCTCCAGATCCAGCACACCTCACCTTCTGAGGGTCATCATCCTATGGATCTATCTCTAGACAGATCCAGCACACCTCAACTTCTCAGGATCATCATCCTCTAGATCTGTCTCCAGCCAGATCCAGCACACCTCACCTTCTGAGGATCATCACGCACCCTCTGATCTCATCCTCTAGATCCATCTCCAGCCAGATCCAGCATACGCAGGTCCACCATGAGTCCCCAGAAGATGGTCTCATTGGATCAGGCGCCAGACTCTGGGCCATCCTTCTGGGTTTCAGAAGTTCAGCATACACCCCCCAGATTTGCTAACAGCAGGCCCATTTGGTTATTTCTACTATTTTTCTTTAATTTCTTTTCTTTAATTATTTTGTTTTTTTAATCAATACAAAAATTACTTTATTAAATTAACAAATCAAAAAATCACAAAAAGACTTATTTTCTTAATAAATATTATTTTTAATTAATTAGTTTAATTAATTTAGGGCAACTTTAATTTCTTTCATAATTAAAAACAATTAGAAATTAGGTTTAATTAATTTGTGATTTAATTGTTTTCTCAAATAAAAATCCACAAATATTTCTTCCACTCAATTTGGATTTTAAGTTATTAATTACCGCCCTCGTATTTAATTTGCCGCGCGCTTGTTAATTATTTTTTCCCCATTATTTTGTAACTTTTCAGGGTTTGTAATAGTTAAATTAGGGTTTTATTTCTTGCTTTAAATCCCTGATTTTTTGTTATGTAATTAATCTCCCTCCCCGAAGCCTTGTAATAGCTAGGTTTTACTTCCTCACAATTTTAATTTCCGCAATCTTTAACTGTTAGATGTATGGTTAATAGAATTGTATGGCAAGAGTGCATGAAAAATTAAAACAGTTAGAAAACGCTAATGTGCAAAGATTAAAATAACTGAAACAAATCACTCGCACATGTTCACTCCTAGGGTTTACCTCACTTCGGTTGCCTTCGGTAAACAATCATTAAGCATAAGAGATTTTAGTGGTTGCCCTCCAGTCTAAAGAGATCAAAATGTCTCGTTCGAATGTTGCCTTGGAAATGTTGCCTCGGAAAGATCTTAAGACTCTAGGGTTATTACTAAAGTTTCCTAATTGTTGCTTTAGTGATTGTACTTGTCCCTTTCGAATGTCCCTTACAACTCCAACGATGGTGCTAACTACTCCTTAATAGTGGGATAGCATTGTCTAAAGGAAATAGAATAGAAACGATCTTCTCTCGAGTAGGTAGATGCTAGTAGGTACTTGCTCAATGAAAACTTTTCACACAAACAACTTTCAAAACAAATTTTCAAAAAAACTTCGTCACACCCTTCAGGACTGATACAAGGGTTATCACGAAGTAAAAACATTTTCAAGACAAACACATACAAGCAATTTGAAAAATGAGCAAGTACCTAAGAGCCCGTAGATAACTACGGATAGAAAGGGTGCTAACACCTTCCCTTTTTACAATCTACCCCCCGTACTCAGAAACATCTCAAAAAAAGGTTTTTTATGTTCTTTTTCCTTTTCCATAATTGGATGAAATAAAAGTCGGTGGCGACTCTTACTTACCGCGACATTTTGTGAACACAAAATGCAAAACACAAACCAGTATTAAATAGTCGGTTCTGCCACCGTATCACAATGACCATGCTCTTAGTTTTGATTATCATTGCTAATACTTTGAGAATTTCATCTATGATCAGTTAGGTCTTAATTTTGGTACCAAACCAAATTCGTGCTAACCTCTGATCCATAGCTTTCGAAAATTACATAGTTAGATTCGTATTGAAATTTTGAGCAGGTTTGATGTTTATAATTTTTTATTTGGATGAGAAATAAAAGTTTTAGAAGGTTAAAAATGGTGATATTCATCCCTACGCGCGCGAAGGAAGAATATGAAGCCATGTTCAATTTTTCAGAAATGAGTTCATTTTATATTTATTGCAAGTTGGATAACTAACATATGAAATAGACCACCCCAGTGGTACAAACAACGCACGCGTAAGACATTTATGTATAAGGTCCTGGGTTTGAGCCCCAGCGTGACCTTTTGTATTTATTTTTCCATTTTTCCAAACTAACATGCAGATTTATAACATATAGAGTGTTGGCTGTTTTGAATGGAAGGTGTGGAGAACCTCGGTTCAAACCTTAGCAGGACCAAAACAAATTTTCATCACTTGTTTGTTTTCATTTTTTTAACAAACTTCAACATTTTTTCCAACCAATCAAAACAACTCCTTTTTAGTTGATTTTTTGCACACTATTTATTTACAATGTCTATTTTATGAAAATTTAAAAAATATCACAAAATAAATATTTTATTTTCATATTTATTTTAAATAACCAAAAGCCTTCCATAAAAAACCCTAAAAAAATGATTTCTTGATTAATTTGATTTTCTTTTAACTTAGGATTAATTTACCTATTTTTTATTAATCACATCCCTTTAGGTTAATTAGGTCAAAACAATTTTCCTAACTAAAATCCAAATCAAAATCCATTTCTTTTTATATTCCTTGTACATTATATTCATGTCATTTCTTGTACAAATTTAATGTGGTTGTAATAGATAATTAGGTTTTAATTTCTTGCAATCCCCATTTGTAAATTTGTATCCCCCTCCCAAATGATGTAATAGCATAGTAAATTTACTTTCCACAATTTAACGCTTTCATATCAATGCTAGTAAATTAGGGTTTGTATGGAAAGATAAAATCAATGCTTAGAAAACCCTAATCCAAGACAAAATCAAGCATGAAATACAAACACTTTGCACACTTACACCTCTAGGGTTAAATTCACTTGTTTCCTTGAGGAAATGGTCATGTTATGCATGTGAGACGTCTTAGCAAAAACAATCAAAAAATACAATATGATAGTGTGATCGGTGGATCTGGAACTGACTCTTTAACGCTGGTTCGCGAAATGTCGCGGAAGCAAGAGTCGCCACCGTCTTTTATTTTCTCCAAATGGAAAGGACAAAAGCACAGAAAAATTCCTTATAGAGATTGCTCTCGGTTCGGGAGGTAGATTATAGAAAGGGAAGGTATTAGCACCCTTTCTATCCATGGTTATCCATGGGCTCTTAGATACTTGCTCATTTGTGTTTTCAAAAATGGTTTGTTTGCTTTTCAATTGTGGGTTTTAAAAAGTTTCTTTGAAAATTCCAGTTCGACTCTTGTATCGGTCCTCAAGAGTGTTTGAAAAATTGCTTTCGAAAGCTTTTTGAAAAGGTGTCGGTGTGAAAAGTATTTTTGATTTGTTTTGAAATTTAGAGCAAGTATCTAGAGTCATCTACCTACCCTAAGGAATTTGTCTGTGTAAATGTCCTTTAAAGTAGTGCCATCCCACCATTGAGAGGTAGGTAGCACCACCGTTGGAGGTGTTCGGGTCAATTCGAAGTTCGGGACATGGTGATCACCAGAGCAATGGGAAGATACCTTAGAAGCTACCCTCATGCCAGGTTCCCGGATCATGAGGACTTACTAAGACATCCTCTACTCGACGATCACCTTTCGAGGCAAGGCAACAGTGAGGCGTACCCTAGGGGTGGTGTGTGATTTGTGTGTCGTTTTCAGATATTTTGTCTTGTTCATGTCATGGGTGATCTACGCGTTTGTTTTTATTTCGTCATTCATTCTTGCATGCCATTATTTAACAGTTAAAAAATTGCGGAAAGATAAAATTCCTAAACTATTACAAAGGCGCGGGTCCACATCGCCAAATTTAATCCAGGACCCGATTTGACATAAAATAAAGAAATAAAATGCGAGAAATATAAAATTACACGGCTTTGGGAGAATTACATTAATATTATACGAAATAAAATAAAATGCGTGAATTGGAATTAAAATTGGAAGCGAGGGCGTTGGACCCTTTTGGAATTAAATTGAATGAAAAGTTAATTAATTATTAAATTAAAGAAAAGAAATGTTTTTTTGATTGTTTTTGTATTTATGAAATAAAGAAAATTAAAATTCAAGAGAAACCCTAATTCTAAGTTATTTTTAATTATTTGAGAAAAATGTTAAAGTTTAACTTAATTTACTAAAGAATTTATGTACATGTTTATTTACAAAATAAATTAGTAGTTAATAATAATAATAATGATGAGAAAATTATTTATTAAAAAAAATGATGAGAAAATTATTTATTAAAAAAAATGATGAAAAAATTATTTATTACATATTTAATTTATTAAGAAAAATATTAAAGTTTTGAAACCTAAATTAATCTAATTAATTATTTAAAGTTTATTTACAAAAATAATAATAGTAAAATTAATATTAATAAAATAAATATTTTTTTGATTTTTTTGTATTTTATATTTATTATGAAAATTATTTTATGGAATTAAAAGAAAACAATTAAAAAACAATTAAAAGAATAAAAAGGAAAAACAAATAAAAATTGAAAATTGAGCAAACCATAGGGGGTGTCTGGCCCAAGGGGAGGTTTTTTGAAGTATTGACTCCTGAGTACCGTGGTCTGCATTCTTTGGCCGTTGGATTGAGTTTCATGCATAAGTTGTTCTACTTTGGCCATTTGGCGTTTGGCTTCAACGTTCCTTAACCTTCTCAAGATGTCTGCCTCGCCATGTATTGGTGTCATGCATAAGTTTTTCTACTGTGGCCATTTGGCTTTTGGCCTTTGGTTTTTGGCTTTTGGCCTCAACGTTCCTTAATGAACCTGCATGCGATCCTGTCTAAATCTGCAGTGTTGAATCTCACGAACACATTAAATAAAATCATAAAATGCAAATAAAGCCAATATATGAAAAAATTTAATGTTTAGGCACAATATGGCATGTATGAATGATTATACCCTTTTGATCATGGAGATCAAATCAACCTTACCCTTACTGGAAAAGTAGTGACATGAATGCTTTTATGCCCTTTGGATCATGGAGATCAAGCTAGCCTTACCCTTACTGAAGAAGTAATAAGATGTTGGTTTGTAACTGAGATGGCTTGTTTGTAGTGAGAGAGGGATTTGTAATAAGGATTTCAAGGTTTTAGGGTTCTTGAAAGAGTTTGATATTCTAACAGTGTTGTGGCAAGGTTTTTTTCCTCTTTTTCTTTTCTCCTCTTTTTCTTTTCTGGTTTGTGTGAAAAGAAGGTGATTATATAATGAAAATTAGGGTAAAGCAAATGGGCTTTGAATGTGCAATTGGGCCTCCAATATTTACTTGAATTCGTCACTTTCCAGGCTAAATCGCAGGGACTTAAGTGCATTTTTTGAAGTTGAAATGTGAAAAAAAAATGTAGCCGACATCGAGAACTAACTCCTGTCCGAAAATCGACTCAATCGGATAAACGGTGAATTAGTTATGAATTTTTGAAGTTTCAGCTCAGACAAACTTATTTTGGGCTTCAGTGTCGACTCTGACACGTTCTTCAATAAAAAACTGGTATTGATCGGTGCATAATTTGGTCTCGACTTTTGAAGCAAAGTTGTAGATCTATGAGTCAGTAACCTTGTGTAAAAATATGAGTCCAATCCGATAAAAATTGACCGAGTTATGAATTTTCGAAGTTTCGGCCCAGATGAAATAATATTCAGCATTCGGGATTTTCAGCGTGTCACGCACTCTGAGCAAAAAACGAAGGCCTTTTGAATACCGTTTGAACTCAATACCTTCTGTGAAAATGTAGCCAACTCAATTTGTGAAATTTTGGCGCCAGAACCAGCTCGATACGATGAAAATCGACCAAGTTATGATTTTTTGAACATGACGCAAATAAACTTCTGTCACAAATTTTCTGCACGAAAATACTTGATAAATCCACATTTTTGAAGACCTTCTGATCGAAATTGGCTTCCAGCCGTGAGAGATGAAAACATAGATAATGTCAAGACGGAATTTTGGCCACCGAAACGGGTTCAAAACGAGCCACGATCTTCAAGTTATGAATTTTTTAGCGCGTAAAAACTGCACTTTCAGCACACTTTTTCACCATATTTCTTCGATAAAACTCACACATTCGGATACCTTCTTTAAAGAATTGACTCTTGAGTCGAACCTGAATTTGAGAATACGTTATCAGAGATATCTTGGCGAAAGAACACCTGAATATAACGCGCCGGGTTGGACTTGTGAATTTTCTTGAAATGTTTTGAGAAATATGGGAGGGCAAATTTTGGGGTACAACAGTTGCCCCTGTTCAATCTTCTTAGACCTGAGGATGCAGATTGGCTGACGTGCCTTTCGTAATCCGAGGGTGGAAGATGATTGAACACTAGAGTGCCCAAAAATTTGCGCTCACATTTTAGCAGTGTGATGATGGGAATGGGCTTATAGATGCCATTTGGAGATTGATGGATAGGATGATGGGCTTATAGATGCCATGCTAAGAGATGCTGGAAGGTGGATGGGCTTATAAATTCCATCTGGATGTCGATCGCGTAAGAGATTCCTTAGCGAGAACCTGCGTACCTGCAAAAGAAAAAATGATTACCTGGCCTGTTACAGGAGCTGGTCTTCAGATGCTTTGTATAGAGGTGTCCTGACTGGTTACAGGAGCTGGATCTGGAGTTTCAAAAGATGAATGAACCAGGGATGGTTACTACCTCAACAGGAACGGTGAGAGAACCTTGGATGACCTTAACCTCAACAGCAATTTTGAGGAAATCTTGGTGGGAATTACCATCTCCGCAGGATCGGGGAGAGAACCATAGGCAATTATAATCTCAAAAGCGGACGTTTGAGAAAAACCTGGAATGGAATTATCATCTCCGCAACATTAGGGAGAGAACCATAGGAAATTATAATCTCAAAAGTGGACGTTTGAGGAAAACCTTTGATAACTTCTGCTGAGTCTTCATCAGAAGAATCTGTTTGGGGCCGATTTAACTGGACTAGAGAAAGCCTTGGACTGGATAAGAAATCTTTGGAGTTGATTTAACTGAGCCGGTCTAGGTCTTGAAATGTCTTCAACAGATACACCCTGGCAAGATACAGGAATCGGATCTGGAATTAGTAAGGTTGGTGAGTTGTCTCTACTGACAGGTTATCCTCATGGAAGAGTGGTCTTTAACGACGAGTGTCTATAACGACGAGTGTCTATGACGACGAGTGTCTATGACGGCGAGTGTCTATAACGACGAGTGTCTATAACGACGAGTGTCTATAACGATGAGTGTCTATAACGACGAGTGTCTATGACGACGAGTGTCTATGACGACGAGTGTCTATAACGACGAGTGTCTATAACGACGAGTGTCTATGACGACGAGTGTCTATGACGACGAGTGTCTATGACGACGAGTGTCTATAACGACGAGTGTCTATAACGACGAGCGTCTATGACGACGAGTGTCTATAACGACGAGTTATATCAGAGAAATCTTTAGGCGTTGATTTAACTGGATTGGTATTCTTTTGACTGAATTTGTCTATTTTGACTGGATTTGTCTACTTTGACTGAATTTGTCTACTTCGACATAGCTGATCATTTCACTGTATCCTTCCTGAAAGGTAAAGGTCAGTCATATGCAATGCATGATATGAATCAAGCAATAATATTTTTCGACACATGAGATTGTATGATATGATGCGTATATGCTTGTATCATGATGTATAACAATGTGATGTTTATGAATGTATCTTCGTCTAGGAAAATAGATCCTTGACGGATGCCGGGAAGTCAAATCCTGGGCTGTCGTTGAAGAGTGAGATTCTTCGTTTTCATTGGGGATAATGATTGCAAGAATACCGGTAGGAGAAGATGACTCCGTTGGGGAATAAACTTGGCGAATAGATTACTCTGCGGGGAGGTAACTCTGTGGGGAAAGAGAGGTACTTTGCTGAGGTTGATAACTTGCTGGGGATACCGTTGTTATGTTGGAAGCGTTAGTAGACTCCGCTGGGGATAGGAAGACTTTGCCGAGGACGATCTTTCCGTGGCTTTTGGCTGAGGATAACCCAGTTATATCCTGGTAGGGAAATAACTCTTTGAATAAAGTCGGGCGACGCGTTCGTGCTCTGCGAGGATAAGCTTCCAGAATCTACTGGGGATAAGCTTACTGCTTGGGGAGATAGATTCCAACTTTCCTGGGGAACTAGATTGGACTCTCCTGGGGAAGTTTGAACTGTATTGGTTATGTTCTTCAACGGAACCTTACCTCGATACCTTGGAGGACAGAACAATCAGATTGCTTAGACCACCCATTATTGCCCCTGTTTCTATGGGGGAGGCGCCTGTGGGATGCTGATAATTGTTGAGGGTCAAACCTTCTTCAGGTAGGCAAGTGATAAGATGACAGGACATAGTCGTACGCTTTGATCCCTAACTTTTGCCTGGACCGCCCTTTCGGGTTTTCAGTCCACCGGGATACCCATTTTTGCCCAAGCCGCCTTTTCAGGTTTTCGACTTGCCGGGTGTACAGATTTTTTCATTTCATCCCTTCATTTTGCCCGAACCCTTTTGGTTCGCTGGGAAGCCCTAATTTTTGCCTAGGTATGTCAACCTAGCGGGTCTATGATTACGCGTAGTATCTTTTTCGACTATGTCCACGTTCAGGGAATGTAGGGAGTTGCCCCTGTTAGAAGTATTTGGCCATGCCACCAGAAGGTGTTTGCTCAGGCAAGATTCGTTGTTGGAGTGCCCCCAGTGACTCAGGCGGAGATTTGCCCCAGACTATTTGGCCTTTGAGAGATTCTCCGAATCTTGATTGGATTGCCCCAGATAATGGACCTTGGTCATGTCTGCCCCTTGATTGGAGGTGCTTTTGTTCATCAGATATTCTTCGTGCGAATTTCTTTGCTGTTCGAACAAAAAGTCATGCGCCAACAAAGTTATGTTAAAAATGCAAAGCTTATGTCTGTCTTGAAGTTTTTGAAAATGCATTCTTTTTTCATAAAATAAATGAATGTTTGTAAAACGTGATGTCAACTCCGTATTTTACCGTAGGCCTTAAGGAGTCAGGATACCTTTCGTAACAGTATGCTTTCGAACTAACCCATGCTTCAGCTAGGACTTTTAAGGGTTATAACGTGGCCTGGTTCACGGTTTAAGAAACAAAGGATAAAGGCTCAAATTTTATTTGTACCCACCCGCTCTTCGTGATGTTCTCCAAACCTAAACTCAGTTGATCATACGTTAGACCTTGTTTGAGTCTTTGCTCTGATGTTCCAGTGATGGTTCGGATGTTGATAACTTATTTTGAATAGGCAGTCATTCCTTTTTGTTGAGGGTTTATAAGACCTCTTTCTTTTTGATTTTGTTATCCCTGTTTTTTTGCCTGAGTTGTTTCCTTTTTGGAATTACAGTCAGCGGGATGCCCCAGTTTCGTAAGTCCCCTTTATAGGTTTTGAATTTTTGGGCTTTTCATTTATGAATTTTTTGATAATGACTGCCTGTCTTTACAATTGTTCGGAACCATCACTGTCTTTTTTCGTAAGGACCTCTTTGGTGCCATTTGTTGCGCACTTGGATCAACTGAGCGAACTACCCTGCCCCAGGTTATGATTAAGGGTTTTAATTTTCGAAAAGAAAAACTCCTACTTCTTTGGCTCAGAGGGGTTGACGAGGGATTATCATCCTTATAACTCCAGTGTTTAGGGATTGAAATAATGCCTGTACCTCATCAGCGGGGTCTGTTCAAAAGCATACTGTAAAGATAGCGGTATCGTTTTCGTCATCCTCCCTCAAGAGGCTTAGAATTTTAGATCAAGAGTTGACATCAGAAAAAAATATGAAAATAATTTGCATTTAGTGAATACGAATATATTGTTTCAGAACAGACATATGCGATGCATTAATAAAATAACAACGTTTAACATGAGTAAATGTTTGAACAAAAGAAAATTGCTACTTGAACATTCGAATGAACAAAAATTTCTCAATCCTAGCCATGATTTGGCAAGGGAGCAGTGATCACGTGGGGAATCTTGGGTACTTTAAACTGAATCTCTCCAGCGACGATCATGTCTTGGATCTTATTTTTCAAGCTCCAACAATCATATGTAGTATGCCCCAGGCTGTCAGAGTGATAAGCGCAGCGGGCGTTGAGGTTATACTTCGGTGACGTTGTATTTTGGCTCTTCGGGGCTTCTTTTAGAGTTACCAGCTTGGTCTCCAGCAACTGTGGCAATATCTGGGATAAGGTCATGCTGAGCTGAGTGAACTGCCTTCTCTCACTCTTTTGTTGGTTGTGATGTTGAACTTGTGACACTGGAGCCATTTGAGGAGCTCTCCCCTTACCTCCTTGTCTCAAAGGTGGTTGAACGATGACTGGCTTTTTTGCCCTTAGACTTGTGCCCCAGTTGGTTGCCCTGAAGCAGTTGGTTGACGAGAAACCAGAGCTCATCTTGTCTTTGAGCTAACCCTTGAATGGCAGTCACCTGCCCCAGCATCTGGACCTTCAATGCATCCACCTCAGCTTGTAGGTGTTTCAACCTTTCATCCTCAACACTGTTCCTGACAAAAGTCTCCATGAGAAGTGTCCTTAGCTCCTCCTGCCCCTTGGATAGATTCAGGAGGATTTCCCTGAACTGAGTCTCTTGAGCGAGAAGGTCCTGGTTATCTGGTTGGAAGGCCATTGTTGAAATAAACAGCGAGAAAGGTAAGTGACCTGCAACAAAGATACCTGTTATGTAATGATGTGTATGACATGCATGCAATGTTTTCAAGGACCTCGCGGGGTAAACAAGAAAATTGGTTAGCATCTGGATCCAGTAGCTTGATTGAAAGAACTTCATATTTGTTGAGAGTCTTTCTTCCAAGGGTCAAAGGCTCACCATATCAAGTGGGTCATAGCCTCTGACAACTTTGGCTAGAGGAAAATAAATCCTCTTTGCCCCTTGCTAGATGTTTGATTCATCATGACCTGCATCACAAGCCCTTGAGATCCTTGAAATGGGTTAGGATGTATGCAATGGTATGATGTTATGGTATGCATGGGGTAATGTGAGTAAACCCTGTTATGAGTCCCAATTAAGGACTGCAAACCAAAACCTGCAAGAAACTCAAGTAAGACCTGTCATGAGTCCCAATTAAGGACTACAAACAAAACCTGCAAGTAGTTCATGTGTCAGCTAGCAAGCATGCAAATAGTCAAGTACGAAGGCACACAAGTCACACAGAGAGCCCTTAGAGTTTAGGCCAGCATGGGGTCTGGGTATTACCCTCTTGAAGTTGGTGGGTTCAACCTGTTGTTGGCTGAAGATTTTGATAATGTTATTTAGAATTCAAAAGAGTTAAAAGTTCTGATCGAAATGGAATTAAACGCCATATTTCGAAGTTGCAGAAGCAGTGTTTCGAATAAGTGTGTCAAAGCTTGAAGCTTCGAACGGTGATTATGGGAACATATCCAAAGGGGTCTCGAAACAACAGCGAGGCTAGGTTTGGGAAGAGCGTTCGAAACGGAGAAACACCAAAGCATTTAAAATTCAAATGGAAGCGGGACTTTCAAAGTTTGAAAGTTGTGTGTTGGAGCATTTGGGGACACGTGGAAAGACGAAAGAAGCATTGTCTTGCATGTTCGAAACGTGGCATGATCCTATAGCGAGACCGTTAGGGTCAAATTAGTATAAATAGAAGTCTTAGTATTAGGATTTCGGTGTGTCATATCTGTTATACAAAATACTCAATAACATTCAAACTACCACATGGCAAGGGAAACGAATGCAAGAGAGATGTATGTATGATAGCACCATGTATTTCCAACTTAATGAAAGCCTTTTTACCATTTCCAGTACTTTCCTCTTTTCTTTTGTCGAATAACATTTGCAAGTTTCCTTATTTACTGTCTTTTCATTTCAAAGTCTTTTCCTCGAAGTTTTACGTTTTACTGCTTTCTTTATATTTCGAGCACTTTATATTTTAGAGAACTGTTGCATTTTCAATACCTTTACTTTCAAGTATTGTTTTTCAAGCGCACACTTTTACCTAAAATCATTTATAGATTTCTTGCATTTAACGCTTTCTTCACGTTTTAAACTTCTACATTCCAGAAACCTTTTATGTTAAATGTTTTGTAAATCGAAACCATTTACTTCATTTTTCGTACAGTTTTATATGTCTCTTCAATCAGCATTACAATTAGCATTTATTCGTATAACTTAGTTTTCATATACATTTGGACCACATTTCTAAACTCTTAGAGAGAGGGATCGAAATAAACCAAACACTTGTACAATAGCAACCATGAATAATTGTTCGATTGTGAGAGTAACCTTAATATCCAAGGAGTCCTAGGATCAATCTAGTTGATCCTGTGAGTTACCAGAGAGATTGAATAGCGTTAACAAAGATTATTCGATAGTTTGGAAGACTAGCGGTTGTTTACCAGAAATCACTGGAAACAAATTGGCACACCCGGTGGGACCAATAGTTGGATATCAGAATTAAGGATTGTCGAGACGTAGCCATCCCAAAAACGTAGGAACTTAAGAAGTTTGCTGTTTTATGAACCTGAGAAGTGGTAAGATAACCAACAGCAACCAACCTTTATCCAGAAGAAAACGTTTGGACAAAATGTCTAATTCAGACAATCAACAAGGAGACCAAGGTGGCCCACATGCAACAGGCACTAACGCGTCCATTTCGAGCGGAACATCTAATGTAATCCCTTCGAATGCACAGTCTGTTGCATCTTCAACCAGTAACATGGCCACCAATGGAATAAGTGGCATATCAACTAACAGTTCGACTTTAGGAAATACTGGAACTATGGGCTACCCTGGGGGATTCGTTCCGCCACCAGGAACACAATCCCATTTCGCCACACCATTAACTAGACCACCCGGCTTCGATGGGAATAGAATTAGAAGTTCTTCTTACGGAATGCCAACATCTTTTATGGCAGGTTTACACAATTCCACATCGAATTCATCCCCACAACTAGGATCTGGGTCTGGGGCGAACCAATTTATGACAAATAACCAAGGGTCAGTGGGTTATAGCTTGTTGCCTATCCTAACCACAGATAACCAGTTGGCTTTTAGGCAATTGATGGATGACAGCAACCACAATATGATAGGGGTGTTAGCGCAAACCATGCAGGAAATATTTGCCCCAATAGTTCAGAATGTGAGTGTGACGAACAGGGAAAACGCTGACAATATGAGTCGAATAGCAGATTTCTTTGCTCCCACAGAAAGGCGCAGGCAGAACCAGGCAGGATTTCGAACAAACATGCCTGTTATAGAACAAATTGCTAACGACCCAATTCATAGACCACCCAGAGAAGAAGCTAACTTAGGGGCCAGAGCACCAAGGTTAGAAGCCCCAATAATTCCGGGCCCACAAAGGGAAGTTATGGAACCAGGGGCAAGGATCGAAAGGCCAGAAGCCCCAGAATTTCGAGAAGAACAACCTAGGGGGGTTGTTTTGGTTGGTCGAAATCAAGATGCCGATGCCGTCGTTCATAGGATTCGAAACGATAACATCTTGGCAGAAAATAACCTAACCACCATGATAGAGAGGATCATGGCCCAGAATGGCCTCAATACGGGAATGAGGAGGCCAAATTACGCTTCTCCTATATTGGATTGTATAATGCATACTGATTTACCAAGGGGATACAAAGTCCCTAAATTTACAAAGTTCGCTGGGGATACCAACGAGTCAACAGTCGAACACATAGCGAGATATCTAACCGAAGCGGGAGATATAGCCAACAATGAAGATCTCAGGATCAAATACTTCCCAAGTTCCTTGACAAAAAACGCCTTCACTTGGTTTACCACGTTGCCTCCTGGGTCTATTGACACTTGGACTCTTTTAGAGAGATTATTCCATGAACAATTCTACATGGGACAATCGAAAATAAGTTTGAAGGAATTGGCCAGTGTTAAGAGAAAGTTCACTGAACCCATAGATGATTATTTGAATAGATTTAGGCTGTTAAAATCCAGATGTTACACAGTAGTGCCTGAACATGAGTTAGTCGAAATGGCCGCTGGGGGTTTGGATTATTCTATTCGAAAGAAATTAGATACTCAGTATTTGAGGGATATGGCTCAATTAGCCGATAGGGTTCGACAGGTCGAAAGACTAAAAGCCGAAAAAGCCAGAGTCTTTAAGAATAGTAAGAAAGAAAGGATTTCCTATGTTGGGACTGAGGAAGTAGAAGAATATCCTGAATTCGAATTCAAAGAGGTCGAAATCGACCTCGCTGAATTAAAACAGGCCCCACCTTACTCCTGCAAAATGTTAGTTCCCACGAAAGGGAAAGACATTGTTGAAAATGAGAAAAGTGACAAGTTTCCAAAGAAGGTTTATACCTTCGACGTCACTAAGTGTGACGAAATTTTTGACTTGCTTGTCAAGGATGGCCAACTAATTGTGCCATCAAATGTCAAAATACCTCCCTTGGATCAGAGGAAGAAAAGGGGATTTTGCAAATATCATAGCTTCCTAGGCCACAAGACCTCACAATGATTTCTTTTCAGGGACTTGATTCAAAACGCGATCAAAGATGGCAGACTAAAGTTTGCTGATAAGGTGAAGATGAAAGTGGACGAAGATCCTTTGGACGTCGCAGACACCAACTACTCCGAGCCTGCATGCATTGGAGAGGTCAACATGGTGGAAACTGATCGAAGCGACGCCCTAACAGGAGAGAAGGACACTGGAGTCGAAAACTGGGTGATGGTCGAAGTCAGCGAGGAAGTCACTGAAGACATCCAGAATACGCCAGACACTTCGATTGTTGCACCTGTGGCTGTTGCAGGAGAAACCCAGGCTACTGAAGGCCAAGGGAATCAAAACGAAGGATTGACACAAGTCACTGAGGGCTTGAGGCTAGAATTGGAGAAAGTCCAAATTACGCAGCCAGTTCCCCTTTAAAAGGAAATATGGGACACTCTAGGGGAACCCAGTGGAAAATTTGACTATCTGGTCAAATATTCTGCCCCAGAAAGTTCGAAGGTCCAGATCGAAGATATAAAGCCCACAGGATGGGGCGATGACGAAACTAAAGAGGGGGATGTGGAAATAAATATGGTGGATATGGAAAGACCTCGTTCTGAGATGGAGGAAGTGGAAAAATATTTAGAAAAAGAAAAACACAGAATGGGGGATAATCACACTGGAGATGCTACTCTCAAAGACTATCTCATGACATGCCACAAAGGAGATCCAGGCATGATATTGTGCCCTAGGTGCATCATCCTCTGCAACCAAAGAATTGCTGCAAATTTCGAAAGGGTACAGAGGGCTCGAACTGGCAACAATTGGCGCCAGGATAACCAACTTTTTAGGTGCTATCCCAAGGCTGGAGAGAGTTTGTTGGAGTTTGTTTTTCGCTGCCACAAAGGGGCAACTAAGTGCTTGGTTTGCCCAAGGTGTTCTGCTGTGTATGACCAAAGCATGGCCAGGGCCTTCAAAACGATCCCCTTCGCCCCTTGCTGGAACCATCAAGAAACTGCCCAGATGGGCCCGCGTTTCGACAGCAGATACAAACAGCGAAGACCTGATAGCCCTCACCCCAAAGTTGCTCGAAGAGTGACTTTCAAACTCCCTGCTGAAGTACCAACCGATAGATGGCTACAAGTCAGAAATGACAAAGGCAAAGACAAATGGAGGAGTGCTGAACGAAATGCACGCCATGCTGTGACGTACAGGAGGCAATTCAACACACAAAAAAGGGAGGAAGTGAGATTAGAGAATTACAAAGGAAGGAACCCCATGTCAAGATCCCAGTGGCGCAGACAGCAAAGGATTCGAAAGGCTGAGAGAGAAGCTATGGCAAACAAAGGGGATGCTTCAACGAAGATACAAGGTGAATCGAGCACCAACAAACCAAAAAATCAGACTGAAGAGAAACCTCCAGTCAATAGGAGGCTTTTTTCTGAAGACCAACGAGACGAACCAAAGGAATACACTCCAGGCCCGGAAGAGGACGAAGATATGATAACAGATAACTTCGAATCGGAGGGGGAGTCTTCATTCAACCTGAACTGTAACGTGGTGTCTGTGCTTCCCTGCGAATTTGGGCAGGAAACCGAAGTCAATGAATATGAGGAGGAAGACACCACAGATTTAATGAAACATAGGCCCGTGTGCTACTACGTGATGGACAATGGGGCTGTTGAGGAACAAAATGCGTTCTTCGAACGTCCAGAACCTGTAATGAAGAATCATCTCAAGCCACTTTTCATTCGGGCGAAAGTAGGTGTCCATGGTGTGAACAAAGTTCTAGTGGATGGGGGTGCTGCAGTCAACCTGATTCCCCATTTCATGCTAAAAAGGTTAGAGATCCGCGAAGGAGATATCAAGCCCCATAATATGGTTCTATCCAATTATGAGGGAAAAGTGGGCAAAACACTGGGGGTGGTCCAGTTGGAATTGACAATAGGCTCAAGTTGCAGGCCCACCATGTTTATGGTTATCGAAGCCAAGGCCAACTATAACCTACTGCTAGGAAGAGAGTGGATCCATGGCGTGGGGGCAGTTCCTTCGTCAATGCATCAACGACTAGTTCTGTGGAGAGATGACGGAATCGTGGAAAACATCGAAGCAGACCAGAGTTACTTTATGTCAACTGTCAATTTAGTTGACAAAAGGGATTATGATAAAAATCTGGCAAAGATTGCTCCATGTGTTCCAAACGATGAGATGAATGAAACTAGAAACGCCCACTACTACATGACACTTCGTCATGATGGTCTTTACTGGGATAGAACAATAATCAACGAAGAAGAGGAAGTTGAAGGTGCTATACAAAAACGGCCAGCAGGCTGGGACTTCGACAACCTTAACCATGACTGAGTCTACCTTCTTCGAAAGGATTTCGGCCTATATGGCTGAGAATAAATCGAAAGCGGCCTTAGAGGCTGAAATAAATGAATCAACTGTAAAGACGAATGAAGTTAGTGGGGAGGGTTCGAAATGCTCACCCATCAAAGAGTTGGAGATGGATCAAAGGTTGGATGCCATCTATGACAAAGAACCCTTAGGCTTCGAAAGGGACCCCATAAACTCAGGTGTCAAAATGTTGGCACAGGACCCGCTCGAAGAAGTCAACTTAGGGGATGAAAAAACGAAAAGAGTAACTTACGTAAGTGCTAAACTTAGCCCAGGCCTCAAGGGAAAAGTGATCGAAGTCCTTAAGGAAAACAAAGATTGTTTCGCATGGGATTATGATGAGATGCCTGGTTTAAAGAGGGAGTTGGTCGAACATAGACTGCCAATCAAAGATGGCAAGAGGCCCATCAAACAAACTCCCAGAAGATTCGCACCAGCGGTTCTCACAAAAATTAAAACTGAGATCGAAAGGTTGCTGCGCTGCAAATTCATCAGAACAACAAGGTACGTTGAATGGTTAGCAAACATAGTACCTGTTATTAAGAAAAATGGTTCTTTAAGAATTTGCATAGATTTTAGAGATTTAAATACTGCAACCCCTAAGGGTGAATATTCCATGCCCGTGGCAGAAATGCTAGTAGATTCTGCTGCAGGATTCGAATACTTGAGCATGTTAGATGGATACTCTGGATATAACCAGATTTTCATTGCTGAAGAAGATGTTGCAAAAACAGCATTTCGTTGCCCAGGAGCCTTAGGCACCTACGAATGGGTGGTGATGCCTTTTGGTTTAAAAAATGCTGGGGCAACTTATCAAAGGGCGATGAATTCAATCTTTCATGACTTCATCGAAACCTTCATGCAGGTGTATATTGATGATATAGTCATCAAATCTATATCTGCAGAAGCACATTTGCATCATTTAAGCCAATCATTCGAACGAATGAGAAAACATGGCTTAAAAATGAATCCCCTTAAATGTGCATTTTTTGTGCAGGCTGGAGATTTTCTTGGTTTTGTGGTCCACAAGAAAGGAATTGAAATCAACCAGAACAAAACCAAAGCCATAATGGAGATGAAAGCACCTGCTTCAAAAAGGGAGTTGCAATCTCTACTAGGGAAAGTTAACTTCCTCAGAAGATTCATTTCGAACCTGAGTGGAAGGACCCAAGCTTTCTCTCCGTTACTTCGTCTGAAGCAAGGTCAGGCCTTCGAATGGAACGAAGCTCACCAGGAGGCGTTTGACAAAATAAAAGAATATCTTTCCCAGCCTCCTATTTTGTCTCCACCATCATGGGGGAAGCCCATGAGATTGTACATATCTGCCTCTGAAGTTAGCATAGGTAGTATGTTAGCACAAGAGGATAACAATGGCGTCGAAAGAGCCATATACTATTTAAGTAGAGTGCTAAATGATGCAGAGACCAGATATAGCAATTTAGAAAATCTATGTCTCTGTTTATATTTATCTTGTATGAAACTTAAGTATTATATAAAACCTGTTGATGTTTATGTTTCGTCTCACTTCGATGTCATTAAACATATGCTTTCAAAGCCAATAATGCATAGTAGAGTTGGAAAGTGGGCTCTGGCCTTAACAGAATATTCATTGACTTTCATGCCCTTAAAAGCTATGAAAGGTCAAGTGATTTCTGATTTCATTGTGGATCATTCGTTGGTTGAGCAGACAAGCATGAGTTACGTCGAAATGCAACCATGGAAATTGTACTTTGATGGTTCAACCCACAGGAATGGAAGTGGTGTTGGAGTCCTTCTAATTTCTCCTGAAGGAATTCCAACAAAATTCAAGTATAAATTGGATGGTCCTCGTTGTTCGAACAATGAAGCTGAGTATGAAGCGCTCATTGTTGGACTTGAAGCTTTGTTGGAATTGGGGGCAACCATAGTCGAAATTAAAGGAGACTCTGAATTGGTGGTCAAACAAATCACAAAAGAATACAAGTGCATAAAGGAAAATTTAATGGTATACTTCGTCATAGTCAATAGGCTATTAAGAAAGTTTGAATACATGGATATTCAACACATACCAAGATTAGAAAACCAAGAAGCAAATGACTTAGCGCAGTTGGCTTCAGGCTATAGAGTATCTACCAAGAATCTTAAGGATTTGGTCGAAATAAGGGGAAGAGTTATGGCTACTAGATTCACACCATCGGATCTGGAAAGTATGAGATTGGGATATGCTGAGAAACAGGGATTCGAAATTCTATCCATAAATACTTTATCAGATACAGATTGGCGAAGTCCATTAAAGAGTTATTTAGCAGACCCAACTCTAAAGGTGGATAGAAAAACAAAATATAGAGCATTGTCATATCTCCTCATGGGGAACGAATTGTTCAAAAAGACCCAAGAAGGTGTATTATTGAAATGCCTAGGAGAAAGTGAGGCATATTTAGCATTGTCTGAAGTCCATAATGGGGCATGTGGGGCACACCAAGAAGGCCATAAAATGAAATGGTTGCTATTTCGATATGGTTTGTATTGGCCTAGCATGCTCAAAGATTGCATAGACTTTGCTAAAGGATGTGAGGAATGTCAGAAACATGCAGGAATTCAACACGCCCCTGCAAGTGAGTTGCATCCGATCATCAAACCATGGCCATTCAGAGGATGGGCATTGGATCTGATAGGGGAGATAAATCCTGCTTCGTCCAAAGGTCAGAAATATATCTTGGTAGGAGTAGATTATTTTACCAAATGGATCGAAGCTATACCTTTGGTAGTTGCTGATCAAGAGGCAATTATCGAATTTATACAAAAACACATTATCTATAGGTTTGGATTGCCAGAAAGTATAACTACAGACCAAGGCTCTGTATTTACTGGTAGAAAGATGCAAGGATTTGCCCAAGAAATGGGGTTTAGATTGCTAACATCAACACCATATTATGCTCAAGCAAACGGACAAGTCGAAGCAGCAAATAAAGTAATAATAGGATTAATAAAAAAGCATATTGGCAAGAAGCCAAGAAACTGGCACAAAACTCTGGACCAAGTGTTATGGGCTTGTAGAACATCTCCTAAGGAAGCCACTAACACTACGCCTTTCCAACTTACATTTGGCCATGATGCAGTGTTACCAGTAGAAATTCATCTGCAATCAGTTCGAATCCAGAAACAAAACGAAATTCCGGCTGCATTATATTGGGAAATGATGATGAATGAATTAGTTGAGTTGGACGAAATTAGATTACATGCGTTGGAAATTTTGATGAGGCAAAAAGAAAGAGTGGCCAGAACATACAATAAAAGGGTGAAGAAAAAAGTATTCGTTATTAATGACTTGGTTTGGAGAGTCATACTGCCTATGGATAAGAAGAACAAAGCATTAGGTAAATGGTCACCTCATTGGGAAGGACCTTTTCGAATATTAAAAGTATTCTCAAACAATGCATACGAAGTCGAAGAACTCTTGGATGATAAACGTGTCCTAAAGGTTAATGGGAAATATTTAAAGAAATATAAGCCAGGCCTGCGGGAGATTCGAATAGTAACAACGTAAACAAAATATTATAAAAAGCCAAGATGGCAAGATAGAATGCCAAAATGGCGTTGTTCGAATATTACATGTAAAAAACCAAAGTTATGGTCAGATAGACATAAAAATCTAGAAATAAACATTATTCTTCAATCGATTAAAGGTGCTTCGAAATGTTTCAAGTTTCTGCTGAGAAAACCGCCTGGCACCTTCCAAGGTTGCCACTTCTCCTTTAAGTTGTTCTGCAGTCTCCATTTCTGCAAGCCCCTGGTTGAGAAGCTCTTCGAATTGGTTACCTGCAGGATTAGTTTCGAAGGCTAGTTGTTGTTCCTTAGCCTCCTTAACTTTCTGCTGAAGCTCCAGAATCTGCCTTTCCCAAATAAGAATGGACTCAGCTCGAGCCTCATATTCAGTTTTCGCTTGCTTCAGATGCATAGCTTGATCCTCAGCTTCTTGAGAAAGCTTCGAAGCTTGTTCATAAGCGGCATCCATGGCAATGCGTTTCTCGTGAACCTTCTTGGCAGCAGATTCGTCTTGGAGAAGGTAGCCAGTTACGTTGTCCAGCAAATTCTGAAGATCAAACAAGAGAGTACTAACTGGCAAAGAGCAGTTGGAAAGATTAACCTTTGTGAGCAGCTCCTTCATAGTATAGCAAGCAGTACTATCTTGCTTAAGCACTTCGAATATATCCACATTGAGAATAGTTCTCCTAATTTTGTTGAGAAGAACAACTCTTTCATCTGTGGGAAGAGGATAGCTGGTTGAACTGGTGCCAGCCCTAGCGAGTGGAACGTCCCTCTGAGCCAACTTTGCCTTCATATACCCAATGGGGTCATTTCGCCTCAGAAGTGCCAGTTCCTCGTCAGTCATTCGAGACGGAGAGGATTGGGGGAACTCCACGCGTAGGGGAACCACGTTTGTTTTAACCTCTAGGGTTTCGTTGATTGCATCACCATCCCCTTCATTTGCTTCGTGCTCTTGCTCTTCTTCATCTTCGTCTAAATCTACCACTTCGATACCATCCCTTTCGCCGCTATGTGCGTTAGACTCCGTCCCGGCAGTCGAACCATCATTGACGTTTTCCTCGTCATTGGCGTTTTCCTCCTCAGATTCTTCGTCTGCAGATTCTTCGAATCCTCGCCCAGAATCAGCTTTTTCTTCTTCAGTCTGAGTATCCTTTGGGTCCTCTTGAAGAGTTTCAAGAGGGGATTTTTGAAGAACCCTTTGTGAATCCTCTGCAGACGTTTGAAGTATCGTTTCGTTCACCTCTTTCAGAGGAATGGAGGTACCTTGGTCATCTGGCTGTTCAGAAGTTCCAGCCAAAACCGCCACATTGGAAGAACCTTTGTTTTGGACCAAATTGCTGGAATCTCCTTGAGGAGAGGAGTTAAGCGGAGCAGCAGCTCTGGACGGTGAGGTCGAAATGGTAGAAGTGGGATTCAAGATGTTCTGCAAGGAGCAGCAGAATGTTAAAGGAAAACATTCACCAAGGTAATAAGAAGTTAAACATTTTTAGAAGAAGTTCGATTTACCTGTGGACCCTTAGAGGAGAGGTTACTAGCTATGCGTTCCAACGGTGGGTTGGAGGTCGAAGGTGGATTTTTGGATTTAGGTAAGGGAGCAGCATCCCTGGAGTCGAGTCCAGAGACACTAGTCGGAACAGTGCTTTTAGGTGTAGCTTTCTTTAGCTTCTTCTTCGAAGCAGTATTTGAGTTTCCTCCAGCAGTGGGATCTTCCCCAGTAGTGCTTGGTTTCCGCTTCTTGGGAGTAGTGGGAGGAAGCTTGTTGGTCTGAACGAATTTTAACGAAGTTAGATATAAAAAGCTTGAGTGAATTCGAAGCATCAAAAACTAAGTGATTACCGTTGGAATTGGGGCACTTGTTGTTGTTGGCGTTATTGTTGTTGTTGTAGTTGCAGCAGTAGTAGTTGTTTTGGGTGGATTAGCTTTTTCGGTAGTTTCGATGGAGGCTTGAGAGGCACTCCCTTCCTTCGATTTTGAGGCAGCGGTCTTTATCCTTATAGCTGAAAATCAAAACAATTAAAGCAAAGGTTAAAGATATGGAAAATAAAAGACATTTTGGATTTTTCCCAAGCATTCGCACCTGTGCCTTGATCAGATTTAATTGACATGGCAGAAAGGTCGTATCGAAGGTGTCCTGGGAAATCATGAAGCCAGTATCGAGCCCATGTCACAGTCTCAGATGGCTTTGGTTTCCTTTGAAGATATTTGAACATCTCTTTGCAAGTAAACCACCATGGATATGGGGGAAACCAAGCCAGAGCCAGTTCTGAGGTAGGTAATCTGGGAAATTTAGGTGGATGCATTTCGAATGCCAACCTATACCTATCCTCAGGTGACAGCCCTGAAGGAAGTTTTAGCTTAGAAACTTTTTGTTTAAATTTTTCCTTCAAGGTCTCAGCTGCTTGATGCACAGTGGAGTCCAAGCGCGTGGGGTCGTAAGTAGTTTCAAAATAATTTTGAAAAGCTTTTATCTCTTTGGCATGAGTAAACATACCTTTCTTTGCTGGTACCTGCACATCGAAGGCATCAATTAGTTTCTGTCGAATTGTAAGTGTATCGAACATACAAGTTTGATAAAACTTAATCCACCACTCCAGAAATCCTTTAGCCGCGAGATGGGTGGGTTCGAAGGCTATCAGCTCAAATTGGGCAAAGCCTTGATATTGTTCTTGCTGGATCTTGGCTTCCCTTGCCTTGAAAGTTCGACCAGATGTGATGGCGCTCTCAGTTTGGAACAAAGGTTCAGGAATCAGTTGGCATAAGCCAAACTGCCTCGAAACGAAGTTTGGTTGGTAGGCAAAGAGAAGAATTTGGTTCTTAGCTGGGGTTATCCTTGAAGAGATGAGTCTAGGAAGCAAGAAAGCTCTCCATACATCTTGGATCTCTTTGCTCTTGATGGCTTCTGAGAGAGCCATGGTGAACCAAGAAGGCCCATGAGCCCTCGAAGCAAAAGGCGCCATGCTCTCTTCGAACTTATGCCTTTTGGAAAGTATCATGATGAACTTCGAGAATTGAACCTTGAAGTCATCCTTGTCATCATTAGGAGTTAGTCTTCGAAGCCTAGTGCCTTCGACTATCCTATCACTTATTTCCGAATCTTGCTCATCTATGGTGTTGGAGGTTGATAAAGAAGGCTCGAACATGGCATTTAGCCATAGTTGAAGTAACCAAAATGGGCCAGCTAATAGAATGTTTTTGGAAGTATGGGATTTGAGGCTCGAAACAGCTGACCTCAGGCTCTCATAGAGGTCAACTAAGAGTAATTCACTTAGGCACACTTTGCGATTTTCGTGTAAATCCCTAGCTAAAGGAATGAACCTACTAGCTACCTGCAGGGATCTACTGCAGAAAACGTACCTAGACAGCCACAGGGTTAAGAAAGCAATGTGCTCTATGTCAGACACATTGTCCCCTTCAGCATGATAATGGCTGATAAATTTGGAAAAGCTGGCTAACTTGACTTCGAAGTCAATTATGCTTGAGTGCTCTTCATTGTCAGGAACATAAGTTTCTCCCACTGGCGACAGCCCAGTAATGGCCGCTATATCGAAGAAGGTTGGGGTAATCATTCCACCTGGGAGATGGAAAGTGTTGTAGGTACTATCCCAGAAATAAAGGGACGCAAACAGCAGAGGATGGCTATAGGTGAATCCAGGTTTCGATAGCTTAATGAGGTTATAAATGCCTAATTCTTCCCATTGCTGGGATTTTTTGGCTTCTACTTTCGTGAACCAATTTTGATAAGCAATATCATAAGTAGGGCAAGATCGAAATGGTTTAAAATTGCTTTTTACATAATCCAAAACAAATGGGTCCTTGGGGGGAACAGTTGGGGTTTCTACGGTATTCGAACTAAGAGATTCTACTGCCCTAGGGGCATCCATTTTGTTGAATAAGGGTTTGAAGCTATAACATACGGGAAAAATTGTCCTGGTGTCCTTTAGTATTTCAAAAACTGTAAGAGGGCCATTTAAGGCTAACCTCTTACCAGCAACATGGGTAGGGATGAGTACCTGTGATGCGTACATCATTTCTTTTTCTTTGGAAATCATTTGAGGAGCAAGAGCAGATTGGCCTTGAATGGTGACGATTTTACTCTCCATAGTTGCTCCTGTAGTTTTTCCTTTCTTCTTGGAGACTTTCTTGAGTTGGGATGAGGTGGAAGAAGACATTTTTGTTGTTTGAGAGCTTAGATTGTTTTATGAGAGAAGAAGAGTAAAAATCCAGAGTATGAAAGATTTAGAGTGTAAAAAAGGAAAAGGAAGATTAAATTGATGTTTTATAATGAGAAGATTAAGCATCCACCGAATAAAGGTGTGATACGTGGAGATCATGGGTTGGTGTGATGAAGAGGTGGCGAGAAGTTGATATAGGTAATAGGCGTGATTTAAAAATAATCATTACTTATAACTGCACCACGCTGTGAAGTGACTCTGGGCGGTTAAGGAACCCAAAAGGTGCTATGATTGATGTGACTGGAGTCAAATGCATTAAATGTTATGATGATTCGAAAATCTTATCAAAATCTTGTATAAATGTTTAAAATAGGTATTTCTCAAAGAGATCGAAATACATATTTTAAAGGGGCAATTTGTTGGCTGAAGATTTTGATAATGTTATTTAGAATTCAAAAGAGTTAAAAGTTCTGATCGAAATGGAATTAAACGCCATATTTCGAAGTTGCAGAAGCAGTGTTTCGAATAAGTGTGTCAAAGCTTGAAGCTTCGAACGGTGATTATGGGAACATATCCAAAGGGGTCTCGAAACAACAGCGAGGCTAGGTTTGGGAAGAGCGTTCGAAACGGAGAAACACCAAAGCATTTAAAATTCAAATGGAAGCGGGACTTTCAAATTTTGAAAGTTGTGTGTTGGAGAATTTGGGGACACGTGGAAAGACAAAAGAAGCATTGTCTTGCATGTTCGAAACGTGGCATGATCCTATAGCGAGACCGTTAGGGTCAAATTAGTATAAATAGAAGTCTTAGTATTAGGATTTCGGTGTGTCATATCTGTTATACAAAATACTCAATAACATTCAAACTACCACATGGCAAGGGAAACGAATGCAAGAGAGATGTATGTATGATAGCACCATGTATTTCCAACTTAATGAAAGCCTTTTTACCATTTCCAGTACTTTCCTCTTTTCTTTTGTCGAATAACATTTGCAAGTTTCCTTATTTACTGTCTTTTCATTTCAAAGTCTTTTCCTCGAAGTTTTACGTTTTACTGCTTTCTTTATATTTCGAGCACTTTATATTTCAGAGAACTGTTGCATTTTCAATACCTTTACTTTCAAGTATTGTTTTTCAAGCGCACACTTTTACCTAAAATCATTTATAGATTTCTTGCATTTAACGCTTTCTTCACGTTTTAAACTTCTACATTCCAGAAACCTTTTATGTTAAATGTTTTGTAAATCGAAACCATTTACTTCATTTTTCGTACAGTTTTATATGTCTCTTCAATCAACATTACAATTAGCATTTATTCGTATAACTTAGTTTTCATATACATTTGGACCACATTTCTAAACTCTTAGAGAGAGGGATCGAAATAAACCAAACACTTGTACAATAGCAACCATGAATAATTGTTCGATTGTGAGAGTAACCTTAATATCCAAGGAGTCCTAGGATCAATCTAGTCGATCCTGTGAGTTACCAGAGAGATTGAATAGCGTTAACAAAGATTATTCGATAGTTTGGAAGACTAGCGGTTGTTTACCAGAAATCACTGGAAACACCTGTCCTATCAGAAGTAACCGGGTTCTAAGGGTCCCAATATCACCGGATTGCTTTCATTGTTCATCGTTTCGATTTAGCCACTGAACTGGCGACCGAAATTTTCCAGGAAAGCAACCCTCAATTGAGTGTAGTATCGAGTATCAACCAACCTCAGACTGCACCAAAGTCAGTTATCTCACTACCCTAAAGAGGCCAAGATGGTTCAATTAAGGTTCCTAAGGTCAGTTGATGCTTCACGACACCACGCGGCGGCCCCGTACTCTCCTTGACTGAACTCAAGGGTTACCGGTACACACCAAAGTGCCACATCAACGTAGCAGACTGTTTCAACCATGTCGGTATACCCCGCACAGTTCCCTCACAGTCTTGTTGCTACTTTCTAAGAAGGTATCCCCCAGATCCGGGTTAGGATCTATAGAACTCTCAAGCAACCCACAACTTAAAGCACACAAGGAAAACAATTGAAAACACAGTTATGAACTAGCCCTAAGGTACACCTCACTTTAAGTTTGGTCCCCAGCAGAGTCGCCAGTTCTGTGATCGGTGGATCTGGAACTGACTGTTTAACGCTGGTTCGCGAAATGTCACGGAAGCAAGAGTCGCCACCGTCTTTTATTTTCTCCAAATGGAAAGGACAAAAGCACAGAAAAATTCCTTATAGAGATTGCTCTCGGTTTGGGAGGTAGATTATAGAAAGGGAAGGTATTAGCACCCTTTCTATCCATGGTTATCCATGGGCTCTTAGATACTTGCTCATTTGTGTTTTCAAAAATGGTTTGTTTGCTTTTCAATTGTGGGTTTTAAAAAGTTTCTTTGAAAATTCCAGTTCGACTCTTGTATCGGTCCTCAAGAGTGTTTGAAAAATTGCTTTCGAAAGCTTTTTGAAAAGGTGTCGGTGTGAAAAGTATTTTTGATTTGTTTTGAAATTTAGAGCAAGTATCTAGAGTCGTCTACCTACCCTAAGGAATTCGTCTGTGTAAATGTCCTTTAAAGTAGTGCCATCCCACCATTGAGAGGTAGGTAGCACCACCGTTGGAGGTGTTCGGGTCAATTCGAAGTTCGGGACATGGTGATCACCAGAGCAATGGGAAGATACCTTAGAAGCTACCCTCATGCCAGGTTCCCGGATCATGAGGACTTGCTAAGACATCCTCTACTCGACGATCACCTTTCGAGGCAAGGCAACAGTGAGGCGTACCCTAGGGGTGGTGTGTGATTTGTGTGTCGTTTTCAGATATTTTGTCTTGTTCATGTCATGGGTGATCTACGCGTTTGTTTTTATTTCGTCATTCATTCTTGCATGCCATTATTTAACAGTTAAAAAATTGCGGAAAGATAAAATTCCTAAACTATTACAAAGGTGCGGGTCCACATCGCCAAATTTAATCCAGGACCCGATTTGACATAAAATAAAGAAATAAAATGCGAGAAATATAAAATTACACGGCTTTGGGAGAATTACATTAATATTATACGAAATAAAATAAAATGCGTGAATTGGAATTAAAATTGGAAGCGAAGGCGTTGGACCCTTTTGGAATTAAATTGAATGAAAAGTTAATTAATTATTAAATTAAAGAAAAGAAATGTTTTTTTGATTGTTTTTGTATTTATGAAATAAAGAAAATTAAAATTCAAGAGAAACCCTAATTCTAAGTTATTTTTAATTATTTGAGAAAAATGTTAAAGTTTAACTTAATTTACTAAAGAATTTATGTACATGTTTATTTACAAAATAAATTAGTAGTTAATAATAATAATAATGATGAGAAAATTATTTATTAAAAAAAATGATGAGAAAATTATTTATTAAAAAAATGATGAAAAAATTATTTATTACATATTTAATTTATTAAGAAAAATATTAAAGTTTTGAAACCTAAATTAATCTAATTAATTGTTTAAAGTTTATTTACAAAAATAATAATAGTAAAATTAATATTAATAAAATAAACATTTTTTTTGATTTTTCTGTATTTTATATTTATTATGAAAATTATTTTATGGAATTAAAAGAAAACAATTAAAAAACAATTAAAAGAATAAAAAGGAAAAACAAATAAAAATTGAAAATTGAGCAAACCATAGGGGGTGTCTGGCCCAAGGGGAGGTTTTTTGAAGTATTGACTCCTGAGTACCGTGGTCTGCATTCTTTGGTCGTTGGATTGAGTTTCATGCATAAGTTGTTCTACTTTGGTCATTTGGCGTTTGGCTTCAACGTTCCTTAACCTTCTCAAGATGTCTGCCTCGCCATGTATTGGTGTCATGCATAAGTTTTTCTACTGTGGCCATTTGGCTTTTGGCCTTTGGCTTTTGGCTTTTGGCCATTTGGCTTTTGGCCTCAACGTTCCTTAATGAACCTGCATGCGATCCTGTCTAAATCTGCAGTGTTGAATCTCACGAACACATTAAATAAAATCATAAAATGCAAATAAAGCCAATATATGAAGAAATTTAATGTTTAGGCACAATATGGCATGTATGAATGATTATACCCTTTTGATCATGGAGATCAAATCAACCTTACCCTTACTGGAAAAGTAGTGACATGAATGCTTTTATGCCCTTTGGATCATGGAGATCAAGCCAGCCTTACCCTTACTGAAGAAGTAATAAGATGTTGGTTTGTAACTGAGATGGCTTGTTTGTAGTGAGAGAGGGATTTGTAATAAGGATTTCAAGGTTTTAGGGTTCTTGAAAGAGTTTGATATTCTAACAGTGTTGTGGCAAGGTTTTTTTCCTCTTTTTCTTTTCTCCTCTTTTTCTTTTCTGGTTTGTGTGAAAAGAAGGTGATTATATAATGAAAATTAGGGTAAAGCAAATGGGCTTTGAATGTGCAATTGGGCCTCCAATATTCACTTGAATTCGTCACTTTCCAGGCTAAATCGCAGGGACTTAAGTGCATTTTTTGAAGTTGAAATGTGAAAAAAAAATGTAGCCGACATCGAGAACTAACTCCTGTCCGAAAATCGACTCAATCGGATAAACGGTAAATTAGTTATGAATTTTTGAAGTTTCAGCTCAGACAAACTTATTTTGGGCTTCAGTGTCGACTCTGACACGTTCTTCAATAAAAAACTGGTATTGATCGGTGCATAATTTGGTCTCGACTTTTGAAGCAAAGTTGTAGGTCTATGAGTCAGTAACCTTGTGTAAAAATATGAGTCCAATCCGATAAAAATTGACCGAGTTATGAATTTTCGAAGTTTCGGCCCAGATGAAATAATATTCAGCATTCGGGATTTTCAGCGTGTCACGCACTCTGAGCAAAAAACGAAGGCCTTTTGAATACCGTTTGAACTCAATACCTTCTGTGAAAATGTAGCCAACTCAATTTGTGAAAGTTTGGCGCCAGAACCAGCTCGATACGATGAAAATCGACCAAGTTATGATTTTTTGAACATGACGCAAATAAACTTCTGTCACAAATTTTCTGCACGAAAATACTTGATAAATCCACATTTTTGAAGACCTTCTGATCGAAATTGGCTTCCAGCCGTGAGAGATGAAAACGTAGATAATGTCAAGACGGAATTTTAGCCACCGGAACGGGTTCAAAACGAGCCACGATCTTCAAGTTATGAATTTTTTAGCGCGTAAAAACTGCACTTTCAGCACACTTTTTCACCATATTTCTTCGAGAAAACTCACACATTCGGATACCTTCTTTAAAGAATTGACTCTTGAGTCGAACTTGAATTTGAGAATACGTTATCAGAGATATCTTGGTGAAAGAACACCTGAATATAACGCGCCGGGTTGGACTTGTGAATTTTCTTGAAATGTTTTGAGAAATATGGGAGGGCAAATTTTGGGGTACAACAGATAGTCCCTCAATGACGCTTCAAATGTTGCCTTATAAATGATCTTAGTGCATCAAGAGAAATGCTAAGATATCTCATAACATTTCTATTCATGACTATACGATGACCCACATCCATTCCTTTACATCCAAAGATAAGGCTTCTTACTAATCAATAGTAAGATAGCAATATCAAAGGAAGGAAGAAATGAACAAAAGACTTTTGAGTAGGTAGAACATTCTTAGAATAGATTAAGTATTCACCGTATCAATATCTCAAATCCATTATAGATTCCATTTGACGTCTAAATCCTTTGACATGATATCGTTCTCTTATTTTGTTTCGGGAGTAAGACATCGATTTATTAATTAAGATCAAATCTTATAATTACACGATGGACTCCTATGAGAAAACATTGGTGCATGTGTAAACGAGGTGCTTGCTCACAATGCATCTTCAAAACAAATATCTTTTCAAACAAACCAAACACTTTCAAAACATGAAATATTTTCAAAAAGTTCAACACTTTGTATGCATTCTTATAGAGACGAGAATCATTACAAAGTTTGCCTGAACGAAGGCGCTTTTCAAAAATACTTTCAAAATCCACCAAAACAAATTTCAAACAAATCAATTTCAAAAGTGATCTAGCAAGCAACTAAGAGCCCGTAGATAACTATGGATGAAAAGGATGCTAAGACCTTCCCTTTTCATAATCTACCCCCCGAACTCAAGAAAACATCTCAAAGGTCTTTCCTGTTCTTTTAACCCTTTCTTTATTGGATAAAAGAAAAGTCGGTGGTAACTCTTGTTATCCGCAACAATTGCGATCAAATGAAAAACAACCAAGTTAGTTCTCCCACCGTATTACAGAACTGGTGACTCTACTAGGGACTAGAAATTAAAAGTGGGGTTACCTTAGAGTTAGATCACATTTAATTGTTTTCATTGTTTGATTTGTTTGCTTTACATTTATGGGTATTTGTTTGGATTTGTATTGATCCTCTACCCGGATCTGGGAATATCATTAGGTAAGTAGCAATAGATTGTGGAAACTATACGGCATAGACCGATATGGTTGAAGCAATGGCTATGTTAGTGTGACGCATTTGTTGGTACCGGTATCCCTTGTGTTGAATCGAGGAGAATACGGGGCCGCTGAGCAGTGTCATGAAACACTAAACGACCTTAGAACCGTTAATTGAACAACTTGGCTATTAGGAAGTTGTGAGAAACCCGATTTCAATGGAAAGCTGGAAATTGGTTGATACTCGATACTATGCTCATTGAGATCAGAATTTTGGGATATTTTGGCCACAAGAAAAGATTGATTGTGCTAAAATAATGCTCAATGAAGAAAGATAAATGATGTTGAGATTCCTTAGAACCCGGTTACTTTGTAGGACAGGTTGAACCAACTAAACTTCAAGAGGGCACTTACCAATGAACTCCATGCAAGCCTAAACCTAAGGAATTGTCTGCTTTTGGTGTATATGATTATTTGTACATAACGACTTATTTGCTTTGTGTGTATATGTTTACTTGTACATAACATCATGACATCATACCATATGTTGTCAAAGACCAAAGGGAAAGAGGATTTATTCTACACTAACCAAATGTTTTCAAAGACCAAAGCGTGATAACTTGGGTCAAGGGCTATGACCCAATCGACATGGTGAGCTTGATTCTCGTGGAAGGACATTCAACAATACAAAGTTCTTCACTCAAGCTGTGATCAAAGTTCAACTTCTAACATTTTATTGTGTTTACCCCACGAGATCCTTGAAAACATCGCATCCACATAACATGCATGTCATTATAACAGGTTTTCCCCATACAGGTTTTCTCATCTGCTTACTATTTATTTCAGTAGAGATGGCTCTAGAGCAAACAGTTAAAGATATCCAAGCTCAGAACGCTCATTTCCAACAAGTGCTCCTGAACTTAGACAAGGGGCAAGAAGATCTGAAAGCACTCTTCACCAAAGAGAGTAAGAAGAAGACTAAGAATAATGTTGTCATCCTCAACATGGGGAAAAAGTTCAAGGGCCCCGTTCAACAAGTCCAAGTTGAAGAGGATTCCTCTAAAGAGGACGAAAATCAAGATAAAGATATTAGAAGCACCCGTGCTGGAGGTGGAAACAATCAAATATCTGAAGACGGAGATTATTCTGATGAGCAATAACTGCCAGCCGATGACAGATATAAGCTGATAGAAGACAGACTAAAGGCCATGGAGATCTAAGTTGTGCCTGGCTTGGACTTTGGAGAACTGGGTTTGGTTCCTGGCATGGTAATTCCCCACAAATTCAAGATCACTGCTTTTGCCAAGTATGATGGGGTCTCCTATCCGAAGCTTCATCTAAGATCCTATGTCTGTAAGATTCAGCCACACACTACTGACAAAAAACTCTGGGTCCACTATTTCCAAGAGAGTCTAGCTGGGACTCAACTTGAATGGTTCTATCAATTGAAGGGTTCCCGCATCCACACCTGGGAAGATCTAATTGCTGCTTTCTACAAGTAGTACCAATACAACGCTGATCTTACACAAACTCGTATGCAGTTGCAGAATATGACCATGGCTTCCAACGAGGCCTTCAAATAATACGCCCAAAAGTGGAGAGACCTGGCTGGCAGGGTGCAACAACCCTTAACTGACAGGGAGCTGATTGATATCTTTATGGGAACTTTGACTGGACCTTTCTTTAATCACCTAATCGGAAGCTCTTCAGCTGGATTCACCGAGTTGATTCTAACTGGGGAACAAGTTGAAGGCGGAATTAAAAGCAGAAAAATCCAGATGTCTGCATCTTCAAGTACTGAAAAGAAGACGTACATTGGAAAGAAATAGTCCAACGATGTGTATGGCCAAGAGGGACATGCTAGAGGTAACCATTACCAATATGTGGTAGCTGTGCTAATCTTTAACCCTATGATTGTGGGATAACATCAACAAGGGAATCAGCGTAAAGAGGTCGCACCTAAAAGACAATTTACCAAAATCAACATGTCACTGGCTCAAGCGTTATAGCGCATGTTAAAGGTAGAGTTGATTATGTAAAAGGCTCCTCTGAGGAATCCCAATACTTCTGCTCCTAGTTACCATCCCAATGAAAGATTTCCATACCATTACGATAATCCTGGACATGATACGAATGGCTGCTGGACTTTGAAGAACAAAGTTCAAGATATGATTGACGCCAAGGAGATTGAATCCGGCCCTCCAGAGACTCCTAACATGATCACTTCTCCCATGCCAAATAATTGAGAGCGTCCAGTTCATTTTTGAATTTTTAATTGTAATTTCTTTGGTTTGTTCGAACACTTATCTATTATGTCAAACTTTGTTTCAATTAATGCATTGCATATGTTTGTCTTGAATTAATCCATTCGTTTTTGATATATTTAAACTGTGCTTTTTACTCCCTTTTGTGATATTCAACTCCCGTTAAAAGTTGTAAGCCTTTAGAGGGAGGATGACTAAAATAATGCCATAATCTCATATAGTATGCTTTTGGACAGACCTTGCTGATGGTGTACAGGCGTTTTTTTTAGTTCCTAAATAGTGGAGTTATAAGAAAGATAATCCCTAGTCAACCCCTTTGAGCCAAAGAAGTAGGAGTTTTCTTTTTCACACAAATTGAAACCTTTAATCAAAACCTGAGGCGGTTAGTTTCTCAGTTAATTCAAATGTGCGTTCGGTCGTAAGCCTTCACTTCATACATGACAAATGACATCAAAAACATCCTTCAGAATCAAAAGACGGCTTTGGTTCCCCGTAAATAGGTAGTCATTATCTCTCAAAAGAAAAAGCCCACTAAGTCAAAACCTACGAAGGAGACTTAAGAGAAAAACTGGGGCATCCCGCTAACTGAAGTCCCAAAACAAAAACAGTTAGGCAAAAATTAGGGATAATAAAAAAAAAGGTCGCTACAAATCCTCAACAACATGAAAAATGTTGCAAAAAAATGAATTCCTTCTCCAACAAACTTAACTTGACCGAACCATCACCAAAACGTCATTCCAGACTCAATTGGAATTCAAAACACGCAATTAATTGAGTATAGGACTGGAGAACATCATGGAGAGCGGGTTGGGTAACTATACACTTTAAACCTTATCCTTTGTTTCTTAAACCGTGAAATAAGCCACGCTAAAACCCCCCAAAAGTCCTAATTGAAGCATGGGTTAGTTCGAAAGCATAATGTTACAAAAGGTATCCTGACTCCTGTAAGGCTTGCTGTAAATCCTGAGTGGAATTCATATTCTTACAAATTTATTTTATTTGATAAAAATGCATTTTCAAAACTTTAAGATAAACATAAACTTTGCATTATTTTAAATACCGCTGTTTGCATATAGCTATTTGTTTGATAACAGAGAAATTCGCAGGGAGAATATCCAATGAACGAAAGTTCTCTCAAGAAACAGAATCACTTCAAATTGGAAGAAACTTCCAAGGACAAGTCTCCCATAATCAATGGGGCATGATATGTTACTGTCTAACTCATTTGTGGCAGTCAGGTCGAGATTCCAAGAAATCTCTCAAGAAGTAATGAACAACCAGGGGCAGGTCTGCATCTGAATCACTTGGGGAATTAAATTTGAATTCCAGCAAAGGGTCATGTACGACCAAGCACATATTTTCTTGCAGTTCTACAACACTTACTACTATGGACATTGACAAATCCCCACAGACCCACCTCTATAAGGTTATCCCCATAGAATAATCTTCACGGATAAGGGTATAAACCCCTCAAGGACAAATTCATGGATATCCCCATAAAATTAGATCCATGAAATCCCCAGCCAGAGTTTCAGTCTCCGAAAAACCTCTCCCCAGCTAAGTTGGTCTCAAGAAGAATCCTCGAGGAGTTCTGCCAAAAGAAAACACCTCCCCAGCAGTTCGTCAAATATTCTCTTCAACAAGGTTTATTTCCCCAACAAAATACAGATTCCCCAGCTTGAGTTTGCCTCTTAGACTATTACAAATTAAGGGACCACAACCACTAATCCCCAGTGAAGTCGCCAACAATTACTAAAGCCTGGACCCGACCATATAATAGTTTAACATTTCCAATTGCTGAAACATGGATCCGACCAGATAACAGTTTGAGTTGCTGAAACCTGGATCCGACCAGATAATAGTCGATCTCAATTCCAAGTTACTAAAGCCTGGACCTGACCATATAATAGTTTAACTTCTCCAATCATTGTTGAAGCTTGGACCCGACCAGATATTAGCTTAACTCTTTCAAATCACTAACAAAACTCCTTCTCCCCCAGTAGAGTTTGCCATTATCCCTAATAAGTTGTTGTAAAGCCTGGATCCGACCAAGTAAAAGCTAACTTCTTTATCCCTAGCAAGTTGTTGTGAAGCCTAGAATCCAACCAGATAATAACCAACTTTCAAGAGATAATTCCCCACTAGAGCAACAGATAACTAGAAATCCTGAACTATTTCCCCAAGCAGAGATCAACAATCTCCACAAAGTCTTCTCAAGAAAAATCAACATTCCCCAGTGGAATTCTCCTCAACAACAGAATAGGAATCCCCAGCAGGAAACATTCTAAAACAAGGTCTGAAGAGGTGCATACTCTTCATCCCCAGCAGCAGTCCGGGATCTAATTTCCCAAGGCTCACCAACATTTGTCAAGGATTTATTTTCCTGGACAAAGGTGTACTTCAAATAACATTTCACGTTCATACATCATAGCATATGAATACGAAACACATATAACATTCTCATTCATTCTGAGAGCATCATTACGCAATACATTACATACATCATGCCCTTGCACGAAACTAACTTTGTATTTTCAGACCGGTTCCCGAACAGGAAGATCTCGTCAACAATCTATCGTCTGTCAAATACAATCAGCCAAAGATTCTCTTTTAGATATAGTCTAGATACGATCCAGAGACAGATGACATTCTGACACTTATTCCAGATTATCTTGTAGATACAGTCCATATATGATCCAGAGACGAATGATATTCTGATACTTATTCCCAATTCTCTTCTAGAAATAGTTCAGATACGATTAAGAGACGGATGACATTCTAACACTTATTCCATATTCACTCTAGAAATGGTTCATATACGATCCAGATACGGTGACATTCTGATACTTATTCCATATTCTATTCTAGAAATAGTTCAGATACGATCCATATACGAATGACATTTTGATACTTATTCCATATTCTCCTCTAGAAACAGTTCAGATACGATCCAGAAACAGTTGACATTCTGGCACTTATTCCAGATTCACTCTAGAAACGGTTCAGATACGATCCAGATACGGATGACATTCTGATACTTATTCCAGATTCTCTTCTAGAAATAGTTCAGATACAATCCAAAGACGAATGACATTCTGATACTTATTTCATATTCTCTTCTAGAAACAGTTCAGATACGATCCATAGACGGATGACATTCTGATACTTATTCCAGATTCTCTTTTAGAAACAGTTCAAATACGATCCAGATACGGATGACATTTTGATACTTACTCCAAATTTTCTCCTAGATACAATTCAGATACAATCCAGATGCGGATGTCATTCTGACACTTATTCAATGCATCTTTCAAATGCAGTTCAGATACGATCCAGATGCGGATGTCATTCTGACACTCATTCAATACATCTTTCAAATGCAGTTCAGATACAATCCAGATGCAGATGTCATTCTGACACTCATTCAATACATCTTTCAAATGCAGTTCAAATACGATCCAGATGCGGATGTAATTCTGACACTCATTCAATACATCTTTCAAATACATTTCAGATATAATCCAGATGCGGATGTCATTGTTATACTCATTAAACACATCTTTCAAAAGAGTTTCAGATATGATCCAGTTATGGATATTATTCTGATACTTATTCCAGCATATCATTCAGAATTAAATCGACCAAAGATTTATTCTGATACTTCTCCCAGTTACAGTCAAGCTTAGACTTGGTCTAATTTCTATCAACAATCACCTTTGGGTGGAATTTATAAGCCCATCTCTGACAACTCTCTATCATCTCTCCAAATGGAACCTTTAAGCCCATTCCCTACACAATCAACTAACACATAAGTCGAGTGCAAATTTCTGGGCACTCTAGTGTTCAATCATCTTCTACCTTTAAGCTACGAACGCCGATGTGCCATCCTCGCTTTTCAGGTTTAAGAAGATTGAACATGGGTAGCTGTTGTACCCCAAAATTTGCCCTCTCAATTTCTCAAGAATTTTCTCACAAGATCTCCATTGATTCAAGACTGCACCAAAGTTGATCAGCTCAAGATACCTCCCTAAACACTAATGGCTCAAAACTAGGGTTTGAGTTTGCACCAGTACAATTGGACTTTTAATGCCCCATATAGTTACCATGGATCATATTGGTCTCTCAAGCATCAGGTCGAAGATGGTACTTCTGAATCCTCGAAAGGAGAAAGAGGAAACTGTCGAAAAGGAAAAGCAGATAAAAAAGGGTGTGTAGTTGCAGATAACCATGTCGAATTTAAAATCTGGTCCAGGCTGTTCGAACCACTTGACTGATTGAAAGGAGTGGTTGGCAGATTTTGACAAATCAAAGAAGAGCAAGCTTGCTTCAATCCACGAGCTTCGTCTGGGCAATGGCTTCTTCGAGCAACCTGCTTCGATCCACCTCTAAACCCTTCAACACACATAATTTCTACACAATGAACTATTGGAGATAATGGAACCTCATTTTGATGTTCTTGGTTCGATCATGTTGTATTGGGTTCTTCCCCAAATTGATAGCTGACATGTTGTCTGTCTTCATGCTTGCTTCGATCCACAAGCTTCGACTAGGCAATGGCTTCCTTCGAGCAACCTGCTTCGATCCACATCTAAACCATTCGACACACATAATTTCGACACTATGAATTACAATTTAACAAAAAAAAACTTGCTGATAATACTTCATTGCAAGAAGAAGATACTGACAACATAGTCTTTCAAATGAGTAATGGAGGAAAAGTTATGATTAAAGATGTTCTCTATGTACCTGGAATAAAGGGAAACTTGCTAAGTGTTGGACAACTAGTCGAAAAGAGTTTCTCATTTGTCATGAAAGATGGAGTTTTGAGATTGTTCGACACCAAGAACATTTTGGTCTTAAAATCCCCGTTGTCGAAAAACAAGACATTTAAGACAATGATCAATTCGACAGAAGTTCAATGTTTGAAAACTGTTCGACCAAAAGGATAGTTGGTTGTGGCATTTGAAGTTTGGATATTTGAACTTTCGACCACTTAATCAACTGATTACTCAACATATGATTACTGGTATTCCAAGTCTTGAGATGCCTGAAAAAACTTTGTGAAGTTTGTTTAGTAGGAAAACAATCCAGAAATTCTTTCGTTTCGACTATACCAATGAGATCATCTTGCATAGTCAAAGTGGTACATTCAAATGAATATGGTCCATTCGAAGAACATACAATTGGTGGAAGCAAATATTATTTTGTTTGTTGATGAGTTTGGTCGAAAGTTGTGGATCTATGTGATTAAAATGAAAGGACGGAGTATTCGACATCTTTAAGAGATTCAAGATGCATGTCAAAAACCAGAGTAAGAAAAAGATCAAAGTTCTACAGAGATTAAAGATATTTGTAGAAGGAATCAAGTTGAAGATAGAATTTTGAAAAACACTGATCAAATCCACAGGCCATACTACACGATCTTGCTTTGCAGGCCTCAAACTTGTGTTTCACTCCATAATTAATTGTTTACACAATGAATTAAGCTCTTACCCAAGTTATTAAGCCATTGTCCAAAAGATCTTTCTATAAGGTAAGCTTGTTGGTACAAAATTTTTCTTGAGCCCATACCTTGCTTACTTTTGATTATACTCCACCATAAATCATGGAAAGTAGCCCCTCTATACCAACAACTTTAGTACTTCATCTTGGGATCATGGAAGACTTGACATAACTTGACATTTGCATTCTAACCAAACCATAATTTGTTATCTTGCGAATCTGGTTACTTCAACTTCCCAAACCCTTTCTCTATAAATGGAGAGACCATTTGCAAGCTAAAGGGGCCATATTCTTGTGTGTTGAAAAATCCTCAAACACTCTAAAAAACGGAGCCTGCACACAAGCACAAAACTTGGCACATCCCGAATTTACACACAAAATCTCAAATCCCTTTGTGCATTTTTTGTCCTTTCGATTCACTAAGCTTCCATATACCACATAAAAACTACCCCAACCATTAAACAACTTTTATAACTCCTCCTTCCTCATCCACCATTTCCAAAATCCTTCTGGCTTTCAAAGAAAAGTAGAATACAATAGCTCAAGGAAGGTCCCTGTAAGCTTAATCCATCATCGAATCATTTCTGGAAGTCATATAGAGGTCATTCGAATTTCACTTCAAGATGTAAGATTTCTTAACTGTGATATCTTGATACAAGCATTTTCAGCACATACAAATAAAAGAAAAGATGTAGATATCATATCTAGGAAGCTGGCCATGCTCTTAGTTTTTATTATCATTGCTTATACTTTGAAAATTTCATCTATGATCAGTTAGGTCTTAATTTTGGTACCAAACCAAATTCGTGCTAACCTCTGATCCATAGCTTTCGAAAATTACATAGTTAGATTCGTATTGAAATTTTGAGCAGGTTTGATGTTTATAATTTTTGATTTGGATGAGAAATAAAAGTTTTAGAAGGTTAAAAATGGTGATATTCATCCCTGCGCGTGTAGAGGAAGAAGATGAAGCCATGTTCAAATTTTCAGAAATGAGTTCATTTTATATTTAGTGCAAGTTGGATAACTAACGGATGAAACGACCACCCCAGTGGTACAAACAGCGCGCGCATAAGGCATTTATGTATAAGGTCCTGGGTTCGAGCCCCAGCGAGACCTTTTGTATTTATTTTGTCATTTTTTTCCAAACTAACATGCAGGTTTATAACATATTGAGTGTTGGCTGTTTTGAATGGAAGGTGTGGAGAACCTGGGTTCAAACCTTGGCAGGACCAAAACAAATTTTCATCACTTGTTTGTTTTCATTTTTTAACAAACTTCAACATTTTTTCCAACCAATCAAAACAACTCCTTTTGATTTGATTTTTTGTACACTATTTATTTACAATGTCTATTTTATGAATATATAAAAAATATCACAAAAAATATTTTATTTTCATATTTATTTTAACTAACCAAAAGCCTTCCATAAAAAACCCTAAAAAATGGTTTATTGATTAATTTGATTTCCTTTTAACTCAGGATTAATTTACCTATTTTTTATTAATCACATCCCTTTAGGTTAATTGGGTCAAAACAATTTTCCTAACAAAAATCCCAAGCAAAATCCATTTCTTTTTATTTTCCTTGTACATTATATTCATGTCATTTCTTGTACAAATTCAATGTGGTTGTAATAGATAATTAGGGTTTAATTTCTTGCAATCCCCATTTGTAAATTTGTATCCCCCTCCCCAAATGATTTAATAGCATAGTAAATTTACTTTCTGCAATTTATCACTTTCATATCAATGCTAGTAAATCAGGGTTTGTATAGAAAGATAAAATCAATGCTTAGAAAACTCTAATCCAAGACAAAATCAAGCATGAAATACAAACACTTTGCACACTTACTCATATAGGGTTAACTCCACTTGTTACCTTGAGGAAATGGTCATGTTATGCATGTGAGACGTCTTAGCAAAAACAATCAAAAAATACAAGATCACAGTCCCTCGACGACGCTTCAAATGTTGCCTTATAAATGATCTTAGTCCCTCAAGAGAAATGCCAAGGTACCTCCTAACATTTCTATTCATGAATATACGATGACCCACACCCGTCCCTTTACATCCAAAGATAATACTTCTTACCAATCAATGGCAAGATAGAAATATCGAAGGAAGAAAGAAATGAACAAAAGACATTTGAGTAGGTAGAACGTTCTTAGTTGTTTGCTCACAATCCATCTTCAAAACAAATTACTTTTCAAACACACCAAACACTTTCAAAACATGAAATATTTTCAAAAAGTCCAACACTTTATATGAATTCTTATATATACGAGAATCATTACAAAGTTTTCCTAAACGAAGGCGCTTTTCAAAAATACTTTCAAAACCCACCAAAACACATTTCAAACAAAGCAATTTCAAAAGTGATCTAGCAAGCAACTAAGAGCCCATGGATAACTATGGATGAAAAGGGTGCTAACACCTTCCATTTTCATAATCTACCCCCGGTTGTACCCCAAAATTTTCCCTCCCATTTTTACTCAAGGCATGCTCATTGAGGCTCTCAATTGCTCAAGGGTGACCAAGAATTGACCAGACAAATTCTCCTCCTAAGCAATGAATCTCTAACTAGGGTTTCACTTTTCATCAAGATGTGTGAGCTCCAAAGGTCTCTAATGTTTTCCATTGTACTAATATGACTTCAAGATTGGCCATGCCAAATTTCATGCCTTACACTACAAGTTTGCTCAGTCAACTTCTCAAATGCTTGAAAATCAACTGTATTAGGTCAAAAGTCAACTGTGGCCCATGTGCAGTCAAACTTCAAGATTTTTGGTCAACATCAGCATTTTGAACTAACATACATCATTTGATCAAGGATTGATCATGATTCCTCAAGAAATGCTCCTAATCTATCAAAAGTAAAAAAGTAAAAAATTAGGGTTTCTATAGGAAAAGTCAACTGAACTTTGACCAGGCATAACTTTCACATACTTCATCCATTTCCCCCAAAAAAAGCTCATTTTGAAGATAATCCAATTCCATACAACTTCTCTTTTCTCCTCAAGATCAAGAGGTGCACCATTTGAAAGATACAAGCTCATACATTACATGTCATTTTCAGAAAGTCAACAAAAGACACTTTTTCCAAGATCTTTTACATCAAGATAAAGTATTCAAATGCAAAATTTGTCAAAAGTGGGATTGAAGTAGACATCTTGTTCTTTCCAAAAAGTCAGAGATCATCATCATGAGATCAAAATTGAGCAAGTTATGGCCTGCTCAAGTTGAGAAAATTTTGGAAAATTCAAGAATGATGCATTGAGAAAATTTGAACTTCTGAGTCAATGGCTTAATTTCTTGGACTTCAAACATCTTCCTAAGCTTATGGAGGACCTATAATATCATTCTTACGATGCCTTTCAATTTCTAGCTATTTTATGCACATTTTATTTTATTTTATTCAAATAAATATAAAATAAAATGCATAAAACAATAAGTTTTTGTTTTGGACACATGGGCTATTGTGTTGGATCAGTTTTGAGCCCAAAAATTCGTGCAAGAAGTGACCAGGTTCATCCCAATGTGAAAATGGCATGAAAACACAAAAATGGCAATTATTCAAGTTTTGATTTGGCTCTTAAAATGCATAGTTATGGCATTGATTCTTGCCATGAAACCCTGTCCCCTCCTTCTACTCTATAAGTACAACATTCTTGCAAGCTTTACAGAGGGGGACACAGCCTCAAGAACTCACACGAAATTTGCAAAAATAAGCAAAGTTGTCAAAATTCAAAAACGAGTTTTTATCCCTTCCTAGTTTAAACAAAGGATTCAAACACATTCCTGGATGTCCCCTGAAGCTTTCCCAATCATCACCAGACACTGAAGCATCACGAAACGTCTCAGCAAGCTCACACGATTTGGATTTTTTCTCTAATGTGTTTTCTTTGATTCATGTAATATAAACTTGTTTTGATCATGCATTATTGTTCAGATGAATGTGTGTAAACTTTCTGTATAACTGGATTTGAGTTTTGATGCATGTGTGATGTTTTTCCATGGCTAGGGTTTATACCTCCGAATTAGGGTTTTTTGAAATAGCCAAAATTAGCCCAAACTAAGGATGCCATCATGTTCGGGAGTTCGATGCCAATCGATCCATGGCTTCACATTTGATTTATAATGTATATTCTGGACTTTATTGAGTTACATGTGTTGTAGTGACAGACCAAAACCGTCACTATAGGTCTCTGTACCTAAAATGACGAAGTGAGAAAGAAGATAAGGCGTGACAGTCTCCAATTGGGTCATTTAAATAAGAGCATGTTTTATTTTTTTCTTCTTCAGATGTTTGTGTTTGTTTTTTTAATATATTATTATTGCTTGATATATGTAAAAGATTGGTTCAACAACTTAGTTGGTAAAAGAGCGCATGTAGAAGGGAAATGACCTGGGTTCGAATCCCAGGTCCAACATTTTATCTTTTCTAACATATTTCATGCAGTTCTAGTGCTCCTCAAGGCCATTTGCTCATCATACACCATCATGTCCAAGCCATCAGAAGCATCTCTGATCCAAGTCAAAGCATCCAACGCGCAAGCTCATCATGCACCCTCAAAGTTGCTCCTCACTGGATCCAGACGAAGTTTGGGCTCCCTTCAGCTGGGCCTAACCAACTTCAATTTCAACACCCCCCATTTAATTTTTCTATCCTGACCCATTTAATTTTTCTT